>CM062818.1:716690895-717290895 GCA_031772625.1 Pinus tabuliformis
AAAGTTATGGAGAATATTTTTGAAGTGGTTTGATGACAAAATTCAGTCATTTAATGCATCTAAAATTTATCTGAAGTTCAAGCTCTTATTTTTTAAGCAAAAATAATTTTCTAAGTTTAATTTTCTACATTTTCATTTGCCCATAACATCTACTAATTATAGATCCATTCGACTATGTTCTCCTGGACCAATTATAACTTTACAGAGATCAATGGATATCTCATATTTCCTTTTATTTATTTATTTGGTTGAGTTTTAATTGGACATATTTTATTTTCCAGTTTTACTATTTTTTATTTTAATTTTAATTTTGATTAAATTTTGATTGGTTTTGAGAGGAAAATAGTTGAAGAGATGAGCAGGAACAAACTTCAACCAATCAGATTGCTCCAGAAATAGAACAATAGGAATTTGAACCAATGAAAATGGTTGGACTAGAATGTTCTTCAACAACTCTCCTATTTTGGAATACATTTTGTAATTATCAATAGTGGTTTGTAGAATGTAATAGGGGCTTCTCTAGAACCCATTGATGGAAAAAATATTATATAGCTAAGCACCCCTCAATAATTCAAGAGAATCCAACAACTCCATTTCCATAGGAAGAAATTAGGATTTCCTAGGATGGAAGTGGGTTCGCTCATGAGTTTCAAGAACACTCTCAAATTCTTTTGAAAATATATTTTTTGTCATTCCCATAAAAAAATTTCCCAAACTTTGAGATATATCTATTATATTAGCAGTTAATTTTATTCATAATAATTCTCAAGACGAAAAGTAACCTACTTAATAGGTTTATTGGTCAAAGCCACTTATCTCACAATACAGTGACAATATTAATCTACCAGCATTTACCAGCACGTAAAATTAATGCCACAAAGAGAGCTATGAGACATCCTACTTGGGCAAGCTTCTCTTCATACCCACAAGGCTCTTTTACTTCTTTATCTTTATCATCTTCATCATCCCACACACTTTTTGTCTTCTCCTTACTAGAAACAAGAACAACCAGTACAAAATCCTCTATTTCCAAACATCATTTGCAAGAAATCATGAAATATATGTGTGTGTGTGTTATTTGCTTAAAATAAAATTATATTGTAAACACAAATATAAGTACCTCAAAATAGAAATACAAATTTTTTTAACATATATATTCACGAATTCACATCTACTTGTTAAAAGATAAAATAAAAGCCTCATAGAACATGACATATACTTTAAAATCATAGGTACAAAGATATATATCATTCAAAGTAGAAAAACAACTTAACAAATCATATCTAAGTGACATAACATTGTTTTATAACTCTTCAAAACAAATTGCTCGCAAGATACATAATTCTTATTTTTGGATGGGAAAAAATCCACATACATAAGCCTATTTTGAAAAAAAAAAGTGTTCTTTGACTAAACTAAGGCCAAAAGTAATATTTGATCATGGCTAATCAAGGGCAGTGTTTGACATATAATTTTTCAGGCAAAAAAATAAAAAGAAAGGATTGTAATATTATTCCAATTAAAAAAGGTCAAATAATCATTTTACCTTCATAGAAATTGCATTTAAGAACTTTCTTGAAAACCAACCAAACATAACTTGTTAGAATCAATGAATGCGATGCACGAAAATAAATAAGTAAAACCCCCACCTTCAATTTTAAAATCATTTACTATACAAGTATAATTATATATTATAATAGATATAATTAGAACATGCAAATGAAATGAAACTATATTAATATCCATTGGTGACCAAAAGAGGTCAAAGGGAATGAAAAGTACAACATATCGAAAAGGAAATAAGGAGAGTTCAGAAGTCATCTCCTAAAAACGCAATATAAAATCAGATGCTAAGAGAAAAAATGAATGTGATATATGTCAAATATATTTGAGTACTATAGGGTGTAAATTTCAAAAAAAAAAATATAAGCAGTAGGGAAGGAAGATCAATTAGTATCATCATTAGATTTAGGAATGGTTTTCTTATTCTTATGCTGGATTAGGTAGAGAGTCATAGGAAGGAATGACCTATTCTTATGTGGCATTAGGTAGAGTATCATATTGGCCTCCATGTGTTATAAAAGGGGATAGAACTTAAGTGGTTAAAGGAGGCTTTATAAATTTACTAAGACTAATACAAATGACTACTTCCACTGGTAGTGAAAGTTTCATTACCATTTTCTTCATAGACAAATAATGTTCTCTCTCCCTCTAAGACATTCAATAATAACCTAATGATGTTGACCATCAAAATGTAAGTTTCAAGTGAGCATATAAAATAAATATTGATTATAGGGGGCATTGAAGCCATCTTTTGTAATTGCCAAATATAAAAAACAATTAACTAAAAAACACTCAAAATGATAAAAGTGTCCACATAGTATCAAGTGTTCTCAGCTACATGGAAACAATATTTCTCCATCCAAATAACCACTGTGACAAAATGTAAGAGATAAACACTAAAATATGAATTTCTTGATACCCAAATATTATGGTTGTTCTCCAATAACACAAATGTAAGTTTGATAAAAAACATGTGATATATTTCTATGCACATAGCCTAGATATGGTATGCTGAAGAAGAAAGTATCATCAAAAGAGGACAAAAAAATTACTTAACCAATATATCTAGCCCACAGTGGGCACATGAAAACTTATCATTCATTTCTTAAATGGATAAAAAAAATGAAAATATATTATTATTTCTACTTCCTTTCATCATCCTATTTTGAACCTTTTGAGCTTGTTTAAACCCTTACTTGGATGATTCTTGAGAAGTATATCTTCAAAGAGCTTCAGTAGATAATAAGGGGCATGAAACTCTCCCAACTAGTATTTCATTCAACTGCCTTCACTCTCTTTAATTTTTCTACCATGTTTGACAGCAGAATAGCAATGTATTTTAGGTTTCCAAAGTCCAATAAATGCTTAGCCAAACCACCTTCATTTCTTTTCCCACAAAAGGTAGCATTCCTTAAAGAAACACCCTCTTTCTCCATAACCTTACCATCACGACAATGGTGTTGTGAATATATGGGATATTTTCATTTGATATTAGAATCAATATACCTAACCTGTAAATGTGTTCAACAAGTTAAAAATGAAATATTTTTAGATAATAAATGCCTCACGAAATTTCATGTACATGTTACACTTTTTAGAGAAACAAAATATAAAAATTTTAGAAACAAACTTGAAGTGGAAGAAGTGACCTAATTTTAGACTTTTTAGGTTCCCTCCAGGTATAGTGTGTACTTACTCTTGAGATAGCATAGCTGTTTTCTTAAGACTTCCAAGTATTCTCCTTAATCCACATGGAATGAAACAAGTTGTGGTAACATTATAGTGAGAAAAGATGAGCTAATATTATTAATTCCAATTGGAATGTATGAATCAATCTACAGAAAAACACAAACCTTATCATCCAACTTGCTTTGGTATTATACATGGTAACTAAAGTAATTGGTTGGAGAACCTTCGACATTTCCGCAAATAAAAAATATTTAAAGCCATTTCAGTGGAGGTGTTGGATTTATGAGGTCAATTTCAGTTACCTCCATGTTTTGCAGATAATAAAATAGAACTTGTGATTATATGCCCTGTAAAAAATTGAGGGGATCAATTATATACATGCTTATTCCTACCTATTGCTAGTGGAATGAGTCCAACATTTTTCTCAAGTTGTAAAAAAAAATCAAACACCCAACATGGTCATATTGTTCCTTTACATTGACAATTACAGGATACAAAATTCCCACATTCAAGAAAAATGCTATGAAATAAAACATAATATGCAGGAGTATTAACAAAAGAAGAATATTTTTTCTTAAATAAATATATTGCAATAAAATTTGACTTATTAAGAAGATATTAGCCCGAGAAATGTTTTTGTTTTTATGACACTTTCTGCACTAAGAGTGAAAAGTCTTATTTGTTCTACAAATGGCTCATGGATTCTATGTAAGGGGTTAGTTTGTACAATTATCACAAAGTTGTTGCGAATTACACTATTTTAGTGCCAGTAGGTGTCCACTTCAAAATCCACCTAGGTGAGTTACACTAGTCTACATGAACAAGTTTACTAGAATTGTCATCTACAAATATGGGGAAGAATCAAACGGGTTTCCCCATGAGGTGTTCTTTAGAAGCAAATCGATGTATGGGTTCATCTTAGATAATGGAAATTTTCGTTAGACATATTTGTTAAGGAGTGGAAACATAAAACATATTTGTTTCCTTTTCTTCGTTGAGATTTTATTGAAGCACATTGAAAGAGTCTTATTAAAATATCCTTGCCAATTTACT
Organism: Pinus tabuliformis; assembly: GCA_031772625.1. Taxonomy (NCBI): domain Eukaryota; kingdom Viridiplantae; phylum Streptophyta; class Pinopsida; order Pinales; family Pinaceae; genus Pinus; species Pinus tabuliformis. The sequence continues at coordinate 716,695,201 of CM062818.1, forward strand.
AATATGTTGTCTTAAACTGAGTTGGACACTAGATTAGCAACTAAATATGGAACAATATCACTGAGAACATAATAATTGATGTATGTATTTGGTTTGAAAATTTCTTTACAAACCAAATTGTTAGTACCCAAATCCATGTTCATAGTTACTATGCCAATATCATTAGTTTTCTTATCTACAGAAAGACATGTTCATTATACTCCCATCCACTTGAACACATGTCCTACCACTTTGTAATGCCAAATAATAATAATAATAATAATAATAAAATGAAACAATAATAATATATAAATAAAATAAGAAATAATGAAGAAAGAAAACAATAAATTAACAAAGAAAAAATAACAGAGAAAATAAAACAATAAATTAATAAAACCACAAAAAAGAAATAAAAGATAATAATAAAGAAATAAAATGATGAATAATGAAGAAAAAAAGAATAATAAATAGGCAAAATAAAATAAATAAATTTTGGCATAGTGACACATGGATTGTGCACATGTAGACCCCTTTTCCACTCCCCTTACCATCTTTAGAATAGTTGGTTCTATTTAGTGCGAAAAGGGGAGGTGAGAAGCATTGATTCATTTGCATATTATTTGAGTAAGGGAATGGTAGAAGACAAAGGGCACTAGCTATAGTAAGTTGATTGAGGGACCCGGGGTGATATTTGGAAGAAATATTTGTCACATCTCATATAAAGTTGGGTGGAGAGTCGTCCCCAACACTTTGTTGTGCTTAGTAAGATATGGATCACGTTAAAACCCAAAAATCCCAAGTACAATATATTTTCCTTCTTCATTCCACAATTATGTTTTCTATGCTAATGTTTTTTTTCTTTTCCCTAAAGCAAGAGATGGTCCTTCTATTCATTTAGGAAAAAGTTACAAGTTTTACATAGGATACAACGAACTCCCACAAAGGGAGAGTGAAAAAACTCCAAGATCCGACAAAACCTCCAAAACACAAACAGGAATCAAGTCTAGACAGCCCTAGAACTGAAAGTGGGCAAGTGGAAACAAAGTCTGCTCCCAAAAACCCACCGAAGATCTGACTCCTAGTGATTCAGTGGTCAAAAGACCCGGGCGGAGGCCAATCCCATGGTAAAACCACAAGTAGCATGATCAACACTGACCATTTGATCTAATACTTCAGAACCAATGGCTGGTGTCCATATCACACAGCTTAAAAGCCCACAGAATAATGCGCGATGAAGGTGGTTTACTTTTCCCTACCTCCACCACATGTTGCCTCCTTAGTGGAACCACTAGCTTTTGGAAAAAAATAGCTTTGGTTTAGATAGTGCCTGATATGGGTGGTAAACCACTGGTGGTTTTGTCCTGTCAAGCCCACTAACATGCACACCAAAAGGTGGCCGTAGATCTGCCTTCTCCGGATCTGATGGCCAAAAAATAGATCAAACCTCACAACCACTCGTGAAATACCCAAGAAAGAAGGTGGTTAACACTGTTCTCCCCCCTCCATGCATCATAAGCTGAATGGCATAGATTTTCTTCCGTGAAAACTGCAGAGGGCACCCAGAGCAAGTGGTATATCTCAAGCAATTTTTGACCCCGATAATATCTTCCTTTGACCTCCATCGTCTTGTACGAGGAAATCCAGGCCAGAAGGGTGGCCTCCTACATGGAATTTCACAGGGAATCCCTTCTCCTAAGAGCATATAACTAGTGTCTCAATTTCTGCCTTTATTTCTAGAAGCACCCTTGGAGAACCAATAGTACAAATCCTCTGAAAGAATCTCTGAAGTGAACTTATTCATCATTGACATGAGATAATATTCTGTCTCTTGAATTTTCTTGAAACTGTTGTCTATTGCTAAGGGCCTCGGATGAGCATTCCTTCTTCATCCTATCATCCGTTGCCTCATCCCACTAGCAGCACAAGTCAATATGTTTGTTTTGAACCCCCTCATTGGCAAGCCAGTCTGCAACTTTGTTGGCTTCCCCGTGGACATGAACCAGCCTAAGAGTTTGTAACACCCTTAGGTGTGATTGGATTCTTTGGTAGACTTGTAGAAGCCACCAGTGGCCTAAGATTTTCTCAGTGCAATGCCAACATTAACCCTCTTCACCGAATTTATGATTAATTCTGAGTCAGCCTCAGTAATGACATTGTGAATGTTGTGCTTGAGCAGTACTTCCAAGCATAGTTCCATCGCCATGAGCTCAGCCATATTGTTGGTTGCTTTTCCTAGGTAACTATGGAAGATGACGAGAATGTTTCCTTCCTCATCCCTCAAGACCCATCCATAACCTACTTCACCCGGATTTCCTTTAGAGGCCCCATCAATGTTAAATTTTAAAAAACCATGAGAAGGGGGATGCCAGGAAGCTTTTCCAGCAGAGGTATTCTTGTTGATCTGCATAGAACACATAGGGAGATGGACTTTAAGCTCTAACTTTTCCAGGATTCTGGCCTCTCTTTTTCCTATGAGTTTTCCAGTATCACCATATCCCAGGATAAACACACACTCTTTGAGTTGTTTAAGGATTAGCTTTATAATGCTCCTCACCAGGCTCACCTTATCCTTGAAAATCATGTTATTGTGCCCCTTCCAAACATTCCAGATTAAGAACCCTTGGGTCAGCGCCCAAGCTGAGGTTATTATCTCATTCTCCGAAAAAAGTTTCCTCCAATTTATCAATGTAGCAATGATGTCATTTGCATTTCTGTCTGTCTGCTCAAAGACCTCACCAACCCAGTGCAAAACTATTGTGGTGAATGAGCATCTGTTGAGGAGATGATTGATGGTTTCTTCCTATTGTCCACATAGGTGACATCTTGAGGGGCCAACAAAGCCTCTTTTCCTTAGGTTATCCCATGTAAGAATCTTGCCCTATAGAACCAGCCACTTGAACAATTTGACTTTTATCCAATGAGGATTACCCCAGAGTTCTTTCCACTTTTTATCACTGTTTGGATAGTTAAGTCTCGTGTCTATTCTTTTGGCCTCCTTAAGGGTGAAGAGGCTTGTCTTATTCTTTCCCCGTCTTAATTGATCTTCTAAGGTTGAGGTTAAGATTTGCCTCTTTTCCAAAAGATCGTTAAGAGTTATAGCTTGAGTTTGCATCTTGCCCATTTCTCTGTAATATAGAAGTTTCCATATTCTCCATTTCTCATTGTTCCCTGAGTGATCCCAATAATCCCTTACCTTCCTTAAACCTTTGTTGATGGTATCTGTGTGAATGTCTGCTAAATATTCACTGCGAAGATTTTCCTCCTCCTACAAATTGTCCTCCCAGAACCAGGCAAGATTTCCTTTTCTGATCTCTGACAAACTATGATTTTGTACTAGGGCCCTATTCTCCCAAGCTCTATTCCAAATTGGAGAATCTTTTACTTGTCCTATCATTCTTATGAAGTTCTTCTCCTGCCAATCTCTTGCATAATTTTTCTCCGTAGTTTTTCCAAGGGGGCTTGAATTTCCTTTAGCCATCTCCACCAGATTTTCGCTCCTAGCACTCTATTAAGAATTCCTAGGTCATGAAGACCCAAGCCCCCATGGGATTTTGGTTTGCATACCCAGTCCCATGCCACTAGGGCCCATTTCTTCTTTTCTTCACCTTTCCCCTAAAGAAATTCTCTTTGAATGTTTCTTATATTAGTAATTGCACCAGTTGGTGCCAGAATAGATGATAGCATAAAGATAGGGATACTTTGGAGGATAGATTAGTTAGAACAGGCTCCCGGATTTCCTTTTGTGATGGTTTGTTAGTGAGGGGAACTCCCAGGTACTTCGCGGGCAATGGCTTTCTTTGAAAGCCCAAAATCCTCAAAATATTTCTCTGAATCGAAATATCTACGTTCAAAAAGAAAATCTTTGATTTAGTGAGACTTACCTCTGTGCCTGCTACAATGGAAAACTCACTTAGAATCTACATAAATTCTCTCGCTTCCTTGATTGTGGATGTGCCTTGAAGCATAGTGTCATCTACAAATTGCTAATGTGTCACCATGTCCCCACCTTGAGTGAGTCTCAGACCCTGAATTCTTCCTTCCTCCTTAGCAGCTCTAGCTGCTCTTCCTAACCCTTCCATCATTAGAATGAAAAGGAAAGGAGAGAGAGGATCCCCATGCCTGAGTCCTCTCGTAGGCTTGAAGTTTTTGGAGGGAGAGCCATTGAGAATAATTGAACAGCTGGCTGTGGTAACTAGCGCCATGACTCACTTGATCCAATTGTTATCAAAGCCATAGGCTTTTAGAGTTTCTCTTATGTACGACCAGCTATGTTTATCATAGGCCTTTGCTATGTCCAGCGGAATTATCATCCCTACGTGTTTATCAGTATTGAGTGAATGAACCACTTAATGTGCTTGAATTATGTTATTAAGAATTTGTCTTCCTTCCACACAGCCTATTTGCTCCCTTGACACTAGGGTAGGGATGAGTGGTTTGAGACAGTTGGCAATAACTTTGGATATTATTTTATACATCACATTGCATAAAGCTATAGGTCTAAATCTGTCTGGAGAGGTGGCCCTTTCCTGTTTGGAGATTAAGGCTATGAAAGATTCATTGAGCACCTTCAAGACCATCTTAAATCTTTTAGAGTCTTCCACAACCTCCAGAATATCTTGTTTTACTATCCTCCAACAAGCTTTGAAAAAGTCCACATTGGATCCATCCGGCCTAGTGCTTTCCCATTGTGCATCTCTGTAATGACTTCCTCAATCTCTTCCTCTATTACCGGCCTGTTGAGATAGTAATTTTCATCTCTAGAAACCAATTTAGGAATCTATTGAGTAAATATTTTCGTAAACTGATATCTATCTTCCATGGTTTCCTCTGCAATTCTCTGAAAATGTTGGACTAGAACCTCTTCCATCTCTTCATGAGTGTTTCTTCTATTCCATGCTTATCTGTGAGTTTCAAAATTCTATTGTTGTTTCTGTGAGCTATGGTGGATCTGTGGAAAAATTTGGTGTTTCTGTCTCCAAAATATTTCCTCTTGTAGACATCTATTTTCCCAATCATGCTGGAGTGACTCTGCCATCTCTTTCCTTTCATCTATGTAGCCTTCTCTGATAAGAATTTGGTTTATTTCCTTTAGTTTCCTTTCCACATCTCCTTTAGCTTTAAAGATATTTCCAAATTCCTTTTTATTCCACTCTTTGAGCCTACCTTTAATATGCTTGAGCCTGCTGTGTAGAAGGAACATCTTTGTACCATGAAGGGGTAGCTCTTCCTTCCACCATTTTTCAATGTTTGGGAGGAAATTTGAATGTGTGAGCCAAGAATTCTCAAACTGGAATGGGGAGTTCCTTGGTTTACCAAGTAGAGAAGCTTCCAATTGGATAGGCTGTTGGCATTATGACATAGGTATGGTGCTATGACAAAGGTGTTGTCCTTGATGGAAACTCACTCTGGTGACAGATCATAGTTCAAGCTCTCAGAATGAAGGAAAAGATATATACACAGGTTCGCCTTGACCAAGCCACGTATACACGTGGGTTAGATGTTACAAAGACATGTATGCGTATACATGCACTTTCACGCAAGGAAGAGTGCGTACATGTGGGAGAACTTATTTTTCGTCCATGGTATTTAGTTCTTGATACCTGAACCTATGGTTTTGGACCATGGCATCTCATCCGAAGTGTTGATCCCAAATATTGGGTCCATGGTATTGATTTGTTATGGTTTTGGACCGTGGTATGATGAAAGGCCTAAGACTATAAAAGAGGAAGGAGATCATTTGGGAGAATAATCATCTGAATTATTGAATATCTAATGCAGAGCTAGATCCGGAATACTGGTGATTAGTTTATGGTGCATAGCTAGATCTGAATGAAGGAGGAACCTAAGCACAAGGAGAAGTTTTGACTAACTAAAATCTTTGAGTTATTTTTGATCTGTTATATTTGGCGCGGGCTTGATCTATAAATTTGATAATCTGGGTATAAATAATGTTTGAATATTTGAAAGAGTGAATTATCTTTTATAGATATTTACGCAGGTTCGTTTCATTATAAGGGTGTATATACGTTGGTTCAGAAAATCAAAACAGCGTATACACAGGTTGGTCATAACACAGAAGCGTATGCACGCAAGTTTCTGAATATTGAAGTAGCATACGTCTCTTGAATTATGTTCTAGATGCTTCTGTTTATTGTTGTAGTGTTCTAGGTTCAGAATTGGTGTATGGTTATTGTTACTGTGTACTGGGTACAACTTTCAGAGAAGTGTCTATTTGACTCAGTGTTGATTGGTGAAAAGGAGATTGATTGATGCAGAAATTCTTGATGTTTGATTGATGTTATTCATTGATCCAGTCTGAAAATTTATGAAACATGGTCCCTCGAAGAAAGAGAAGGTTGTAGCCTTCTGTAGGTCAACACCTACATACTAGTACCTCAGCTAGTATAAGAGCTAAGGGGGTTGTAGCTCCCTTCCAGGAGAGGCTGGAGAATGAGAGAAGGTTGTAGCCTTCTCCAGGTAGAAGCCTGCGTATTGGTATAAGTCTGCACCAATACAGAAACATTGAAAATGGAATTTTTTAATTAAAAGAAGATAGAGACGAATTGCAGTAGGTAGTTTTCACCCACATTCGGTTTCCACCTTATATCTTGTGTTCTTGTGTGTGATTGTCTTTTGCTCTATTTTACTATTCCTGGTTAATGTTTATATGATTCTGATGCACAAATTAATGATCAACATCTTTAGAATAAATTAAATTATAATTTTGCATGGTATACGTTGGTTTCCTTATCTGTAGTTGCGTATATACGCAGTTTTCTCTAACTGAAGTAGCATAATTGATCTAGTTGTGAAATGAAAAATAATTTACTTGATAATACTGATTCACCCCCCCTCTCAGTATTATTTCCAACCATTGGTATCAGAGCAGGTCCTTCAGAAGAAGCTTGATCGCTTGAAGGAAGATCTGTCATCATGAGCAACTATGAGAGAGAAGCATCGATCAGGCCACCAATTTTTGATGGGACCAACTTCGTCTATTGGATGGTAAGAATTACATCTTATCTTCAATCTCTTGGTACAAAAGTCTGGGATATCATAGATACAGGGTACACATTTCCATCAGCAACTCCTACAGATCCGGCTGGTAAGAAGCAGTATGAATCAAATGCATAGGCTGTCAATACTCTATTAGGGAGTCCATCTCAAACAGAATTCATCAAGGTTATGCAGCTCAAAACTACAAAAGAAATATGGGACAAGATCGTTCTGAGCTATGAAGGAGATGAACAGGTAAAATGAGCAAAACTTCAAACCCTTAGAATTCAGTATGAAAATCTTAGAATGCACAATGATGAAAATGTGGCTAACTATTTCCTACGTATAGATGAGATTATTAATTTTATGAAAAACTTGGGTGAAGAAATAAAAGAGGTTGTTTTGGTTGAAAAGGTTCTAAGATCTTTGTCTTCTAAGTTTGAATCAAAAGTTTCTGCAATAGAAGAAAAACAGAATCTACAGAGCATTACCATGTCGCGGCTACACGGAATTCTAACTGCTTATGAAATGAGGAAAGGGGGACCATCAGATAGAAGAGAAGCTGCATTCAATGCCTCAGGAAAAGGAGATTCCTATGACTCAGGACATATGTTAGAAGAAGAGGAAGAATCAAATTTTGTCAAGAACCTTCAACGGGGTTCTGGAAGATTCAGAGGTAAGTTACCTTTCAAATGTTTTGCTTGTGGAAGAGTCGGTCACTATGCTGCCAAGTGTCCTCATAAAGATAAGCTTGACAAAGGTAAGGAACCAATTAGATGGAACAAAAAATAGAATGTAAATAAGAAAAGCTATTACACTCATGAAGACAACAATGGACTTTCAAATAGTGATGAATATGAACAAGGTAATAATTATAGACTTTTAATGGCTTATGAAGATGATGATTTCTTGGATGTTATAGATGAAGAAGGTCTTTATGAAGAGATTTCTAAACTCAAAATTTGCTTAGAAGAGAAAAACATGATTATAGATACTCTGACATTCCAACTTGCTGAAATGGAGAAACACAATGAAAAGTTAGAATGTGAAATTGTGGGACTTAGAAAGGACATTGAGAAAACAAAAGATTTTAATCTTAGATTTGCTAAAGGGTCTGAAACTTTAGATGAGATTATCAAAGTGCAGCGTTCTCCTCTAATCAAGATAGGTCTTGGGTATACCAAAGAAACATCTCAAGCACAGAATCCATCTACCTCCAAAAGTTATCTTGAAGCTGCAAGGAGATGTGAGCAAAGGCCCAATGGAGATCACTAGGTAAATCAAGGACAATTTACTTCAAGAATGAACAAAGAATACTAGGTAAATCAGGGGCAATCTACTTTAAGGATGAACAAAAGCTACAACCAGCCACAGGTAAAACATTCTCAATTTTCCTCAAGAATGGATGTCAATAGAAACTACAATCATTTGGTTGGTAGATTTGATAATCACAAGAGTTTCTTTAATGGCCAATGTTTCTCTTGTCATAACTTTGGTCACGAAGCAGCTCAATGTGTTGCCTATAAGAAAATCATTACTAGAGAAGCCCAAAAACAAGGAAGTATGACTGGGATCATGAAAAGGACCTACAATAACTTTTCTGCTCTCAAAAATGAAATAAAATGTTCTATTTGTAACAACTTCGGTCATGAAGATTCTGAATGCAGGAGCAGGTTTTGGCAAACAACTCAGAAGGAAAAAGCCTCAAGTGCTAAAACATGGAGGATGAAATAACCGCAACCAGAAAGATGTGGTATAGCCTTATATGCGGAAGGGCAGGAAAATCAATGGTACATCGACAACGGATGTTCGAAACATATGACAAGTGATAAAGAAAAACTTCAGTCATATAGTGCCTTAGAAAAGGAGAAGAAGGTCTCATTTGGAAATGACACCCCCGCACTCATAAAAGGTAAAGGTTCCGTTCTTTTAAAAGAAAAGGTCAAAGCGGAAAATGTTATGTATGTTGATGGCTTAAAGCATAATCTATTGAGGGTCAGTCAAATGTGTGATCAAGGAAATGAGGTGATATTTCGATCAAATGGATGTATTGTGCGTGAGCTTGATATAGGAGAAACATTGATCAAAAGCATAAGGACTCCAAATAATCTATACATTCTCAAGGGAGGACAACAACGATTCTATCTGAGCAAGAATGATGAACACTGGCTATGGCACAGAAGATTGGGGCATCTAAGCTTCTCTCAGATAAGGAAAGCATGCAAATATCAAGCAGTTCATGGTCTTCTAGGCATCAGAATTCCAGACAATACAATATGGAAATCATGTCAGTTTGGTAAGAAAACCAGAACTAACTTCCCTGAGAAGGAAGCATAAGCTAGCAGGCCACTTGAACTTGTCCATACTGATGTATGTGGTCCATCTAGGAAAAGGTCACCTCGAGGAGAAGAATATTTTATATTATTCATTGACGATTTTTCAAGGATGTGTTGGATAGGACTTATGAAGCACAAAGATGAAGCCTTTGAAAAGTTCAAATCATTCAAAGCCTTGGTGGAGAACGAATCAGATCGCAAAAACAAATGCCTCAGGTCTGATCAAGGAGGAGAATTTACCTCGAATGAATTTTTTGATTTTTGTGAAGAACATGGAATAAGACGTGAATTCTCTACATCTAGGACTCCTCAGCAAAATGGAGTAGTGGAAAGGATGAACAGAACGGTTCAACAAATGGCTCGTAATATGCTTGATGAGCCTAGAACTCCCGCAACCTTCTGGTGTGAAGTCGCATTTGCAGCAATTACTATTCTCAACAAGACAAATGTCCAGGTAAACAACACTCAGGCTCCTCACGAACTATGGTATGGTAAGACTCCCACGGTAAAATACTTCAAAATTATTGGGAGCAAATGCTACATCAAAAATACTAATGAAAATCTTGGCAAGTTTGAACCTAGAGCAGATGAAGGCATTCTCCTTGGTTACTCTCCCCACAGCAAAGCATACAAGTGTTACAATAAAAGGCTTGGAAATTTTTTTGAAAGCATTGATGGAGTGGTTGATGAAGAAGAAAGCACTACTAGGCAGGTAAGATCTGAATACTTCGAAGATGATGAGGACTATCCATCAACATCAAATCAGATTCATGATGAAGAAGAAACCCATGAGGCACCTAAAGAATAGATAAGGATAAAACAAAATACTCCATCCATGTATGTTCAGAAGAATCATCCAGAATCTCAAATTTTGGGGCAAAAAGAGGTAGGTGTACAAACAAGAAGGACCATTTCAGAAGCTTCAAGCTATCTAGCATTGCTCTCCTCCACTGAACCACAAAAGGTAAGAGATGCATGCAAGGATGAATGCTAGGTAAAAACCATGGAGGAAGAACTTGAGTAGATCGAAAAGAATAACAATTGGGAGTTGGTTCCTAGACCAAAAGATAAGAACGTCATAGGAACAAAATGGATATCCAAAAATAGGCTGAATGAAAATGGAGATGCGATTAGAAGCAAGGCCAGACTTGTTTGCAAAGGGTGTGCTCAATAGGAAGGCATTGACTTTGAAGAAACTTTTGCACCAATTGCCAGATTAGAGGCCATAAGGATGTTCCTTGCTCTTTCTAGCTTTCAGAAGTTCAAAGTATTTCAAATGGACATGAAGTCTGTTTTTCTAAATGGAGACTTGGATGAAGAAGTGTATATTGAGCAACCAGATGGGTTTACCCTTGGAAATGATCCAAATCTTGTATGCAGACTTAAAAAGGCTCTCTATGGCCTTAAACAGGCTCCAAGGGCTTGGTATTATCGCTTGGATAAATATCTCTGTCAACAAGGTTTTATAAAAGGATCAACTGATAGCAATATTTATATAAAAATTAACAATGATAAGTTGCTAATACTTGTTGTGTATGTTGATGATATCATCTTTGGTAGCAATGAAGAAGACATGAGTCAAAATTTTGCCTTAGTAATGCAGAAAGAGTTTGAAATGTTTATGCTTGGTGAGCTCACATATTTTCTTGGTTTACAAGTCCAACAAAACAAAGATGGCATCTTTCTATCACAAACCAAGTATCTCCAACAGGTCTTGAAGAAATAGGGGATGGAGGATTCGAAACCAGTATGTACCCCTATGGTGACAGGATGCAACCTCAGCGCAAATGATGAATCAGCAGTAGTACATCAACCAACCTACAGATCCATGATTGGTAGTCTACTCTATCTAAAATGTACCCGACTAGACATTATGCATGCAATGGGAATAGTTGGAAGGTTTCAGGCAAATCCAAAGGAAACTCATCTTGAGGCAGTTAAGAGAATTTTCAAGTATCTTCAAGGAACTCAAAACTATGGCTTATGGTATCCTAGAGGTACAGGTCTCACACTTCATGCATATACAGATGTGGATTGGGTAGGAAGTGTGGATGACAGAAAAAGCACTAGTGGTGGTGCATTCTTCATGGGTCCTAGATTAGTATCTTGGTTCAGCAAGAAACAAAGTTCTATTGCTTTATCTATAGCTGAAGCAGAATATGTAGCTATTGCATCTTGCTGCACACAACTCCTTTGGATGATGAAAACATTGCATGATCTTCAAATCACTTGTACTCCACCTATCTCCATTTTTTTTGATAATACAAGTGCTATCATTGTCTCAAAGAATCCTGTCATGCATTCAAATACTAAGCACATACCGATCAAGTATCATTTTCTCTGGGAACAAGTGCTGGAAAAAAAGGTCAAATTGGAGTATAACAAGTTGTTGATATTCTCACCAAACCACTGCCCAGGGAGACATTTGAATACCTCAGACAAAAGCTGGGGGTAGTTGATGCATTATCTTGTTGTTGAATCCAGTCTGTGGTTGTACGTGAGTTTCATGAGGAGGATCCGCGTACATACGCCGGTTTTTGTGGATAATGTCGCGTATATGTTGGTTTGAAGGAAATTAGTGGGGACAAAATCTGGTTGAAAAGAGTCTGATATGGGTCTAACAGAGACCATTTGGCATGGGTTCAGGGGGAGTAGATAAGCTTCTAATAATGAATTGTTGGCATTACCTTAGAAGCTCTTGGTTCGTGTACACAAGTTGTTTTTGGTTTCAAGTGGATCAAGTGCAGAAGGAGAACAGAAGGAGATCATGGTTGTTGATCTGAATAGTGATTGACAGATGTTGCTGATATTAGTTATTGGTGACTTTCATAGTCTTACTCTAGATATTTTGTCTCTATGTCATGTATATCTTTGGTTTCCTCACTATGCCTGGGATGAATGATGTAATGTACTTGGTTGAGATTTTCTGATATATCCCCACTTGGTTGGATGATGGATGTATGTATAGAGTCTTTTTGGTGATAGGAAGGTCATTTATGATGCATAAGTCGTGGTTCTTATTGAAGAACATATTTTTGCAGATCTTGCCTATAGTTAGGGGGAGCATGGTCAGAATAGTAGAGCAGAGATTTCAGCGTGTACTCAGGGGGAGCATAACCCTTTTCCCTTGATGACAAAGGGGGAGCATGTGTCACGATTTTGGCCTTTTTTCTAGAAGATGATGATGATTTCTTGGATGCTATAGATGAAGAAGGTCTTTATGAAGATATTTCTAAACTCAAAATTTTCTTAGAAGAGAAAAACATGATTATAGATACTCTGAAATCCCAACTTGCTGAAATGGAGAAAGACAATGAAATGTTAGAATTTGAAATTGTGGGACTTAGAAAGGACATTGAGAAAACAAAAGATCTTAATCTTAGATTTTCTAAAGGGTCTGAAACTTTAGATGAGAGTATCAAAGTGCAACATTCTCCTCTAATCAAGACAGGTCTTGGGTATACCAAAGAAACATCTCAAGCACAAAATCCATCTACCTCCAAACGTTATCTTGAAGCTGCAAGGAGAAGTGAGCAAAGGCCCAATGGAGATCACCAGGTAAATCAAGGACAATTTACCTCAAGAATGAACAAACACTACCAGGTAAATCGGGGGAAATCTACTTTAAGGATGAACAAAAGCTACAACCAGCCATAGGTAAAACATTCTCAATTTGACTCAAGAATGGATGTCAATAGAAACTACAATCATTTGGTTGGTAGATTTGATAATCACAGGAGTTTCTTCAATGGCTAATGTTTCTCTTGGCATAACTTCGGTCACAAAGCAGCTCAATGTGTTGCCTATAAGACAATCATTACTAGAGAAGCTCAAAAACTTGGGTTTCTGCTTTTGAAGATGATGATTTCTTGCATGCTATAGATCAAGAAGGTCTTTATCAAGAAATTTCTAAACTCAAAATTTTCTTAAAAGAGAAAAACATGACTATAGATACTCTGACATACCAACTTGTTGAAGTGGAGAAACACAATGAAAACTTAGAATGTGAAATTGTGGGACATAGAAAGGACATTGAGAAAACAAAAGCTCTTAACCTTAGATTTGCTAAAGGGTCTGAAACTTTAGATGAGATTATCAAAGTGCAGCGTTCTCCTCTAACGAAGAAAGGTATTGGGTATACCAAAGAAACATCTCAAGCACAGAATCCATCTACCTCCAAAATTTATCTTCAAGCTGCAAGGAGAAGTGAGCAAAGGCCCAATGGAGATCACCAGGTAAATCAGGGACAATTTACCTCAAGAATGAACAAAGACTACCAGGTAAATCGGGGGAAATCTACTTTAAGTATGAAAAGAGTCTGATATGGGTCTGACAGAGACCGTTTGGCACGGGTTCAGGGGGAGCAGATAAACTTCTAATAATGCATTGTTGGCATTACCTTAGAAGCCCTTGGTTTGTGTACACAAGCTTTTTTTGGTTTCAGGTGGATCAGGTGCAGAAGGAGAACAGAAGGAGATCATGGCTGTTGATCTGAATAGTGATTGACATATGCTGTTGATATTAGTTATTGGTGACTTTCATAGTCTTGCTCTAGATATTTCATCTCTATGTCATGTATATCTTTGGTTTCCCCACTATGCCTGGGATGAATGATGTAATGTACTTGGTTGACATTTTCTGATATATCCCCACTCAGTTGGATGATGGATGTATGTATAGAGTCTTTTTGGTGACAGGAAGGTCATTTATGATGTATAAGTCATGGTTCTTCTTGAAGAACATCTTTTTACAGATCTTGCCTATAGTTAGGGGGAGCATGGTCAGCATAGAAGAGCAGAGATTTCAGCATGTACTCAGGGGGAGCATAACCCTTTGCCCTTGATGAAAAAGGGGGAGAATGACTTTGAGGATCTTGGGGTTGCCATCAAGTCCAAAGGGGGAGATTGTTGGCATTATGACACAGGTATGGCACTATGACACAAGTGTTGTCCTTGATGGCAACTCACTCTAGTGACAGATCACAATTTAGGCTCTCAGAATGAAGGAAAAGATATATACGCAGGATCACCTTGACCAAGCCACATATACACGCGGGTTAGACGTTCCAAAGACGCGTATGCGTATACACACACTTTCACCCAAGGAAAAGCGCGTACATGTGGGAGAACTTATTTTTGGTTCATGGTATTTAGTTCTTGGTACTTAAACCTATGGTTTTGGACCATGGTATCTCGTTCGAAGTTTTGATCCCAAATATTGGGTCCATGGTATTAATTTGTTATGGTTTTTTACCGTGGTATGATGAAAGGCCTAAGACTATAAAAGAGGAAAGAAATAATTTGGCAAAATAATCATCTGAATTATTTAATATTTAATGCATAGCTAGACCCAGAATATTGGTGATAGGTTTATGGTGCATAGCTAGATCTGAATGAAGGAGGAACCTAAGCACAAGGAGAAGTCTTGAATAAGTAAAATCTTTGAGTGATTTTCGATCTGTTATATTTGGTGGAGGCTTGATCTATAAATCTGATAATCTGGGTATAACTAATGTCTGAATATTTGAAAGAGTGAATTATATATTATAGATCTATACGCAGGTTCGTTTCATCAGAAGGGCGTATATACACTGGTTCAGCAAATCAAAATAGCATATATGCAGGTTGGTCTTAACACAGAATCATATGCACGCAAGTTTCTAAATATTGAAGTACCGTACGTCTCTTAAAATATGTTCTAGCTACTTCTATTTATTGTTTACAGTGTTCTGGGTTCAGAATTGGTGTATGGTTACTGTTACTGTGTACTAGGTACAACTATCATAGAAGTGTCTATTTGACTCAGTGTTGATTGGTGAAAAGGAGATTGTTTGATGTAGAAATTATTGATGTTTTGATTGATGTTATTCATGGATCCAGTCTGAAAGTTTATGAAACGTGGTCCCTGGAAGAAAGAGAAGGTTGTAACCTTATTTAGGTTAGCACCTACGTACTAGTACCTCAGCTAGTATAAGAGCTAAGGGGGTTGTAGCTCCCTTCCAAGAGAGGCTAGAGAATGAGAGAAGGTTGTAGCCTTCTGCAGGTAGAAGCCTGCGTACTGGTATAAGTCTGCACCAGTACAGAAACATTGTAAAAAGAAGTTTCTAATTAAAAGAAGATAGAGATGAATTGCAGCAGGTGGTTTTCACCCACATTGGATTTCCAGCTTATATCTTGTGCTCTTGTGTGTGATTGTATTCTGCTCTGTTTTACTATTCCTGGTTACTGTTTATATGATTCTGATGCACAGATTAATGATCAACATCTGTAGAATAAATTAAATTATAAGTCGGCATGGTATACGCTGCTTTCCTTATTTGTAATTGCGTATATACGTGGTTTTCTCTAACTGAAGTAGCATATATGATCTGAGTGTGAAATGAAAAATAATTGACTTGATAATACTGATTAACCCCCCCTCTCAGTGTTATTTCCATCATAGGCTAGTGGTTTGAACCTCCAAAAGGTAGGATGAGCACATTTAGGCTACTTCCCATGAGAAGAAGTTCCTCTGAGATAATGAATCTGTCTAATTTTGAGGCTACTTGGGTAGGGCTGCCCCTTTTGTTATTCCAAGTGAAGATTCCATTGCTAATTTCCATGTCAACCAATTTCATATTGGTGATGAAGTTCTGGAAGGCAACTGAATACCTACCAAGAGTTCTAGTACCTCCTTTCTTCTCCATGAGTGATTTTGTCATGTTAAAATCACCTCCTAGAATCCAGGGTAGAGCTGGGTATCTTTTCTTCATATCCTCTAGATTGGTGAGGAGTCGAAGTTTGTCCTCCATTGGCTGAGGACCATAGACATTGGTGATCATGTAACATTGTCTATCACCCACCGGTTGGAAAATCAAAGAGAGGTGTCGTCTGGAAGCCTCTGCATCAATCACACCAAATTCTGTGGATCCCCTAGAGTGAGAATGCCACTAACAGACTTATTTGCTTTAACTTCAAGGTATTTATATCTATTTAATCATTTTCTATGTTTTTCTCTGATCTTCTCCACTGAGCATTTTGTTTCCTGTATGAATACTATATCTAGTTTTTCCTCTTTCATTATGTTACCTAGATTCCTCTATTTTCTCCTACTCCCTAGTCCTCTAATGTTCCAAGTTGTGATTTTCATTGAGGATGGGATTTAAAGGAGTAACTAGAAAGGTATTTCATCCTTCCTGAGTCAATCATGAGTTTGCCACACTCTGGTAGTAGTTCTTTCTATCTTTTTCTTCCCCTCCTCTTTCTTGGGTTTTTTGTTAATTTTCCTATTATTAATCCTATAGTGGAAGTCCCTTTATTTTCCTAGTTATCATGTCCTCTTTTGACTCCTGTATCTGTTTGATGTGACTTGTTAAGGAATAGCTATTGTACCTTGTCAACGTCCTTGTGAGGTATGGATTTTATTCCTAGGTTTCCTCCTTGTTCAAGAAACTTTTCCAGCTCTAGGTTCTCCCTTTCCACGATCTCCTAGAAGTCTTGGTCCTTTGTGCCACTTTCACTTTCAGTTGTATGATGGTATTTTTCTATTTCCCTGTTACTCATAGGGTCCATCATGTGTTCATTATGTTCGTGAGTGAAATGCATGCTGGTCCCTTTTCCTTTCCCCCTTGCTGTCTCATTCTCTGTCCTCTTTTTATCACCTTCATCTACATTTTCTTCTCTTAATATCTTGAAGCTATTGTACTCTCTTGTTTTGTATCCTTCTTAGTAGGGTTCTTTTGTGTCTTCCTTCCCACTCCTTTTCCTTTTCCTCTGACTTTGGTGAAACTTGTCTTATCTTTCATTTTACTGGTGTTTAGATCTTCCTCCCTTCTATTAAGAGGACAATTTCTAGATAGGTGCCCATGTTCATGACATTTGTGACATCTAAATGGGATATTTTCATATTCAACTGTTTGAACCCATTCCTTGTTATAGACTTCTAGAATGACCTCATCTGGAAGGGCTCCTGATAGGTCCATCTCCACACAGATCTGAGCATAGGAGGTATATTTTCCTCATAGAGTTGCCTCTGAAATCTTTATGAAATGACTATTTATTGCCTATAGCTTTTAAAGATTCCGGCATCCAGTAACCTAAAGGTAAGGAGTAGAGTCTAATCCATACCGGTACCAAAGTGAAGGTTTCTTGTTCTAGCACACACTTCATCATCCATGGCCACATATAGTGTCCAGCAGCTGCAAAGAAGTATGGTTCTCCTCCATGTTCATGAGTACCACTGTAAAAAAACCCTTGGATCCAAGATGTATATTTAGGTCCCCCTTTGGTTTCCAGTTGTATTTTATCCAAGTGTAAAATTCTTTCTCTAATGGCCATATACACATAAATTTGCATATGATGGCATAGTTTTCCATGTGATCCCTGTGCTCTTACAAAGCTGGATCATTTAAAATAACTCGCAGTTTAGTTATGGTATTGGGTTGACATGGCCCCATCTTGATTCTATTCCCTATATCCTCACCTCTGTTTTCTGCTTTCTCCTCCTCTCAGTTCTCTTCATGCGTCCCTTGTTCTACGTGAGTTTTGCTGCCTTCCACCTTCTTAGTTTTTGTGTTTTTTTTCTTGACCTCCCAAGGTTGTGGAGGCTTGTTCTTATTCCATGCTCTTCCCCTACTTGCAACCACATTACTGTAGTAGGGAGTGGAGCTCCCTCCTCCCTGTGTTTCCATGGATGTCTGTTACCCTCTGCCACACTCTTTGTTGAACCCTAAAGCCTTGATCGCGCCTCACCTTCCAAAACCTCAAGTCATCTTCGCTAATGTTTTTTTTATCAATTCTATGATAATGAGTTGAAAGTTTTTGAAGATAGCATGGCTTGATGCAATTAGTTGTGTACCTTTATTTTAGTTTGTTGAACATTGGCGTCCTCCTTTACTTGTTTCTATCCAGGTTATAACAGAACTTCATCACAACTGAAGAATTTTTTTTTATAAGGGAGATTATAACAAAAATTCATCACAACTGAAAAATCAGTGTCAATATCAAATTATTGTTCTAAATCATTCCCACATTCTTACAATTTACCAGCCACTGAGCTATTTGAAACAAAACATGTAGCCTCTTAAAATTTTCTAATCTTGGTTTCCTTGAAATTATTGTTACCCATTCGCAACAATTCATTTTCTCTGTCATAATGTGTCTTGACTAAAACATATCAACCTTGAGAATCATGAAAACTGTAATCATTTTATGCTTTTCGTTTTGATCTGACACATAGAATACATGATGCACTAACATATTCAAATAATGTGTAGAGATAGACATAAATGAAAAAGATATCGGGATATTGCAAGAATTCATCGATGACTTTTGAAGGAAAGTTAAATCTTGTTTTTCTTTCGCAACACTCCAATACTATAATATTGAGTTTGTAATTTCATCAATAGAAGGAACTAATAACTATAATTTATCCAAGACCTTTCTCAAATACCTTTTGTTGTAATACCTATAGTTGGTAGTTGGATTTGATGTAGAGTTACAATTGTAACATGTCCAAGGAAAAGATTGAATGATAAGAAATTTCAAAAAACAAACCAGTGGAATAAAAAGATATTTTCCTGCAAACTAACCATGGGTTGAATGTGAAAAAAATCTCAAATAAACCTTAAGAGAAATTATCCCATGTAGGCTATAGTAATAATTGTCTCGAAAATACTTTTGAAATTAATGAATATCATTAAGTCTAAAATATACAGTTAACATAGTGCTACTCCAAACACTTCAATAAGAAGTTTGACTTATAACAATATATAGTTACAATTTCCAAACAAGACACACCAATATGAATCAATAGAAAATATCTCATCTCCATTCAATGAATTCCATGCTCTTGAACGTCAGGAATTAATTTTCTCCACAACACACTTAAGACAATGCAATGTCCCTTCTTGTAAATGAACTTTGTAAAGAACAACCCATAAAAAATGATATGTAAAAGTGCAACCATCACACAAAACAAAAATATAACCCATTACATGGGGACCATTCATCACTTTTGAAATCCTCTACATCATCCATCCTAGAACCTATAAACTTTGTATGTGTATTCTTAGAGTAATGTTTTTTTGTAT
Source organism: Pinus tabuliformis (assembly GCA_031772625.1). NCBI lineage: Eukaryota > Viridiplantae > Streptophyta > Pinopsida > Pinales > Pinaceae > Pinus > Pinus tabuliformis. Next base: position 716,714,581 of record CM062818.1, read on the forward strand.
GAGATTGAACCATATGAATGAAAATTTGTCTTCTGAAGTGTCACTTAACGTAAATTTGACCTCCTATACCAATATTCTTTGGTACAATAAAATCTCTTTCTTTCGAATGGTATGGATTTCTCCCAACCAATCAAGTTGCACTAGAAGAAAATTTCATTTTTGTATCTACATTTAGATCTTGTTCAATTTGTACATCCATGTTGATCTCCATTCCATCTTCTTTTCCATCCATGATGTCATCAGAAAGAAACTCCATTTCTTTTAGCTTTATGGAAGGTAGAATGGTATAGTAATCATAATTCAAATGTTTTAATTCCAAAACATTTTATCCCAACCAAATAATGAGACTCTGACTCGATGGATATTCTATGAAATAAATTGGTGATTCTACTTCCACTAAGAAATTCCAATGAAGTTACCTCCAGAAATATATTAAAAACATTAATGCTTTCATGAGAGGCTAGTTACCTAGTAGAAGCCCTTAGTGGTCACTTATAGCATGTGTAGAAAGGTAACAAAGCTTTCATATAAGCATTCTTTAATTACAGACTACATAAAATATTACTTAAAGTAAAAATAATTTGAGCAGGAAAAAACTATATATTTCAAACATGGAGGAAATTTGAAAAAGAAAATAAATATCAAAATTTGAGTATCATGAATTAAGTGAAATATATCCAAAGACAATTGATGATGGACTTGAATTTTAGGGTATCTTTATGTGGTTCGTAGTCCTTGGATATCGGTGATCGCTACATCTAAATAATATTTGTACTAGGTATATTCGCCTAAAGGAATCACTTCCTATTGACTCTACCTTGGATCCTCACCCTGAGATTGTCAATATAATTGAACATGTGATCTCTCAATAGTAAACGTGCTTTATCAATAGGGACTCCACCAAATAAGCTAACCCTTGGGGTTAAGTTTAGTGTATGTCTATTTTCTATCTTTTGACTTTTGATTTTATTTTTTCCTTAGGGTGGGAGTGGGAGGTGTGGTCCAAATTAGCTGATGTAATCATAAACAACCCTCAAACATGGGTTAACCATAGCTAAGTCCCTTTACCTACATTTTGTTTAATTATTGAACATTCAATTTAGTATCTAGTTTGGGAATGATATTTAGTAATTGAGGTAATTGGAAAGATACTAAAAAAAAGAGATTAAAAGACAAACATAAAATATACCTTAAATATTTTGATTCCTTCTCATTTCACTTAGTTGTAAGTGTTTTTTCATTTACAGAGACCGGGGCTAACCATCACGGGAAATCTGAGTGGATGCCAATGGTGGAAAATTAGCTCATTAATCTAATGATTGTAGATTGAATAAACAAATGGGTATGAAGATGCCATGTTAAATATAATAAATTATTTACAAAATCAACCACCCCAAACTCTTCTTGTATCTAATTCATATTGTTCATCCTTCTCCTGCCCTCCCTCCATAACTATAAGAATTAATCCACCCACACATGAAAACAAAATAATTTATTTTTTTCCCACTTGTCATCACAATTCAAACCTCTCACTATCATATGATGTATTTCTTTTCTTTTCATTCATTTTTGTTAATTAACTTGCATATCACTTAATTTCATGGCTAATTTTTATTGTGCACCTTCCTCTAATTACTCTCTTTTGAATAATGGTCTCCTTACATAAGTTTTACAAATAAAATGGAAGTGTTATCACCCAAAAGATAATCTCCTATCCATTTCCTACTACGTTGATCAAAATACACTATGTAGGATGGGTTTTTACACATTAAAACATACCTTCACCTTAGGAAATAGTTTAGCGAACCATTTTCCTAAATTATTTCTCATTGAAATCCAAAAAAATCCCATGCGAATAATTAGATAAATCATTATTTATTTATTATTCCCTCGAAATGATTATTAAATAATCATTTAATGATTATCTCTAATAATCAACTTTAGGCTTCTGTGATCCATATCTAGGTTTCAATAAAAAGAATCGATGATAACCATATCGAGAAACATTTATCCACACGTTTCAAAGAAAACCATTGTGGTTCATTGTCATGACAATATGAAGAATCGATTTGTCTTCCTATTTTATCTGTTAGGATATCTGATTCCTCATCTTGTCCTCATGATGAACCACACATGTTGGTTTGAAATGTGTCAACAAATGTTCCTTGATGTGATTATTTATAATCATTTATGAGTTAACCACTTATGAATAATTGATAAATGGTTATTTATTTATTATTCCATAATTATACCTTATCTCTCTCATGATATAATTATTAAATCATTTTTCAGATAATTATTTCTAATTCACCTTTACCTTTATCCCCATAAAACAATTAATAATTTTTTTTCATTTTTTAATTACTTTAACCATTTTCTAAATAAAGATATTTGATCATTTGAAATCATCCTTCCCTCTCTAAAATATAATAAAATATTTCTAAGAACTAGATTCTGATGTAATCTAACATTTTTTATTATTATTCTAGAACTAGGATAATAACCAAAAATGTTAAACTAAATCAAAATCTAGCCATTAGGAATATTTTATTATATTTTAGAGAAAGATTACTTGAAATGATCAAATATCTTTATTTAGAAAATGGTTAAAATAATTGACAAATAAAAAAATATTTATTAATTACTTTAAGTGGATAAAGTCAAAGATGAATTAGGAATAATTATTAAATAATGACTTAATAGTTATGTCATGAGAGAAATAAAGGATAATTATGGAATAATAAATAAATAATAAGTTATTAATTATTCATAAGTGGTTAAGTTAAAATGGTAAGAAATAATTATTAAATTGATGTAATTATTATTTCGAGAGAATAATAAATAAATAATGATTTCTTTAATTATTATCATGGGGTTTTTTTATTTTAATGTGAAAACATTTATGAAAATGGCTTGCTAAACTATTTCCTTATGTGAAAGTGAGTTTTAATATGTAAAAACTCATCCTACATGGTCTATTTTGATCGGCCTAGTAGAAAATGGCCAGCTGATCATTTTTTGAGTGATAACAGTTCAGAATTTATGATATGAGCTACCATAAAACACGATATATCTAGTATTTAAATATAAAATGGAAATTCTCTCTCTATAATATTATGTTTATTTTAGTGGATTAAAAAGGGTATATGTTATTATCCTCACTCATAGTCAATTCTGGCTTATAATTGTTGAAATTCTAACAAGGTTTGGTCTTCAAATTTATAATTTTTGTAAAGATTCAAAAATGAATTTATGTGAATCAAAAATAAAATTTAATTTTCATGTCCATTTTGGATATCTAAAAAGAGGAAACATACAAAATTTGTTGTATAGTGTAGGATCTCCAAAGTTACTAACTCCTACCTCCAAGAATTCATTTCGTCTTGCCTCTAAAGTCACCTATCTACTCTCAATAAAGGCTATACATAACTTAGTCGTCCATTTCCAAACATCTCCCTAGAAGAACATATATCTGAGGAGGAATGTGAATGACATATGAGGAAGGATACAAAGAATATATGAGAAGGAATTCAAAGTATATACGATGAAGGATGCAAAGCATGTATGAAAAAGGATGTAGAAGAATCCAAATATATTTATGAAGGAATATGAAATATGAAGTGACAAGATCTAAATATCCATGGAAACATGCAAGCATCTTTGTTAAAACCATGCAAATTATTATAGCTCCCCTTCTGTAATATAATGCAAATTTCTATGACATAAATAGTAGACAAATTCCAACTGCCTTGTTAACGGGAAAAGTGTCTACTCAAAACGCCCCTATCCCACTAAGGCGTGACAGTACCTTAGAAAAAAATAGAGAAAACTACTTTTGCATTCTTCTTTATGAACTATAAACGAAGAGGAATAGGATGAACCAACCTGTGCCTTGCGCTAGTCCTTTGATCCAATCTCTCTCCTCTTTGACAACTTCCAGCTACCTCCTCCCTTACTTGCCCAGCTTCACCAAGTTCCTGCAAGATCAAAGAAGAAGAAAACTACACAAAGACATGGATTTATATTCATAAATAGCTTAGGATCAGATTTAAGCTAAACATGCAAATATAACAAACATCATTGATACACAAGCATGTAGGAGAAACTCAAATAGTTTTATTGATATAACAAGAAGGTCTAGGAGGAGTTACAACCGATGATTCCTGATCCATCATCAACCCCCCCAGCAAAGGAATCCCCTCTTCACCTCCAACAAAGCATAAATCACCCAATACTCTGATCTCTATCTCAAAACCAACATCAATTCTCTGTAATGTACAAAATTCCAGCCTCTGGATCTCTGGGATGAGGGATCCATATATAGATGTATGGAAAGAGGATGAGTCAGCTTATGATTTGACTAGTGGCTTCTCTTTGTCAATTCTTGCTTCCACTTGGAGACTGCGAGCCTCTTACTCATCCTTGGTCGAACTCAGTGAGGCAAGTGTCATTGGGGAAGATTCTGGAAGCTTCCATTGCCTTTCCACCTCGCGGAATGACACTGCCATTTGTCATTTCCCGCTCAACGCACCCTGGTAGTGCATTTAGGTGCGTTGCAACGCACCTAGCTAGTGTACTTGGGTGCTATGCAACGCAGCTAGCTAGTGGAGCAGCTGAAATGATCCTGATTTGACTGATTCTAAGCAGTTTCTGGTGGAGAACTTCTGGGAGAAGCTGTAATTTGTTGACCTTGTTCCTTTAGGGGCCAGAACAACACTTTTAGGGAGTTAGGACCTCTTGGTTTATGGACATTTCATGCTTAGAACAGTAAGGCACAAAAATGTCTATAACAGTTGCCCCCTAAAGTATGAGGCCATTTATCGGGTGAAATGCTTTATTAGGAGGATCCGAAGTTCTTTCAATGCTGGGAGGAGACCTGTAATAAGATACAATACAATACATTATCTTCATATTGTTTTCATGATGTGGCTGAGGCGGGAATTCCCATGCTCAGCTTTATAAATTCATTTTCATGTACATAGGACAGACAATTGTCTAACGGTAGACTGATGATTCTGATAGAGCCATCATCCTTTTGGTAGGATGATTATTTGTGCTGCAACGCTGTACATTTCAATGTCTTTATTCTCCTGAATATATATTGCAGCCCGGATGGATGAAACTAGATCCAGGGTCTTCAATCTCGTCCGATCTTCACTCGAAGTACAAGTCGATCCATGTGAGAAATGTTTTGAAGTCGAACATGGAAAGGCATCGCTTGATTACCAGTCAATGATGTAAACTGTTAACAAGCACGAGAGGAATCACTGATAATAATGATGACCCTCAAGGTACTGCAGTACAATTCAGGTGGTGTGAATAAAGGACTTGGCGCTGAACACCACGCAAAATCTTTCGGTCGAAGGTCATTGATGTATACCTATCACCGGAAGTGAGAAACTTGCCATTGAGACATGCAAGCTTCAAAGTACTGAATGGGGTGTTCCTAGATCAACTTCTTGGATAATGAGCTGATGTCGACAAGAAGCGATCTGTCAAAGGAGGGCCTTGATGAATCCCACATCAATGACACCGAACAAATCAAATGATTTCAATGGAGGTGAAAACGATCTGATGATATATGGTTCAGGATGGCGGTCATGAAAGAATGAAGTGTAATGTATGGTAGTGGATGGGACACGGATGAATTCTCTGGATGACTTCTCTTGAACATGTCGGCGACACTTATGTGATGGATTGGTAGCATTTACCCCAAATGTGGATGGTATGGCGTGACCATGGTGATGTGACCGGTGAATGAAACAACCCAACCTGACTCAAGCACGGAGTGGAAGTGTCATGTTCAAGAGCGACTTGCTACCAATAAAGATTCTTTGAGTTTCTTCCCAATTTTTCCCCAGTCATTGCTTACCAGTACCTCTTTATTTTTGTCAAGCTTGAGGAGGATAACATACGCTTGTTCTATAATTTGCCCTTCGGGCAAACCCATCGCTATGTTTTAACGAGCCTAGCGATAGTGAAACTCATTCTTGTCTAAAGACAAGTTTGTCGCTATTAATCTTTTTAATGAGTTTAACGATAAAGATAACTCGGTCCTTTTCATTTTCAGAGAGTCTAAAAAGGTACGTAAAGGTAACTCCAAAATTCCTTTTTCGTCATCTAATCCCTTAAGTCCGAAAAAGTATAAAACAATACAGAAGGGATGAATTTTCGATAGTTTTAACGAGCCGAACAAAACAAGCGCTCGATCTTTTTGTGCAATAATCCCTCAGGTCCAAAAAGATTAAAATATAGAGGAGGGATAGCACTTCCGGTCGCTTTAACGAGCTGGAAGGCCAAAACTCGGCAATATTTTCATATTTTACGAGTCAGTTGAAAAGAGCTTAAAGAAGACTCGTCTTTTGAGGAACGAGTGATAAAATGGGTAGCAACTGATTCCAGGTAAGGTTTTGAATTTTCTAATCACGGCAGTGTCACAAGGATGGCTAGTGAAATCACTCTTCGCAGCTGTTCCTCAAAATGGGTAAACAATCAAATGGAGGTGAATGATTGGCCAATAGAAAAGTGGAGGTGACGGTGCAAACACGACCAAGGTTTTAATGGCTGAAATGCTTCATTCACGGTGGTTATTTACCGGGGAATAGTTCATTTTTTAACGAGCTTAAACGTGGGTGGAAACATTTGCTCAGGTCTTATGTTTATTTTTTAACGAGCTTGAACTATGTGCTAAAACTGCTCGATTAATCGAGTCATATGATAAGAATGTCTCATATAAAAATGGAAATTTTTAGATTTTTGCCCCACATCCTTTCTTTATGCAAGTTAGGTGACGACTAATCCTACGAGTTTAAGGGTTAGAGGTCCTAAAAATTTAAAAAATAAATAGACTCCCCTCGCTTGCACTCCAAAAGGTTTGCATGCCCCCAGGTATAAAGTATGGTTTCAAGGTTACCCCTTCTTTAGTCCAATAAAACATTTGTTTTACCGGGAGAGGCCTACCTCTTACAGGTTACCCAAAGATTGTTCTATCCGTGGGGCAAACAAAACACTTCTTCGGCGATGTCTACCGAGATAAACAACGGCGAGTGACTCAGTTCTGCCAACTCACATAACTTTGACAAGAGAATCTTATTCTAGAATAACTCCTCTTCCAATCATGGATGGGGAAACCTACCTTATACCCGAAGTTTTCCTGCCAAAGTAGACCAGGACGCATGCCCCCTGGGTTTCAGTCATATCCCTCCGAATTACTCGCGCTCATCGGGAGGAGCAACTGGGGATTGAGACATTTCTTGCGTGAAGAGACCATTTAGGGATGGTATATGACTATTTGCTATGCGTGATCCGGGAAATGAAAGCTGGTCCACGAGCTTGACCACTCTTCCTTCGTGCGGAAAACACATTACTCTAAAGAGTGAGGAGACGATGGCTCCCATGCAATAAATATTGTCTTGTCCAAGGAGTAGATTATAATCCAAGGGTCCTTGAACTACCATTACGTTCATTTGAACTGTCTTCCCTCTCAATGTTATGGACACATTGGGAAGGATCCCTAAAGGTCGACTGATTCCTTTATCAAAGCCTGTTAGATTTCTCATCTCAGGCAAAAGCGATGGCAAACCAAGCACTTTCCAAGAAATAGAGGAAAGGATACTCACAGAAGTCCCCTCATCTATGATGGTACCAACCATGACCATTCTATATATTTGAACGATAATTCGGAATGGTATGCTTGCTGGTAAACAGGGTCTGCCTAGCTGATTCCAATCGAAGGAGACAACTAGGTTGCTTGGAGGTCGGACCGAGTAGATGGCCGGGTATGGCTCTGACAAACTTCCCTCCTATGGTAAGGGAATGGGTAGATTGCCCCCATGTTCGTTGGAGTCTGTGTTGATGAAGAGAATTTGGACGGTGTCATCCTTGTTCTCTTCAGTAACTGTATCATCCGAAGATAAAATCTCTGAAGGCAAGATTGGGTCAACTGCCGCCTCGACCTTTTGACTTTCATCTAGTATGGATTCAGATGGTTTAGCTTTGATGATAGGCGCTTCAGCCAACCACTTGAACGGGCCAGCTGGATTCTCAACTAGTGACGGACTCGGCAAGAGTTTTTTATATCCAGGAGGAAGTCGTAATGGTGAAACCAGACGATCATCCAAAACTCTTTTCGCTTCGTCTAAGAAGGGACAACGGTGGACGGCATGATTGCCCTCGCACAGTTTACAAGGAAATCTAGCTTTCCCTTTTTGTCCTGGGGCTTCACTTTCGCTAGTTGACGGTGTGCTTTCAACATGATCATCAGAGGTTGATGACACCAGATTGTGCAAACGAGGAGACCAGTCCCTTAGTATCCGAGGGATGCAAGGATAATCTCTGTGAAAGTGGTCTCCTTTGCAAATGACACACGGCGATTTAGGCTTGGTCGGTGCAATGTGTGGATTTTCGTTAGACGACACTCGTTTTCCCCCATTCGCCTTTGGCTCCTTCTTCTTCTTCTCTTTCTTCGTATTCTCCTTCTTCTACTTAGGAACTTGACTTTTGGCTTTGCCAACCCCATCAAGCGAAGAGGAAGGGGGAGAGGAAGAATTAGAGGAAGTAGAAGGTTAGTGGGCAACTCTGGACTCGTCTAGTTGCTGATTCGATTGTTCAGGAATAGTGGTGTTCTAAACGACATTGGTTGAGAAGAGCCATACTGGCAAGCCAATTGTCAGTCCTGGAAGCGACAATGTGGCCATATGGGGTGCACCAACATCTCCCCAAGAGGAGAAGGGACTAGGATTTCCACCAAGGGGAATTCCTTGGTTGGTAGACTCCATTTTCTCAACCAAAGATCAATGTAGGAAAAGGGTATGAATATTCCGTTTAAAATAATTTTTTAGATGCTTTGACACAACTTGTTTTTTCAATTTTAAAGAGTCGAGGAAAAACAAAAGATGACTCTATTCTCCTTCGATTTTTAATGAGCCTGAAGTAACAAGTGCTCAGATGGACCTTTTCCGTTAAGGAGTCTGAAAAGGAACCAAAGGGACTTCTCTAGACATCTAGGTAGAGGGACTACCAAACCAATCGCAAAACCGCAGAATACTTTTTACGGTAGGAAAGTATGCCGAGTCTTCCTTTCATGATTAAGATAGTCAAGCAAAAGTGATCTTAGAGCAAGTTCATACTGATTTGTGTGGACCACTCTCGCTGACATCCACAAAAAAGCAAAGGTATTATGTGATTTTCATTGATGATTTTTCTCGTAAACGCTGGAATTATTTCACGCAAAAGAAGGACCACACCTTCTCCAAGTTTTGTGAATTCAAAGCTTTGGTGGAGAAAGAGTCAAGGAAGAAGATTAAGGCCTTGAGAAGTGACAACGGTGGAGAATATGTCTCTCAAGATTTTAAGAACTTCTGTGTAGTGGAAGGAATTAAACGAGAGTTGATAGCACGTCATAACCCACAACAAAAAGGGGTGGCCAAGAGGATGAATGGAACAACTGTAGGGGCAACACAGGTGATGTTGCATGACCAAGGCCTACCACTTCATTTGTGTGTTGAGGCATGCAACACAACGATATATTTGTAGAATAGAAGCCTGCATCACATATTTGGGATGAAGACACTAGAGGAAGCTTTCTTTGCTAAGAGGCCAGATGTGGGTCACTTCATGATCTTTGGCTGATCAGTATATTCCCATGTGACAAAGGGTTCAGGGAAGAAGCTTGAGACAACAACAGAGTTAGGGATACTTGTGAGGTATACTAATACACCCAACAACTATTGGGTGTATCTACTTACTAGTCGGAGGATAGTGGTTCGCAGAGATCTTAAGTTTGAAGAGTAGAAGGCCATGCGAGTTTCCCTTGAGAGGGAGATCCAACTATAGGCTCTAGAGGAACTGTTGGTTCCTAAGGAGGAGAAGCCTCAGACTAATGTAGAGCAGCCGCATGTAGAGGATCCAAGAGTGGAGACATCAACTCAGGCAAAGTCTTACAAAGATTGATGGAAGCGCATAAGGGAAGCTGACAGATTGTTGTCGGATGTGAGAGAGAATGTGGGAGAAACATCTTCTCACTGTAGAGAGAGGAGGTCACCTAAGAGGTATAGTGGATACATGGCCCTTTTTGGGGAATGTGTTGAGACCGAACCATCTTCCTTTGAGGAAGTAGTGCAGTAGCTGATTTTGGTTGATGCTATGGTGGAGGAGTATGACTCCATAGTTAGTAACAATGTTTGGGACGTGGTTCTGAGACCAGATAACAAGTAATTTGTGAGTTCCTGTTGGCTTTACTAGGTAAAGCAAGCTATTGATGGTAGTGTGGAGAAACATAACACAGGATTTTTTGCCTGTGGTTTCTCACAGGTCAAGGGGATTGACTATGATTAGACTTTTTCTCTTGTCACAAGGTACTCATCTCTCAGATCGATGTTGGCACTATCAACATAGATGCATTGTAAGATCGATCAGATGGATGTGAATAATGCATTCCTCAATGGCAAGATTGAGGAAGAGGTGTACATAGAGCAGCCGGAAGGCTTTGAGACCTTCAATTGTGAGTCGCATGTGTGCTGACTCGGGAGAGCCTTACATGGGTTGAAGCAAGCACCTCGTGCTTGGTACACCAGGATTGACAACTACTTCACCGGGTTGGGCTTCACAAAGAGTGAAGCAGATGCGAACCTATACCACATCATGGTGAAAGGAAAGAAATTGATCATTGTAATTTATGTTGATGATCTCATATTGATAGGTGATGATCAATTGATCATGTCTTGTAAGGAGGACCTTACAAGACAATTCGAGATGAAATACACGGGCCTTATGCCTTACTTCCTTGGCAGGGAAGTGTGGCAAAAGGATGGGGATTTGTTTGTGTCATAGGGGAAGTATGCCAATGAGATACTCACGAGATTCCACATGGAGAAGTGCAAGCCCATGCAAACTCCTCTAGCAGGGAACTAGATGAAGGAGTGTGCTACTTCAGGAGAAGTAGTAGAGGCTACTGTGTACAGGAAGCTTGTGGGTTCACTGATGTACATAGTGAACACATGACAAGATTTATTCTATGCGGTGAACCAGCTGAGCCAAGCAATGGCTCAGCTTACCAAGCTATTTTGGAAGGCTGCAAAGCATGTATTGAGATATCTTAGAGGCACATCTCAGTATGGATTATGGTACAAATGGAAACAGGGAGTAAATCTATAGGGCTTCAGTGATGGAGATTGGGTAGGGAGTCCATCAGATTGGAAAAGCACATCAGGAGGGATTTTCAACCTTAGGTCAGTTGAAATTTATTGGTACACTAGAAAACAAAGGTCAATTGCACCCATCTTGGCAGAGGCTGAATACATGGCTGCAAGTCAGGCAAGATGCCATGCCATCTAGATGTGGAAAATTCTAGTTGGTTTGTTTGACGAGATGATGGATCCAACTGTGATCTATTGTTATAATCAAAGTTGTATCAAGCTCTCTGAGAATCTAGTATTTCATGCTAGGTCCAAGCACATCGATATCCGATGTCATCATCTCAGAGACTGTGTAGTGAGGAGGATCATGTTGCTGCAATATATTTTGACAAAGGATCAAGATGCGAACATTTTGACAAAGGCATTGTTAAAGTGTAAATTTGAATTGCATAGAGACAGGAACGGGGTGGCAGATAATCCCTTTCTTGTTGAGAGGGAGTGTTGAAATGTGGCAACAAGAATATTCCAATTTTAATTTGTCCTTGAATTAAAATTGAGAATTAAAATTTGAATTTAGTCTCACCAGCTGCTTGAAAAATAGTTAATTAATTCATCTTCAGTTAATTAGTTGGAGAAATTTAAGTCAGAAGTCTTTATGAAGTCATGCAACAGTTATCCCTTAAATTAAGGAGATTATCCCTTAATTAAGGAGATAAGGTTGAGTTGTAATTATTTAGCTCAGTTTACTGAGTTAACTCGAGTTAGATTAGTTCCAAACTATTTGATTAACTAATTTTGAGTTCAGTCAGTTAATGCATTCATGCATCCAACTAGCACACTCTAGATAACTGAAGATTCTCTAATCATTAACTCATGCATGTCTATTCTGAGAAAGACCCACTTGATATTAAAGATAGGGACATTATACTATTAGTTGCATAAATTTTCCTATAAGGTAAACTCATGCATGCAGGATGAATTCATTCCTTGAGGATTGCACAGTTTTACAGGGTGTGAGATCGATGTGAGTGATCAGTGTTACACTTGGTAATAGTAGGATCACCCGCAAGAAATAGCCCAAGGAAATAGGAGGCTTGGAGGGTAGAGGAGAAGGCTTGTGAGAAGCTTGGTTTGCCTGTGAGCATCCAGGAGGATTGTACTAAGAGCTTGCTAGCTGTGAGAGCTAAAACTTTGTGTAATTATGAGATATTTCAAACTTGTATGATAATACAAATAGTGGGGTTTTCGCTGAGGCTTTCCAGTGAGTATTCTTATGTGTTTCATGTGCATTGATTCTTCTTCTGCTCACATGTGTTTCACTTGATCTTGCTCAAATCTATTAAGCTTCTGCAAGTTTGATTGTAGACGTAGACTAAAGTAATTTTGTTTTAGTTAGATTGCATTATTAGGTTAATGTATAGTCATAATTTCTATAGTAGCAAGAAGTATATCAGATGGAGAAGAAGAAAATGAATCCACCAATGCCAAATACTAGCATGTTTCAGTGTTAAATATATTGAGTAGGAAACTGTTCTGAAAGAAATTTTGATTTATTTGCAATTGCTTATCTTTCACTAGACAAATTAGCATGAATTAATCAAAACATATACAAGCAAAATATCTGATATAAATATTGAAAATGTTTATATACATGAAAAAAGAATTTAACGAAAACAAAAACCGAGATTGATATTTGCAAAGTCTTACTGCATTATATAACAATAAAAATACTAGAAGATTTAAGGGAAAAATTATTGAGAGAGAAACATTGAATTGGCATAAAAGTACAACAAAATTAGCATCAATAAGTGAATTGGCATTATTTCACAAATTATAAAATAATAGTGCAAATTAAAGGTACTTCATAAATTAGAAAAGCTTAATGTTACCATATCACCAAATTTTGTTAGAAAAAATAAAACATGGTCATGCCATCAACATACGTCACCAAATGCCTTGGCAACTGTTTCTGGACCAACCTTCCATGGCTGTATTACCGGTTCTCCATTTTCATTGTGTTGAGTTAAACAAGCTGGTCGAGTAACTACCATCGGGAGTAAAAATGGCTTGGGTGTTGCAACTAGCACACAATGCATTTGTGTTGTCTGTGTCATTTAACCTTAAGAACATATCTGATAATACCGAAGCATTGACCACCACATTTCAAAAAGTACATAAACCAAATAAATTTTTTAAGAAGCGAACATTTGAGCATTAGACCAAACCCATAAATACTTCTATGTTTTAACTAGCATCATTTTTGGAAAAACATAATTGAATTTTGTAATGGACATCATCCCCAATCTCTACTATTGTTCTAAAATGAACATTTATTGTACACCAAGTTGGCAAAGAAAGATAAAATAAAATTCTTACTGCTCATGCAATTTCACCATTCATATATTAATGTCGAGCCAAAAAAATGTTTTTTTTAAATGAGTTATTGGTTATAATTCCAACAATATTGCAACAATATTGCAACAATATTGAAACCATGAGAAATTGAGATAAGTTCTTAAACAATGAGAAATTTAGATAAGTTATTAACGCCATCTCTTTTAGGCATATGATGGTTGGTAAGTTAAGCATTTGATCAAGTCGACAAGAAATAAACAATCACTATCTTTATATATGAACCCTTTCGCATTTCAGCAATATAAATTGGTAGTCATTGACAGTCATTGGACCTCATTCGAAATCACATGGACGATATTGGAAACCCTTTTTTGAAATAAGGGATTATGTTTAGGATTGCATGAGACCTATACAAGTTTTCTTGGGGTGCTTGGGGTAGAGGATAACTAGGAAGTAATCACGTGTAATAGTATATGCCCAAAAACCAATTCTAAGGTTATGGGTAAGAAAATAAATAAGTGAAAAAAGGGGTTGCAAGAGTTTAATGAGTACTAACTGATTGGAGTCTAAGATAGATAGTGTTATTAATAATGTGGATAAACAAAAGATATTGGTTAGTGTGGTTATGAGAACGGAGCGGACATAGGTCTCTAATTGGAGATGAATAGATGTCATTTTTGTAAACTCTATTATGATGTTATAAGTATCTAATGACTCATTGAATCAACATTAGATTCTAAGCAATTATTTGCAAAACCATTTGGTTGCTAAACTCTTTATTGTCTAGTTTTGAATCAAATTAACCAACATCCCCATATTATCGGTTAATGAGTATTGTAATTTTTTGTTCAAGTACTATTTTTCTTATACTCATTGAAAACCTATATCATAATGTTCCCGTAAGGGTCAACTCCAAGCCACCATCTATGCTCATGTTATCTGGGTCATCTAAATTCTTTATGATCTCTAGGGATTCTCTTAAGCACTTCTTCTGCTAATTATTTTATTAAGAAAGGAGTTAAGTGTCTTATAAGCATATGTGATGATTTTTTACAATAATATTCTAAAGGGTTGAGATGAAAATTTTTATTTTTTACATTAACTCTCTGTTTCATTGTGGTTTTTATATTTTTTCCTCTCCGTTATAGCAGAGACAAGGATTTAAAATTTACTTTACATATTAAGGAAACATAAGGACATGGTACATAACCTTTTCCCCTATATGTTTTCCTTACAACGTCACTAGGAAAATAAAAGATTATAAACATCACTCAATTTACCAATACTACAAGTCGAATTAATAGTCAGGTAGGGGAAGTTGTCTCAAAAAGATTGGACTAGTTTAATTGGCATGAGGAATTATGAAGACAATTTGGTAGATGTAAAATGCTTAAGGGAAGAGTTAGGTTCTATGATCTTTTACCAATTTTTTTCAAAGTGTGGTTATTGATGAGGATAAGGAAAAATATAATTGATAATTTAAGTTTAGGTAGTTATAAGATGAGAATTTTTTTTTAAATTTCTAATTTCCATTATAAGAAGTATCATTCTCTACTTCCTCAATGAGCATGCAAAAAAAATTTCCCATCCTTAAATACATTAAAAGACATCATGACCCAATGGGTTCAGTAAACAAAGATTAGAGGTGCTTGATTGAAAAAGGTGGAGGCTAAAGATATTATATAGAGAAGAAAATGGTCTCTTCTCAATGAGAAGAGTTTGTAAGAAGTGAGTAATCTCTTGTAAATAAATCTCTTGTAGGAAGGAGTTGAAATAAAAAAATTAAAATATTTGGCTAACAAAAATGTCACCCCTTTTGGTAGGTTATCCAAATCATCAACAAGTATCTCATACTTGTCAAAGAAAATTAGCATGATGAGATGCTTTGGGTAGTTATGAAGGAAGATATATTCTCTATAATAAATAACCTTTGGAGAGATTATTGTTTCCTCATTTGTTTTAATTTAGTTGGGAGGATTAAATCTTGGTATGGAGGATTCTAGGCTCATATCCACATGTAATGTGTGCTTTATACGATAATTTGAAAATTGATTGTACTAGAAATGGAGCCTACTTTATCAGATTTTGTCTCCACAAATAATTTTATTTTTCATTAGGAAGGAAAATTGAAAAGGAAATTGTCATGGCTCAAGATGGTATATATAATGTGCTCATGTTAAAAGTTATTATGATATATTGGCATATGTTAGCTCATATGCTAAAGGAAATGCTCTGCTTGATTTAGAAACTACATTTAACTACCAATGGAGAGGAACAAGTAAATATAATGGATTTCATTTGAGAAACCTCTAGAGGATTATGCTCCCATAGAGGTGGGTGAGTTGAGGTTCAAAATTCATCAACCTGTTAGGGAAATCTCTTGTAAACTTGAAATCCATTACAAATACCAATGTGTGGAGGAACATTTTGCTAAAAAAATGTATTATTCTTAATACTGAAATTGTTTAGATTAGGGGTCTCAAATCAATGGATGTTTGAGAGCACTCCTTCCTTGTTATTTACAAATTGCTAGCATGGAAGGTAGGATTGGGTATGAAAAATTGAGTTAGGGTTGATGGTATCATGGAACGTATTGTTGGTGATTTTCTTGTTGAAGAAATTTTTGGAAATAATATAGAGAAGGGGGTGAATTAGTATTATCAGGTTAATAGTTTTATTTCCCAAATAGATTTGTAGATGCTACTTCAACTAAGTGAACCAGCATGTACACGCCACTGTACTTAAAGCAACCAGCGTATATGTAGAGAACTTTTCAATTACCTAATTTATCATGCATTGAATTTTAACGAGTATATCAGAGATTTATTAGAAATTGCAGTAAAACCAGAATAAAGAATCACACATAAGAAACACACATGAACACAAATATATAAGGTGGAAACCCAATGTGGGTAAAAACCACTTGCTGCTGTCATCTCTGTCTTCTTTTAATAATAAGAAAATCTGTTTATAATCCTGTATTGGTGCAGACTTATACCAGTACGCAAGCTTCTACCTGCAGAAGGTTGCAACCTTCTCTTGTTCTCCAGCTTCTACTAGAAGGGAGCTACAACCTTCCAAGTCTTGTAATAGCTGATATGTTTACAAGTATGTAGGTGGTGACCTACAGAAGACTACGACCTTATTTCTTCCTTCAAGGACCACGTTTCATAAATTTTGAGACTGTATTATAGACATATTTGGGCACTAAAAACCCAATCACATATGTCCATAAACCAAGGGCTTCTGAACCCCTAAAAGTGTTGTTTCATATCCTAAAAGATCAAGGTCAACTCATTACATCATTTCCCAGAAGTTCTCCCTGAAAAATTGCTCAAAACTGGTCAAAACTGGACCGTAAAAACTCCTTAGTGCTAAGGGTGCGATGCATCTCACCTGTTACACACAAGGGGTGCGATGCATACTGAAAGGCCATTTTGTAGGGTGTGATGAGCGAGAGCAAACAAATGGCAGAGGCAGTTTGCTAGGTGAAAACTCAGAGAATTTTCTAGAAGCTGCTCATATGACACTTGCCTCTGGGAATTCGCCCAGGGATGAGTAAGAGATCATGAAATCTCCAAGTGGAACCAAGAACTATCAGGGAAATGACACTAATCAAAATCCCAGAAGCTGACTCACCCATCTACAAACATCTATATATGGATCCCTCATCCCAGAGATCCAGAGGCTGGAGTTTTTTATTTTGTAAGGAAGTGTTGTAGGTTTCTCTATGAAGCATTGTATTGTTGGGTGATCTATCTTTTTATGAGGTGAAGAGGGCTTTCATGCTGAGAGGATGGCGATGGATCAGACATCTCAGTTGTAATCCTCTCTTCTACTACTTCTATCGATAAAGCTATTTGAGTTTTCCTCCATACACTTATATATTTCTGAATCTTGTATTTGTGTATGCGTTTGTATGATTAATGTACATCTTCAATTCTACATTGTTTATGGTTATAGATCTCTATGCTTTGATGGTATTTTACTTCTTTGACTCTATAGGTGTTCTTTGAAGTGGGACAAGTGAGAAAGGACTGGCAAAAGATCTGTCAAAGGAGAGAGCAAACAAGCAAGGAGCCAAGCGAAAGACTAAGGTTCATGCTCTCTGCTTCTCTCTAATCTATCTCTCATAAAGGAAAACACAAGTTACTTTGAATTATTTGTTTCTAAGATAGCTACACTTCTTAGTAGGACTAGCAGATCTGAGTAGACATTAGTTTTCCCAAAAACAAAATGTCGACTCCGTTGGGGAGTGAATAAATTGTTTGTTTGTTTCCATTTGTTTGCTTTATAAACTACAGATGGAGCCTAAATTTAAGCCAGTTAGCCTTTGAACTGCATTTTCTATGCAAGTGCAAAGTAGATCAACGCTGCTTCAGTCAATCTCTGAGTTTGTTTATGAATTGAACAAAAAACTTGCAAACATCCTAAGGGCCTTGGTGGTAGCTCAATAACCTCATTAGATCATACCTCTATACTTTGTTTTTATTGTCTATCATAAGCTCGGCCTAAATCCCTGAACTTAGCTGCAAACTGTGGGTGAAAACCAAGCTCAGTCTTCTCCCTGGACCACCGCACTGTCTCTCATTGGCAGTCTGGATGCATCGCACCACCTGTGTGTTGCAGGTGAGATGCATCTCTATTTCCCTTAAGGACAGGTGCGATGATTGAATGAGACTGTTTCTCTCTCCAAATTTTGGTTTTTTCTTGATTGTTTTTAGCTCTATTTAGTAGTTTTGCAACCTATGATTAGTATATCATTGTTGAAGCCTTCTTCCTTTACTTTATTCAGCCTCCATTAATAAGGAATTGTGAATGTTTTTATGTATTTTTCATCATTTACAGTCCTCCTTTGCAAAAAGTAGCTTAATCGAACAGTCGTCTTTTGATTCGAAAGTGTCGCAACTATCGTTTTCAGTCAAGAAAAAGAGTGTCGTAAAGTCCTCCTCTTTTAGATAGTCGATTGTACTTTTTCCATTGTATTTGATTTCAATTTCCAATCCTTTGAAGTGTTGAAAGCAGTTTTCCATTCGAAAGTAAAAGTGTCGTCTTAATCTTCCGTTAGTTTTTGAAAATAAATTGCTAAAGTGTCGCTTTGAGGAAAAGTAGTTCGAATCTATACTTAGTTTTCTTTTTGGCATTCTCACATTAAGGAAATTGAAAAAAAAATACATGCATGTGCATTTCATTTAGATTGCATGTGGAAATTGATTTAGGAAAAGTGAATTTAGTGTGTGCTCTTTGCTCTCTATTGAAAGAATCTTACTCTTCCTTCCTTAGTAGCTAGGATTTTCATTGCTAAAAGAAAATAAACGACTGTTTATCACTTAGATTGCATATTTAGGAATTGTACATCTAAATCATCTGGTGAACCTTGAAAGGCAAACTTCTTAAGAAAGATCAACTATAAAATAAACCTCAATGAACATAAAAACGCTTTGGAACCTAACGCACAACATCTAGAAGTCTAGGCTAGAGACGTATTCCGGTGTCGTAAATCCTGGTAACTATCATTTTCATTGTAGGTTGGGTGATTTCTCCTCTTTGATACGACAAGTGCCAATACGGACTTGTGCTCCCATGTACCGTAGAGTATATTGTGGGAGACCACAATAGGCTGATATCCTTTATCCTTAGGAAGCCGTGTCTGCTGCCCTATCAATCGCAATGCAATGAACACAACATTTGAGAAGATTGACTGCCGTACCTAAAGTCCTCGATAATTTCTCTATAATTTACCACCGAGGTGTATATTGCAGTTTTGCAATTGGTTTGGTAATCCCTCTATCTAGATTTGTAGAGTAGTCACTTTCGTTCCTTTTTTACTCCTTAAAAGAAAAGGTCCATGTGAGCACTTGTCACTTCAGGCTCATTAAAAATCAAAGGCGACTAGAGTCATCTTTAGCTTTTCCTTGACTCTTGAAAATTGAAAAAGAAAGTTGTGTCAAAGCATCATAAAATTTATTTTATTCAAAATAACATCATTGTTCCCTCGTTGGTCTTAGGTTGAGAGAATTGAGTCCGCCAATCAAGGATTTCCCCTTGGGGGAAATCCTAGTCCTTTCTCTTCTTGGGGAGATATTGGTGCTCCATGCATGGCTACATTCTCCCTTCCAGGACTCATAATTAGCCTGCCAATATGGCTATTCTCAACCTCTGTCATTCAAAACACCATAATCCCTTAGCAATCAAATTAGCAACCAAATGATACTGGAGTTGCTCCCCTACCTTCTACTTCGTTTGTTTCTCCCTCTCCTTCTTCCTATTTTCTTTGTGAAACTAGTGACAATAAAAACCAAGTAGCTGAGAAGAAGAAGAAAGGGAAGAAGAAGAAGAAGAAGCCAGCTGCGCAAGGCGGCAACCATACATCATCCGGAAAAAATCCACACACTGCGTCGTCCAAATCCAAATCTCCATGTGTAATTTGCAAAGGAGACCACTATCATCGAGATTGTCCTTGCATCCCATGGATCTTTAGAGACTGGTCTCCCCGCTTGCACAATCTGGTGTCTTCAACCTCTGTCGATCATGTTGAGAGTACACCATCAACTAGTGAAAATGAAGTCAATGGATAGAAAGGAAGATCTAAATTTCCTTGTAGGCTGTAGGAAGGCAATCATGCCCTTCACAGTTTTCTTTTTTTGGACGAAGCTAAAAGAGTCTTGGATAACTGTCTTGCTCCACTGCAGCAACTTCCACCTGGGTACAAGAAACTCTTGCCAAGTCCATTGCTAGTTGAAAATCTGACTGACATACCTCTGTTGTCAGTTGAAATGCCTATCATTGAAGACCAAAGTCAACATCGGACCAATGTCAACAAGTCGAGATGGTAGTCGACCCAATCTTGTCTTTAGAAGGTCCACCTTCAGATGATACAGTCTCCAAAGAGAATGAGAACAACACCATTCAAATTCTTTTTGTTAACACAAAGTCTGATGAACATGGGGGAAATCTACCTGTTCCTTCACCACAGGAGGGAAGATTCCCATTTCAAAAGATTCATCCAGCCATTTATTCAGTCCCTCCTCCAAGCAATGTAGTCATTTCCTTTGATTGGAATCTACTAGCAGGAGCCCGTCTTCCATCTAATGTACCATTCTGAATCATAGTACAAGCGTACAGAATGATCATGGATGGCACTATCATAGATAAAGGGGCTTCCGTGAGTATCCTTTCCTTAACTGCTTGGAAAGCGCTTGGTTTGCCATCACTTCTGCCTGAGATTTGAAATTTGTCAGGCTTTAATAAAGGAACGAGTTGACCATTAGGGATCCTTCCAAATTTACCTATAACTTTGAGAAGTAAAACCGTTCATCTAAATGTAATGGTAGTCCAAGGGCCACTAGATTACAATCTACTCCTTGGGTGTGACTACATTTACAGCATGGGAGCTATTGTTTCCTCACTCTTTCGCGTAATGTGTTTCCCGTATGAAGGCATAATGGTACAACTTGTTGACCAGCTTTCATTCCCCGGTTCAAACACAGCTACTAGTCAAATGCCATCCCTAAATGGTCTCTTTGCACAAGGAATGTCTCATCAACCTCTAGTCTGTCCACCTAATGACCGCGAGTGATTCGGTGAATGTGACGAAACCCAGGGGGCATGCACCCTGGTCTGCTTCAGTAGGTGAACCCAGGTAAAAGATAGGTTTCCTCATAGGATATATGACCAGTCTGACACACCCATCCATTTAGGATATGGGATTAGTCTGGAAAAATATTTCCTCGTCGAAGGTTATGTGATTGGAAGTGGATCCACACCATTCACCTTTGTCTATTTCGATGGATAGAGCCAAGGAAGTGTTTTGTCTGCAACGTGGATGAAACAATCTTGCTTTAATGCAAGGACTTCCATATGGTAACCTGGAAACTCTACTTTTCTTTATACCTGGGGGCATGCAAACCTTTTTTACACAAGTGAAAAGTGACCAGCGTAACTCTAACCCCGTAGTTTTTACTAACTTCAACTACTTAGGTTAGGTGATTGGTCTGATCAACCATTCACCTTTGTCGACGACAAAGCAAAGGAAATGTTTTGTACGAAACTATCCTACCTAACCTCAGTAGTTCATTAACCCCTAGTGTAGTTAGTTCTGTAGTTGGTCGTTTCTAGCCTGCATACAAAAGGCTCATGAGCAAAGTTTCGCATGGGGCAAGCTCACTAAAAAATGAACCTACTAATGAGAGACATCCTTAAAGACGACTCGTGCGAGCAATATTTCCGCAAAGTTCAAGCTCGTTAAAAAATAAATGTAGCACTGAACATAGTTTCTAAAGATTTAGGCTCATTAAAAAATGAATCCACCTTTTAGTAAATAACCTTTGTGATTGCATTACTATCAGCCTTTTGAGCGTTGCTCGTGTTCTTACCGTCACCTCCACTATTGTTAGCCGATCATATGCCTCCACTTGATTATTTACCCTTTTGAGGAACAACTGCGATGAGTTATTCTGTTAGGCACCTTCTTTACACTACCGTGCTTGAAAAGTTCCAAACTTACCTGGAACCAGTTGCTACCCGAAAACATCACTCGTTCCTAAAAAATGAGTCTCTTTTAAGCTCTTTTTAGACTCGTAAAATATGAAAAGATTGCCGAGATACTGGCCTTTCCAGCTCATTAAAGTAAAGGGAAGCACCATCCGTCCTCTATATTTTAATATTTTTGGACCAGAGGGATCATTACACAAAAAGATCGAGCACTTGTCTTGTTCGGCTCGCTAAAACTACTGAAAAGTCATCCCTTTTGTATTGTTTTATACTTTTTTGGACTTAAGGGATTATACTACAAAAAAGGACTATTGGAGTTTCCTTTCCGTCTCTTTTCAAATTCTCTCAACATGAAAAGGACTGAGTTATCTTTGTCATTAAACTCGTTAAAACAATAGTGACAAACTTGTCCATACGTACATGAGCGAGCTTCACTGTTGTTAGGCTCGCTAAAACATAGCAACAGGTTTGCCCGAAGGGAAAATTATAGAACAAGCATATGTTATCCTCGTCACGCTTAACAAAAATAAAGAGGTATTGGTCAGCAATGACTGGGGAAAAAGGGAAGAAAACTTGAAGAACTTCATTGGTAGCAGGACACTGTTGAACATGACACTTTCACTCCATCACCGTGATTGAGTCGGGTTGGGTTATTCCGTTCACTGGTCATATCACCATTGGTCCTTTGTACCATCCATTTTGGGGTTAATGCTACCAATCCATTTCAGTGTCGCCGATATGTTCAAGAGAAGTCGTTCAGAGAATTCACCAACCCAGCTTACGCCTCATCCACTACAATACCTTGACACTCCATTTTTCATGACCGCCACCCTGAACCTTGTATCATCATACCATTTTCACCTCCAAAAAGTCATTTTCTCCATTTCATGTCATAGATATGGGATTCATTAAGGCCCTCCTACGACGGGTCACTTCTTGTCGACATCATCTCATTATCCAAGAAGTTGACTTAGGAACAACCCTTTCAGTACTTTGAAGATTGCATGCCCCAATGGCAAGTTTCTCACTTTCGGTGATAGGTTTACATTAATGGCCTTCGACCGAAAGATTTTGCGTGGTGTTCAACATCGACTCATGTATTCACACCACGTGAATTGTACTACAGTACCTTGAGGGTCATTATCATTATCGGTGATTCCTCTCATGCCTGTTAACAGCTTACATCATTGTCTGGTAATCAGGTGATGTCTTTCCATGTTCAACATCATAACATCTTTTCACATGGATCGACTTGTACTTCGGGTGAAGATTGAATGAGTTTGAAGACCCTGGATCTAGTTTCATCCATGCAGGCTACGATATATTCAAGAAAATTAAGACATAAAATATATTCCATAGCTACACAGATAATCATCCAAGCTAAGGAATGATGGCTCTACCAGAATCATCAGTGTGCCACACAAATGATTTTCTGTCCTATGTACATGAAAATGAATTTATAGAGTCGAGCATGGGAATATCTGCCTTAGCTAGATCATGAAAATATTATGAAGATAATGTATTGTTTTGTATCTTATTACAGGTCACCTTCTAGTTCAAAAAACCTCGGATCCTCATGATAAAGCATTTCACCCAACATCAGAAGATTTACGACCTCATTCTTTAGGGGGCAATTGTTATAGACATATTTGGACACTGTAACTCCAATCACATATGTCCATAAACCAAGGGCTTCGAAACCCATAAAAGTGTTGTTTCATACCCTAAAAGATCAAGGTCAACTAATTACATCATTTCCCAGAAGTTCTCCCTGAAAAACTGCTCAGAACTGGTCAAAACTGGAGCATACAGACTGCTCAGTGCTAATGGTGTGATACATCTCACCTGTTACACACAAGGGGTGGGATGCATACTGAAAATCCCTTCTGTAGGGTGCGATGAACGAGAGCAGATAAATGGCAGAGGCAGTTTCCTAGGTGGAAACTTAGAGAATCTTCTAGAAACTGCTCATATGACACTTGCCTCTCTGAATTTGCCCAGGGATGAGTAAGAGATCATGAAATCTCCAAGTGGAACCAAGAACTATCAGTGAAATGACACTGATCAAAATCCTAGAGGTTGACTCACCCATCTACAAACATCTATATATGGATCCCTCATCCCAAAGATCCAGAGGCTGGAGTTTTGTATTTTGTAAGGAAGTGCTATTGGTTTCTCCGTGAAACATTGTATTGTTGGGCGATCTAGCTTTTCATGAGGAGAAGAGGGCTTTCATGCTGGGAGGATGGCATTGGATCAGATAGCTAGGTTGTAATCCTCTCTTCTACTACTTCTATCAATAAATCTATTTGATTTTTCCTCCATACACTTGTATATTTCTGAATCTTGTATTTGTGTATGCATTTGTATGGTTAATGTACATCTTATTCTACATTGTTTATGGTTATAGATCTCTATGCTTTTATGGTATTTTGCTTCTTTGACTTACAGGTGTTCTTTGAAGCGGGACAAGTGAGAAAGGAGTGGTGAATGCTCTATCAAAGGAGAGAGGAAACAAGCAAGGAGCCAAGTGAAAGACTAAGGTTGGTGCTCTTTGCTTCTCTCTCATCTATCTCTCATAAAGGAAAACACAAGTTACTTTGAATTGTTTGTTTCTAAGATAGCTAGACTGGATCCATCAAAAAAATCATAATTCAATCATGAAATACATCTACATCAACCAATCACTGAAACACAACCACAACTAAATCAATCAATCATTCTGACAACCCATTGTTAAATCACAATCAATCTGATCATTCAGAATACTCTCAGCAGAATACAGTAACCAAAACCCAGAACTCTGCAACAACAAATAAAAACAATTGAAACATACTTTATGAGGTATACACTACTTCTATGTTTCAAACCTATGTGTATATGCGCTTTAATCAAAACCAACCAGTGTACACATCTCCAAATATTAATTCATAATTCTATGCTATTCTAGACTTCAGTTATACCTAGATCATAATATTTATAGAACAACACATGCGTCAATATTTAGATCCAGACTATACATGATCAAACCACATAATGATAATTCATTTCAAGCCTTAAGATTCTAATCCATCATTAGATCTTATCCTTCATCAACCGCTAAGGTTCATCCTTAGTTCAGATCAAGCACAACCCATAAGCTAATAACCTGCATACTAGATCTCACACTTCATCAGATATTAGATACATGCACATCTGGCTTAATGATATTCTCCTCCTTTTATAGTTTTAGGCCTTTCTCAATACCATGGACCCAAACCACTTAAGACCAATACGTTGGACCAAATACCTAGGGTCAATACCTCAGACTAGATACCTTGGACCAATACCATGGATCGAAATACCATGGACCAAATACCTCGGACCAAAAACTTAGTTTTCCAAGATATACGTGATTTTCCTTATGTATAAGTGCATGTGTACGTATATGCTACTTGTGGTCAGTGAACCTACGTGTATACACAACTTGGTCAAGGTGAACCTGCATATAGTTCTCTTTCTTCATTCTTTGTATTCTGACCAGTAATTATATTTCTTGTTAACCTGTTGTACTGTGATCTTTCATCTGAGTGAGTTTCCATCAAGGACAACATCTATATCATAATGCCAATAATCTCCCCCTTTGGACTTGGTGGTGACAACAAAAAAACCAAGTCACTCTCCCCCTTTGACATCAAGGGAAAAGGGTCATGCTCCCTCTTTGACATACATTATGCTAGTCATGCTCCCCCTAAGTACATGCTGAATTCTCTGATATGCTGAAATGTACTGATTGACCTCCCATGATTGAGTCCATGCTCCCCCTGAGCACAAGCAAAGTCTATAAAAATACTCTCTAAAAGAGTAGCATGACTCTATAACTCAACTATGTGAGGATGACCTTCCTATCACCAATGGCTCATACATACATCCATCTCCCAACCAGGTGGGGATATACCAAATTTGACTCATCCACCCAACCAAGTGGGGATATACCAATTGTTTATACATGACAAAAACAAGAAATATTACATCGTCTATCCCATGTAAAGTGGGGATATAAATTACATCATTTTTCCAAGAGGACCCATTCAAATGTATGAGAAGACATATCACACCCTAGAATTTTACATGACTTGAGTGGAAAATGGTATAAATATCTAAAGCCATAGCTGGACTCAGCAACCATAATGCCAACAATGTTGAATGTACATGAAGGCTAATGCTCCCCCTGAACCGTTGTTACCTGTGCATTGTTAATAGGTCAAAGATCAAGGCATATTTGTTAGTCAGATAAAATTAATGAGCAGAGCATATTAATCATCAATATCAGTCAGAGCACCCATATCAGAGCTTGCCACACTATTTTTCTTGTCTAAAAAACATATACGCTCATTGACGCATAGAAACCCATGTGTGTACGCGAGTAGACCTCAGGAAACACCCGTATAATCACCTTTCTATGAAAAGTTTGATTTAACAGCAGGATGATACAACTACTCCCAGCTTTTATTTGAGATATTCAAATGTCTCTCTGGGCAGCGGTTTAGTGAATATATCAGCAACCTATTCTTTGTAGGGAACATATTCTAATTTGACCTTTTATTCAAGCACTTGTTCACAGGGAAAAGCGTATTTGAAGGGTATGTGCTTGGTCTTGCAGTGCATGAATGGATTCTTTGAAATACTGATGGCACTTGTATTATCACATAGAATAGAGATGGGTGGAGTACATGTGATATGAATGTCTTACAATGTTTACATCATCCAAACTAGTTATGTGCAACAAGATGCACCAGCCACATATTCTGCTCCAGCTGTAGATAACGCAATCGAACTTTGTTTCTTGTTGAACCAAGACACTAACTTAGAACCCATATAGAATTCACCAGCACTAGCGCTTTTTCTTTCATCAACACTTTTCGCCCAATATGCATCTGTATATGCATGAAGTGTAAGATCTCCATCTCTAGGATACCATAAACCAAATTTCCATGTTCCATGAAGATATTTGGAAATCCTTTTGACTGCCTGAAGGTGTGATTCCTTTGGATTTTCATGAAATCTTCCAACTATTCCTACTACATGCATGATGTCAGGTTGGGTAACTGTTAGATAAAGCATACTACTAATCATGGATCTATAAGTTGGTTGATGTACTGATGTTGATTCATCATTTGAGCTAAGACTGCATCATGTTCCCATTGGGGTACATACAGGTTTATAATCTTCCATGTCGTACATTTTCAAGAACTGTTTGAGATATTTGGTTTGTGAAAGAAAAATACCATCTTTATTTTGTTGAATTTATAGACCATGAAAATAGGTAAGCTCACCAAGAAAGGACATTTCAAATTATTGTTGCATTAATGAAGAAAAATTCTGACCCATGGATTCTTCATTGCTACCAAAAATGATATCATTGACATAAACAACAATTATTAACAATTTATCATTGTTAATCTTTGTATATAGATTGCTATCTGCTCATCCTTTTGAAAAACCATGTTGGTGGAGATGTTTGTCAAGGTGGTTATACCAGGCCCTTGGAGCCTATTTTAGACCATAGAGAGCCTTTCTGAGTCCGCATACAAGTTTTGCATCATTTCCAAGAATGAATGCTTCTGGTTATTCAATATAGAATTCTTATTCTAAGTCTCCATTAAGGAAGGTAGATTTTACATCCATTTGGTATACTTTTAATTTCTGAAAGCTAGAAAGAGCAAGAAACATCTGGCTTCAGGTCTAGCAACAGGTGCAAAAGTTTATTCAAAATATATACCTTCTTGTTGAGCATATCCTTTACCAACAAGTATGGCCATGTTTCTAATAACTTCTTCATTTTAATTCAACTTGTTTTTGAATATCCATTTAGTTCCTATGATAATTTTATCATGAGGTTTACGAACTAATTCCCAAGTATTATTCTTTTCAATTTTCTCAAGTTCTTCTTTCATGGCCTTGACCCAACATTCATCTTTGCATGCTTCATTTACATTTTGAGGTTTGGTGGAGGATAATAATGCTAGATAGCTTGAGGTTTCTATAATAGTTCTTCTTGTCTGTACACGTGCCTCTATTTCCCCTAAATTTGAGTTTCTAGATGATTTTTCTGAACATACCTAGACAGAGTCTTTTCTTCTACTGTTATCTCTTCTTCTGGTGCTTCATTGGTTTCTTCTTCAGAATCGTTGTGATTTGATGTCGGAAAATAATCCCCTTCTTTTTCATTATCATAATCTTCGGTTTTTATCTGTTTTGGATTTTTGCATGCTTCATTAACTACAACATCAATACTTTCAACAATTTTCCCAAGTCTTATATTATAACATTTATATCCTTTCTTTATCATAGGAGAATGCTACACTTTGATAATTTCATTTAAGGTTTATGATCCTTTAGCAAATCCAAGATTGAGAGATTTCGTTTCCTCAAGATCCTTTCTTAGACCCACAATTTCACATTCTAGTCTCTCATTGTGTTTTTTTTCAGCAAGTTGGTATGTCAAGGTATCTATAATCATAATCTTTTCTTATAAATTGATTTTGAATTTAGAGATTTCTTCATTAAGGTCACCTTCTTCTAAATCATCCAAAAAATTATCATCGTTATAAGCCATTAGAAGTCTATAGTCATTACTATTTTCATCTTCATCACTATTCGATAAACCATCACTATCTTCATGAGTATAGTAACTCTTTTTACTTACAACTTGCTTTCCATTCCATTTTGCATATTACTTCCCTTTATCGGATTTATCTTTATGAGGACATTTGGCAACATAATGACTGACTCTACCACAGGCAAAACATTTGAAGGGTAGTTTACCTCTAAATCTTCTGGAACCTCATTGAAGCTTCTTGAGAAAGTTTACTTCATCTTTTTCTTCTGAAATATGTCCTAATTCATTGAGTTCTTCCTTTCCTTTTGCTGAAGCTTTAAATGCGGCTTCTCTCATCTCTGATGGACCTCCTCTTCTCATCTCAAAGGAAATTAAGATTCTGTGAAGCTGTGTCATAGTGATATTCTACAGATCTTGTTTTTCTTCTATGGCAGACACTTTTGATTCAAATTAGCAGACAAGGATGTTAAAACTTTCTCAACTAAGGTAACTTCCTTTATATCTTCACCCAGATTCTTCATACAATTGACAAGCTCATCTATACGGAAGAGGAAGCTAGCTATACTTTCATCATTATGCATCTCAAGAGTTTCATATTGAATTCTGAGAGTTTGATGTTTAGCACGTTTTACCTAAGAGTCTCCTTCATAGCTTAGAATGATTTTGTCCCATATCTATTTGGTTGATTTGAGATGCATAACTTTCAAAAACTCTGATTGTGACAGACTTCCCAATAATGTATTGACAACCTTAGCATTGATTTCATATTGCTTTTTACCTGTCGTATCTATAGGAATTCCTGATGGAAATGTAGATCCTCCTTCCATGATTTTGTAGACATCCATTCCAAGTAAGTGTAGATAGGTTGTGCTTCTTATCTTCCAATAAACAAAGTTGTTCCCATAAAAGATTAGTGGCTTGATGGATCCCATGATTTCTTGATTACTAATGATGATGGATCTCCCTTCAAGTGATCAAGCTTCTTTTGAAGGACCTACTCTGATACTAATTGTTGGAAATAATACTGAGAGGGGGGTGAATTAGTGTTATCAGGTTAATAATTTTATTTCCCAAACATATTTGTATACGCTACTTCAGCTACGTGAACTGGCATGTACACATGACTATACTTAAATCAACCAGTGTATATGTAGATAAATTTTAATTTACCCAATTTATCATGCATTCAACTTTAACCAGTATATTAGAAATTTATTAGATAGTGCAGTAAAATCAGAATAAAGCATCACACATAAGAAACACACATGAACACCAAGATATAAGGTGGAAACCCAATGTGGGTAAAAACCACCTGTTGTTGTCATCTCTGTCGTCTTTTAATATTAATAAAATTTGTTTACAATATTGTACTGGTGTAGACTTATACGAGTACACAAGCTTCTACATGCAGGAGGTTACAACCTTCCCTCATTCTCCAGCTTCTAATAGAAGGGAGCTACAACACCCTAACTCTTGTACAAGCTAATATGTTTACTAGTACGTAGGTGGCGACCTACAGAAGGCTACGACCTTCTTTCTTCCTTTAAGGAACATGTTTCATAAAGTTTGAGACTGGATCCATCAAAAAAATCATAATTCAATCATCAAATACATCTACATCAACAAATCACTGAAACTAAACCACAACTGAATCAATCAATCATTTTGACAACCCATCGTTAAATCACAATAAATCTAATCATTCAGAATACTATCACCAGAATATGGTAACCAGAACCCAGAACTCTACAATAGCAAATAGAAACAACTGAAACATACTTTATCAGGTATATGCTACTGCCATGTGTCAAACCTGCATGTATATGTTCTTTTATCAAATCCAACCAGCGTACACATCTGTAAATATTAATTCATAATTCTGCAGCTATTTTGGACTTTAGCTATACCCAAATCATAATATTTACAGAATAAAACATGTGTCAGTATTCAAATCTAGACTATACATGATCAAATGACATAACGATAATTCATTTCAAGCCTTAAGATCCCGATCTATCATTATATCTTATCCTTCATCAGCTGCTAAGGTTCATCCTTGGTTCAGATCACGCACAACACCATAAGCCAATAACCTGCATACTAGATCTCACACTTCATCAGATATTCGATACTTGCACATTTGCCTAATGATCTTCTCCTCCTTTTATAGTTTTAGGCCTTTCTCAATACCATGGACCAAATCCACTTAGGACTAATACCTTGGACCAAATACCTAGGGTCAATACCTCAAACCAGATACCTTGGGCCAATACCATGGACCAAATATCTCGAACCAAAAACTTAGTTTTCCAAGATATACATGTTTTTCCTTCTATGAAAGTGTGTGTGTACGTATACGCTACTTGTGGTCAGTGAACCTACGTGTATACGCAGCTTGGTCAAGGTGAACCTGCATATACCTCTCTTTCTTCATTCTTTGTAGTCTGATCTGTAATTCTTTGTTGTTAATTTGTTGTACTATGATCTTTCATCTGAGTGAGTTTCCATCAAGGACAACACCTGTATCATAATACCAACAGAAATAATTGTGTTTTTCAACATTGAGATCAACTTACTTTATCCAAATTATGGAACAAATTTTAGCCTCCATTTGGAAATAAGGTTTTCTATCTTCTTGTTAGATAGGTTTTCTTTACCAATGGAGGTTTACATGGGGATGGTTTTTTCATGGTATTTGAAATTCAAACATCATAATTAAAGAGAAATTGTATGAAATTTCATGGGCTTATAATAAATGTATAGGTTTCTATAGAAGAAAAAGATGTATATCAAGCCATCATGGAATAGAGGATCATGAACCCTAAATCATTGTGTAAAACCTTTAGTAAGATTAATATTTCACATAAAAGAATCATAATAATGAGGCTAGTACTCAATGGGAATATTTTTGTTGATTTTGAGGTTGGAGGTTTCTTCAAGGAGATGGGGGCTTCCAAAGGGACAAATTGTCAAATATAAATAAGAGGTGAATGGAAAGGCATAAGGAGAAACTCATATGGAAAAGATGTGATGCATTCATATTGATTGAAGTTTCAAAGTTAATATGGAATCTACAAAATTGGAAGTAGGGAAATGAGGGTTTTGGAGAAGTCTATTTACATTATGGGAATGGCTTCTGGTTTTTTTTTTTGTTTACAGGTGGGAGGGCTATAAGAGACCTAGCCATAAGCTAAAAAACAATTTCATGCCCCTAGGAAGGACCAACAAGATGAAAAGAAGAATTCGAGTGCTAGTTGTAGGTTTAGTTAGTCTAGCTGCAACTAAGAAAGGAAGCTACAAGTGATATAAAGAAGTGTAAGGGTTAAAGGAGAAAGTTGCAAGTGTGAAAAGGTAGGTCTGTTGGGTCCCTATAATACTAGTGATTACCCCATTACTATTATAGTTATACCCCTTATTTATATTTTTGTGCCCCTATTACCCCCTTATTTTTATTTCTGTGCCCCATAGAATCCCTCTATCGTTATTTTTGTGGCTTTATATTATTATTGTTAGGTCGGCTGGATTATATTGTGACTCCTTAGACTCCTATATATAGAAAGGAGATTTTGTCATTTGAATCATCGAAGAATTGTTCATTTATGTAATATAAAGGAGGTTGCCCCCTCGAAGAGGCTGAATTCTAAGGCGTTGATCTATCTTTTCTATCTTTTCTTGAGCTGGTTTCATAACATTTGGCATCAGAGCTTTGGATTCTAGGGTTTCGCTGCTCCAAACAGGTCATCGTGGCATTTTCGCTATAACCTTTGTTCTGGGACGTTTCAAAAGTCGCAAAAAAAACCCATTTCAGAAGAAATCGCACTGAACCTTGGGTTTGAATTTCAGAGCTTTTTGCGTGATATTTTCGGAGATATGATCTGAGGAAGTTGGTCTTTTTGCAGACTCCTCAATTACATTCAAAACAGGTGACCTGGGGAAAATTATCATAACTTTCTCTCTAGGAATCAGATTGAAATTTCATAAGAAGGTACAGAAAGAGGACGGAATGTAGTTTCTTGTATATCATTTTTAGAACAAAATATCAAAAATTGTACATGTGGCACTTCATACAACTTCGCTCTTCTGGAAAGGTCTATAATCAGGTCATCTTGGGAGATTGTGCATAACTCTTTCTTGGAGAATCCAATTTGGATTAGACTGGTGGCATTGGAAAGAGGACATGGAGAGCTACTATAGGTCACAAATTCAGAACTAGATGATTGGAAAGTACAAAGATACATCAGAGGCAATATCGAGCTCCTACAAAGTGAAAAAAGGTGTGTAGATTTTTTTAAATTTTTTCTTAAGCTTGGTTTGAAAATTTATTTTGAAGGAATTCAAAGGGCATAGTAGAGCATTATTATCTGTAATTGATGCCCCGAGGAAAGAAAATGCAAACACCTAGTAAGGAACCTGAAAGCTCTAGCATGACTCATGAAGAAGAGGAAGAAATGCTACATGATATATCAAAATTACAAGAACAAGTGCAACAAATGTCACGCTCACAAAAGTTAACAGATGCTAAGATAAATGGCGTGGAAGCTAAGATAAATGGCATGGAAGCTAAGATGGACAATTTGAAGATAGATTTGAACACAAATTTGAAGACAGGCATGGCAGATTTGAAGATAGATTTGACAAATTTTCTACAAGAAATACTTACTAATGGTGAAAAGGTAGTAAAGGAAACTCATGATGAGAACAAAACAAATGTTAATCATGATTCCATAGACGCTAATGTTGGATCAAAGAATCACCATATTCCAAAAATCGATATGAGGAAGTTTGATGGCAAGGATCCCGCCACATGGATATTACAGATGGAGTAATTCTTCGATCTAAATAATGTGCAAAACACACAAAAGGTATGTATGGAAACTGTATATTTGGAACCAAATCAGTTTGTATGGTATCAATGGCTTTGTTCTCGTAAACAATTTATCACTTGGGAAATTTTTATGGAAGAATTGATAGCACATTATGAGGACACAAAAAGCAACACTTTTTTTAGCCAATTGATAAGTCTCAAACAAAAGGGTTCAATAATGGAGCACATTGAGGAGTTCCAAAAATTGAACATAAGGGTAAAAGATATTCCAGAGGAGCATAGGATTGATGTGTTCATAGGGTCTTTAAAGGATAATATCCAACATGATGTTCGCCTTTGGGAACCTGATTCATTAGAGAAGGCATTCAGGTTAGCAAGAAAAATGGAAAGCAAAATTATGGCAACTAGGAAGCATACCACTCACAACTATAAAGACGGAAGTTTTGTTGCCGCTAGTCTTCCACAACCTACAAGGTTGACACCACAACAATTGGAAGAAAAAAGAGCAAAAGGGCTTTGTTACAATTGTGATAGCAAATACACAAAAGGTCATAAGTGTGCTGAGAAGAAATTATTCTACATAGATTGTGAAGAGGAAGAAGAAAAGGAGCAAGAAAGGTCAAAAGAAGAGGATATATTACAGGAACAAAGCGTAGATGAAGAAAAAATAAATCTGACCATATCTTGTAATGCATTGGCGGGAATTACTACTCCTCAAACCATCAAGATAGAAGGACAAATCAAGAAGAAAAAGGTAATAGTGTTGATTGATTCAGGAAGCACCCACAATTCTATTCATTGTAGGGTAGCAAAAGAATTGAATTGCTTCCTATATCCAGCACCAGAGTGTCAAGTGATGATTGCAAATGGAGGAACAATAAATTGCTCTGGAAAGTGCCATAATATCAAGCTATCCGTGGGAGAATATGTATTGGCTAGCCCAATGCTTTCCATTCCAATGGGAGGTGTCGATGTTGTAGTAGGAGTCCAATGGCTACAATCCTTGGGTACAATAGCTTTTAATTTTCAAGAACTTTTCATGAAATTTTCTGTGGAACGAAAGGAAGTTGAATTAAGGGGTATTGCAGGGAAACCAGGAAAGATAATCAGCTCTAATGGCATGACTAAGCTTCTAAAAAAGGACCAAAGAGGTGTAATTGCCCAAGGTGCTACAACTATTGGAGGAGAAACAATTATATGCAAAAAGATCCAAATGTTTCTTTGGAGTCGAGGAGGTGGAATATTTGGGTCATATTGTATCTCATGAAGGAGTTAAGGTAGACCCTAGCAAAATTAAACCCATTAAACAATGGAAAATCCCCACATCCATAAAGCATCTGCGAGGATTTCTTGGGTTGACAGGGTATTATCGCAAGTTTGTTAAGAATTATGGGAGAATAGCAGCACCTCTAACAACATTATTGGAGAAAAATTCATTTTCATGGACTCGAGAAGAAACAAAGGCCTTTGAACATCTTAAAGAGGCAATGTGCCAAGCACCGGTCTTAGCTACACCGGACTTCACAAAAACCTTTATTATGGAATGTGATGCTTCAGGAAATGGAATTGGTGCTGTTCTAATGCAAGATGAAAGACCCATTACTTTTGAAAGTCGTCCAATCAAGGGAAATTTTTTAAGAAAAGCTATTTATGAGAAGGAAATGTTGGCAATACTCCATGCACTTAAGAAATGGCGACCCTACCTAATGGGACGACAATTCAAGGTAAAAACGGATCATGATAGCCTTAAATACTTTTTAGAACAAAGATTATCCTCTGAAGAGAAACAAAAGTGGGTCACAAAGATGTTGGGTTATGACTTTGAAATCATCTACAAAAAAGGGAAGCAAAATGTGTTGGCAGATGCACTCTCAAGAAAGGATGAGGATGTGGAAGCATTGTTGTGTGCCATTTATATATCCAGCCAGATTGGATAAACGAGGCAAGGGAGGAATGGAAGAATGACGAAGAAGTGTGGGCACTTATTCGAAAGCTACAACAAGATTCCAGTCCTTCTAATACATTTAGCTGGAAAAATGATTCGTTATGGTACAAAGATCGCTTATACCTCTGTAAGAATTCCCAGCTAAAACAAAATATTCTTATGGAATTGCACACTTCTCCCTTAGGAGGGCACTCAGGATTTTTAAAAACTTACCACAGGGTTAAGAAGGAATTTTTTTGGGATAGCCTTAGATCAGATATTCAAAAGTTTGTGGCGGAATGTTTGGTTTGCCAACAAAATAAAGTTGAAACAATTAAGACCTCGGGTCTATTACAACCTTTATCCATTCCAAGACAACGTTGGGAGGAGGTTTCAATGGATTTTATCACAGGTTTACCCAAGTCTGAGGGAAAGAGTGTCATCATGGTGGTAGTTGACAGACTTACCAAGTATGCACACTTTTGTGCATTATCACACCCATTTAAAGCCAGTACAGTTTCTATTGCATTTATGGGAATAGTTCAAAAGCTACATGGAGACCCAAAGATTATTGTAAGTGACAGAGATCCCATTTTCACTGGAAATTTTTGGACATAATTATTTTTTTGTCTTGGTACTCAGTTAGCTCATAGCTCATCTTATCATCCTCAATCTAATGAGCAAACTGAGATAGTAAACAAATGTTTGGAAGGATATCTTTGTTGCTTTGTATCTAATAAACAGACACAATGGGTCAAATGGTTACCTCTGGCTGAATGGTGGTATAACACTTCCTTCCATACAGCAACAAAAATGACCCCATTTATGGCACTTTATGGGTATCATCCACCATCCATCACATCATATTTAAGAGAGAATTCTAAGGTTCAGGCAGTGGAACATCACATCGAACATCAGCAACAAGTCCTCCAACTCTTAAAGGATAACCTCGTGTTGGCACAAAATAGAATGAAACAACAGGCAGATCAACATCTCAGTGAAAGAAGTTTTGATGTAGGTGATTGGGTATTCCTACGGCTACAACCATATAAGCAAATGTCCCTAAAGCAAGCTAAGAAGGATAATAAACTATCACCAAAGTATTATGGTCCGTACTAGGTGTTGCAAAAGATTGGTACTATGGCATATAAATTGGAGCTTCCTGCAGCTTCTCGATTGCACCCAGTTTTCTATGTTTCATGTTTAAAGAAGGTTATAGGCAACAAGCTCCCAATTCAAACAATATTGCCAGAACTTGACGAGGAAGGAAAAATTATATTGGAACCGGAAGCAGTCACAGAAGCAAGAACTTGACAGCTACGAAATCGATCAATTTCAGATTATCTTATCAAGTGGAAGAACTTATTCGCTGAAGATTCCACATGGGAGGATGAGAATTTTATGCAGAAGTATCCAGAATTACTCAAGCATTGAGGACAACACTTTTTTGAAGGAGAGGGGCATGTTGGGTCCCTATAATACTAGTGATTACCCCATTACTATTATAGTTATACCCCTTATTTATATTGTTGTGCCCCTATTACCCCCTTATTGTTATTTCTGTGCCCCATAGAATCCCTCTATTGTTATTTTTGTGGCTTTATATTATTATTGTTAAGTTGGATGGATTATATTGTGACTCCTTAGACTCCTATATATAGAAAGGAGGTTTTGTCATTTGAATCATCGAAGAATTGTTCATTTATGTAATGTAAATGAGGTTGCCCCCTCGAAGAGGCTGAATTCTAAGGCGTTGATCTATCTTTTCTATCTTTTCTTGAGCTGGTTTCATAACAAGGTCAGAGGCATGATATACTATTTTGGTCTTGGTAATTGAAGATCGTAGCCAAAAATAAGGTTTCCAAGGTCTATAGTGTGGGAGTGAGTTGAGGAAGAGCTAGGCCATGCTATATTTATAATATAAAAAGAGCCTCAACAACAAGAGGCTGAATGGTGGTATAACACTTCCTTCCATACAGCAACAAAAATGACCCCATTGATGGCACTTTATGGGTATCAACCACCATCCATCACATCATATTTAAGAGAAAATTCTAAGGTTCAGGCAGTGGAACATCACATCGAACATCAACAACAAGTCCTCCAACTCTTAAAGGATAACCTCGTGTTGGCACAAAATAGAATGAAACAACAGGTAGATCAACATCTCAGTGAAAGAAG
Organism: Pinus tabuliformis; assembly: GCA_031772625.1. Taxonomy (NCBI): domain Eukaryota; kingdom Viridiplantae; phylum Streptophyta; class Pinopsida; order Pinales; family Pinaceae; genus Pinus; species Pinus tabuliformis. The sequence goes on from CM062818.1 coordinate 716,752,095, forward strand.
TTTTGATGTAGGTGATTGGGTATTCCTACGGCTACAACCATATAAGCAAATGTCCCTAAAGCAAGCTAAGAAGGATAATAAACTATCACCAAAGTATTATGGTCCGTACAAGGTGTTGCAAAAGATTGGTACTATGGCATACAAATTGGAGCTTCCTGCAGCTTCTCGATTGCACCCAGTTTTCCATGTTTCATGTTTAAAGAAGGATATAGGCGACAAGCTCCCAATTCAAACAATATTGCCAACACTTGACGAGGAAGGAAAAATTATATTGGAACTGGAAGCAGTCACAGAAACAAGAACTCGACAGCTACGAAATCGATCAATTTCAGAGTATCTTATCAAGTGGAAGAACTTATTCGCTGAAGATTCCACATGGGAGGATGAGAATTTTATGCAGAAGTATCCAGAGTTACGCAAGCGTTGAGGACAACACTTTTTTGAAGGAGAGGGGCATGTTGGGTCCCTATAATACTAGTGATTACCCCATTACTATTATAGTTATACCCCTTATTTATATTGTTGTGCCCCTATTACCCCCTTATTGTTATTTCTGTGCCCCATAGAATCCCTCTATTGTTATTTTTGTGGCTTTATATTATTATTGTTAGGTTGGCTAGATTATATTGTGACTCCTTAGACTCCTATATATAGAAAGGAGGTTTTGTCATTTGAATCATCGAAGAATTTTTCATTTATGTAATGTAAAGGAGGTTGCCCCCTCGAAGAGGCTGAATTCTAAGGCGTTGATCTATCTTTTCTATCTTTTCTTGAGCTGGTTTCATAACAAGGTCAGAGGCATGATATACTATTTTGGTCTTAGTAATCGAAGATCGTAGCCAAAAATAAGGTTTCCAAGGTCTATAGTGTAGGAGTGAGTTGAGGAAGAGCTAGGCCATGATATATTTATAATATAAAAAGAGCCTCAACAACAAGGGAAGATACACATAGGATGAGGGCTATGTTAGGCCTTGTTCCCTTAACCACAGCATGGAAAAGTGAGGCCATAAGCTTGTGGTGGATAGTGAAGGGTTGTTGTAGTAAGAAAGGGTTTACATAGGGACTTTGTAAGGTTCTTTGAGTCCTAAAGGAGAAAGCCATAGGTTTGAATGAAAGTTGTGGTGTTTGGAACCATAGAAAGGGTTTTATTTTTTGATATAGTAACGAGCTAAAAGGAAATGCTTTGTCTTATTTCTTTGAAATCATATGGGGAATTGTATAGGGTCACTTTCTATGGTGTCAGAGCCTAGTATTTCTTATTAAGGGACCAATAAGAAATCATATTTGGGCATTAATTCTCATGTAGTATGCATGAAATGACTTCTCATATATTTTCTACTATGAAAATGTTGTTAGTAAAGTTAGGCATTTAAGTGTGTTGTGGTTACTGAGCTAGGCCATGCTATATTTATAATATAAAAAGAGCCTCAACAACAAGGGAAGATACACATAGGATGAGGCCTATGTTAGTCATTTTTTCCTTAACCACAACATGGACAAGTGAGGCCATAAGCTTGTGGTGGATAGTGAAGGGTTGTTGTAGTAAGAAAGGCTTTACACAGCGACTTTGTAAGGTTCTTTGAGTCCTAAAGGAGCTAGCCATAGGTTTGAATGAAGGTTGTGGTGTTTGGAAGGGATGGAAAATCCCTAGGTAACCATAGAAATGGTTTTATTTTTTGATATAGTAAGGAGCTAAAAGGAAATGCTTTGTCTTATTTCTTTGAAATCATATGGGGAATTGTATAGGGTCACTTTCTGTGGTATCGGAGCCTAGTATTTCTTATTAAAGGACTAATAAGAAATCATATTTGGGCATTAATTCTCATGTAGTGAGCATGATATGACTTCTCATATATTTTCCACCATGAAAATGTTGTTAGTAAAGTTAGGCATTTAAGTGTGTTGTGTTTTCTAACTAAAATATAGACAAAAGTTAGCATGCATGGATTTGTAACAATTTTGACATGGAATTTTCTCCAAAAGAAGATTTTGGAGGTTCAAGGGATGTGGTTTGGAAGGAATTGAATAGGTTTTTAGCCTAGGGTTTGTTTTGGATGTCTTGAAACATTTTCACTAACCTTCAAACTTTATGCCTAAAATGGGACTAATTGAAGAAATGAAGGTACACCTCTCATAGATGGGATTTAGGAATCATGTTCAAGGGTTTATCATTATGCTCTTAGTGAAGGAACCTATAGAATATACATTTAATTGAATTGAACGTAAAAACACACTTTTTAGTTGGGAAAAAAAAGAACCAAAAACTAAATAACACCACCCCAAAATAATACAAATCGAAGTGAAAGTAAGGTATAAAAGATAAATGATATTTTACTTTATAATTAAAAGAAAATATGACTATGTTAGTTTGGATAGGACTATTGCTATCCAAATAGAGAGAGATGATGACAATTTAGATTATTAAAAAAACTATGTTCAATCTAAGATAGATATTTCTTTAATTCATTTTCAAAATAAGTGGTCAGCTTATCGCTAATGCTTCACAGAGTCCTCCTACTATATCAGAGTCTCATCCATAACCACCTCCACAAAAATCTATTCGAGAAAGCCAACCCATGAAGATTGTCAAATTTTTTGTCCAAGGGCTCCTTATTGCCCCTCCAGCTACAAAGAGAAATGGAAATGTCATTTCATATATATATAAAATATTGAATAGATATGTTATCTTAAAAAATAAAACTTTCACAAAAATAATATGCATAATCAAATATAAAATATTGTTATATTTAAGTATGCTTAATTTTGTATTTAGACTATGCCATATATTTATAACTAACTTTTCAAACTAGCGAATGGAAAATACAGTTAGAACTATGTCAAAATATATAATAATATAAAATAAAATAAAAACAAATATAAATAATTCGCATGCCATTTACATACCACTATCATGTCCATGTGTATAGAATACAATTAGTGCAATTTGAACATTTGGTGTTTGAGAAAGCCCCTGCAATAAAACAATACATCTATGTATGAATATTTAAATTATCCAACATTACATACATAACTAAAACACAAATTGAAAAAAAATTAAGATGAAATAATAATAATAAAAAATCAAAATTCTTTCCACAATTTTCATTTTTTCTCTAATAATTCATCATGTGTATGTCCTTGTAAAACTATTATATTTTAAAAATATATATATACTTAGCATAAAAAAATATTTACAATGAGCACTATAAAAAAATAAGTAGTACATAACATATCTTAAAAGAAAATTAGAGGTACTCCCAATAGTCAAAAAATTAATTATTGTATTATACACTTTTGTTCATATCTCACACACACATGCAATAACTATACAACCATTCATGACTATTTGAGGGATATGTTTTTCTATATATTTAAAAGAAAAACAAATATATAATGTTTCATATGTGATACCTTTTTCTATATATTGAAATAATATATATAATGTTGTATATAAATATATAAATAAAGAAGATTATTGTTAGATGGATATTATTTTTATACCAAATAACAACATTAATGATCACATTTTAGTTCCTACAATAGTAACCATACATCTTTCTTAACTATTACTTAGAAAACATTCCATCACATGTGATAATTCTTCCTACACTAAAATTAGAGACACTACCCTACTGAACAACAATTTTTTGGCCATGTGCATTTTTTTATTTTCCTTCATCTAGAAAAAGGTAATAAAATTTGTTAATCCATATTGTTGTTCAACACCCGCATCCATATTGTTGTTCAACACCCTCCATATTTTGTAGGCTAGATGGGATGATGACAGATTAGTTGTAACACCAAAATTTCAATGTATTGGGAAAAAATCATAAATTTCGTTATTCTTAATGCTATTAAATTTTCATAACATGCAACTAAACTCCTAAAATGGTGTACTAAAAATACCATGCACATAAAAAATTGACTCAAAACAAAAACTCATTCTTGTAAATACATATTCCTACCAAGGTATGGGAATCATTGTCTCATTTCTTAGAATATTTTAGAATGTGACCATTAGAAAAAGTCAAACAACTAAGCTTTTCTCTGTTGAGGATAATGCTCAAAATAAGCTATGTAATTGCTGACAAATTAGCGAGCAAATCTTTTGTTCCAACTTATCAGAATTAGGGCAACAATTTAATAGATGTAGTCACTTATCATTCAACAAATTATTAGGGACAATAGATTAGTCACATAATGGATAATCAAATTAGAAATATGTTGGCTATATAATAATGTATTCATTACTCCTATGCAGATATGAGATTTCAATGAGAGTTCAGCTCATGGATTGAGAATCAGACTTCTCCTATTTTTCTTCATTAGCTTTGTTTATGTTTTCATATGTGTGCTCTTGATAGATTTAACATGGCATTAGAGGTAGGTTAAGGAAGATGATTTATATGTAAAGTGTGTGTTGTTGGTAGGAGGTTTCAAAAGTTTGTGAAATCCATTTGCAAGAGTTCTCATAATTTTGTGAAGCCTATGCAGATTCAAGTTATTGGTGGGAGTGCGAAGTAGTTAGAAGCAATAGCCAACAATATAAATATTTATGAGCCACAAATACGAGTGTTTAAAGGTGAGAACTTTGGTTTTTCATCATTAATTTGAAAACATTGTTTCTCTCACAAGATTTGTGGGATTTCGTAGAGAATGGATATACAGAACCAAATGCTAAAACAATTTCCCACTAGACTCAAGACCAAAGAACTCAGCTAAAGGAAAATTGTAAGAAAGATTCAAAGGCTCTCTTCTTAATCCAGCAAGAAGCAAGCAATGCATGATTCTATTTTTCCAAGGCTACTTGGAGTAACAAAGTCAAAGGAGGCATGGGATGCTTTGTAGCAAGCATATCAAGGAGGTGATAAGGTAAAAATTGTTAAGTTGCTTTCATTATGAAGAGAATTTTAAACCTTGTGCATCTAAAACGCTGAATCTATTCAATATTTTCTCACAGTAGTTATGGGTATAGTGAATGAAATTAGGTCTTATGGAGAAGATTTAAAAGATCAAAAACTTGTTGAGAATATTTTAAGAAGCTTGTCTACAAAATTTAATGGGGTTGTTGTTGCTATTGAGGAGTCTAAGGATCTAACTCTGTTCTGTGTGAAAGGGCTAATGGGGTCTCTTAAATATCATGAGCAAAGAATCAGTAGATCTTTTGAAAAATCTATTGAGTAAGCTTTTCAAGCAAAAGGAAATATTTTCAAAGACAAAAACGGTTCCTCTCATGAGGAAAGCAAGAGCACTTTTGGAAGATGAAGAGGAAGAGGATAAACATATAGAGGAGGCAGATGCAGAGGAAGATATTTTTCTGGATATAACAAAGGAAAAAGTAATGATGAAAATGATGGAGGTAAAATATTTAATAAATCCCAGGTTTAGTGTTTTTATTGTAAAATATTTGTCAATTATGAAATAAATTGCTCGAAAAAACAAAAACAAGAAGTTAATTTTTCTGAAGAAAAAGAAGAGTTTGGCCCTTTATTCTTGGATTCTGATTCAACTAAAAATGTTTCCAAAGAGTGTGGCTTATGGATAGTGGTTTCAGCAATCACACGACAGGGAACAAAGATGGCTTTCTAGAGATAGATAAATCTATAAAATCTAATGTACTATTGGGATATGACAAGCTAGTTGAAGCTAAAGGTAAGGGAACAATTGTTGTGAAGACAAAACAAGGAAAACAAAAGCACATTAATGATGTTTTATATGTTCCTGGTCTAGCACATAATTTGTTCAGTGTGGGGAAGCTCCTTGAAAGGGATATTTAATTGTTTTCAAGGACAAGCAATGCATAATCTACGATAAAAGTCATCACAATAAAATTATTGCTAAGACTAATATGCTGCAAAATACAATTTTTGCTTTCAATCTCCCTTGTGAAGCAAGTACAACATTTAATGTCGCTTATCATGATAGTTCCTGGCTATGGCACATAAGGTATGGAAATTTGAATATGAAAGGCTTGAAATTGTTATATAACAAACAAATTATCAAAGGGTTACCACTTATTGGTTCTACTGATAAAGTCTGTGAAGGGTGTATTCTTGGTAAGCAACATAGAGATTAATTTTAAGTAGGAAAATCATGGAGAGCAAATAAACTATTGGAACTAGTGCATGTAGATATATGTGGCCTTATGAAAACCTTGTCTCTCAACAAAAATAAGTATTTCATTATTTTTGTGGATGATTTTAGTAGAAGAACATGGGTATATTTCATTAAAGAAAAATATGATTCATTTCTCATATTTCAACAATTTAAAGCTCTCGTGGAAAAGAAAAGTGGTTATTGTCTAAAAACATTACCCATAGCTAGAGGGGGAGAATTCACTTATAATACGTTTGATTCTTATTGTAAAATGAATGGCATTCAAAGGCAATTGGCAGCTACTTATACTCCCCAACATAATGGCATTGTTGAATGTAAGAATAGAACAATTGTTGAGATGGCTAGGAGCATGATGAAAGCTAAAAACATTCCAAACATTTTTTGGGCTAAAGTTGTAGTTACATCTATTTAGTTGCTTAATAGATGCGCAACAAGAAGTGTGCAAAATATTACCCCTTAGGAAGCATGGTGTGGAAGAAAACCCAATATTTCTCATTTAAGAGTCTTTGTTTGCATTGCCTATGCTCATGTTCCTACTAAAAAGAGAAGAAAGCTTGATGATAAAAGTGTGAAATGCATTTTTATTGGATATTGTGAGGAAACCAAAGGTTATAGATTGTAAAATCTAGAAACTGGAAAATTAATGATTAGTCATGATGTGTTATTTGATGAGAAAGAAGAATGGCAGTGGAATCATGATGTGCAAGAACAACATCCAAGTATTGTTGTAAGAGAAGATGAATCTTTTGTTTCTGCAAATCCATCGAGTGATCAAAATACTTCAGAGGCCACATCCACTCCATCATCTTTTATTACTTCAAGTCCTGTTTCAAGTCCAAGTCCTCCTCAGAAAAATACAAAGTATGTAAACGAAATTTATGGTTATACTAATTTGCTTTGATGTCTCAGATTAAAGTAGAGCCAAGATTTTTTGAAGATGCATTCAAAGAGGTATTTTGGCACAAAGCAATGGATGAAGAGATGGTATCAATTAAAAAGAATGAAACATGGGAGCTTGTGGATCCTCCTATTGGAAAAGAATTCATTAGGGTGAAATGGTTGTATAAAACCAATTATGCACCGGATGGATCAATACAAAGGCACAAAGCAAGGTTATTAGCAAAGGGATATGCTCAACAACCACGTATTGACTACAATGAAACATATGCTCATGTTGCAAGATTAGATACAATGAGAAATTTTTTGGCATTGGAAGCAGGAAATGGACACAATGTCTACAAACTGAAAAGGGCTCTTTACGGTCTTAAACAAGCTCCAAGAGCATGGTACAATATAATTGAAACTTATTTTTTGAAAAAGGCATTTAATAGAAGTGAAAATGAACACACATTATATACCAAGTCAAATGGTAATGATATAATAATTGTGTGCTCATATTTAGATGACTTGATATACAAATCTTAAAGTAATTTGTTAGTGGAAGAGTTCAGGGAGGCTATGATGACTAAATTTTAAATGACTCATTCAGGTTCGCTCCATTATTTTCTTGGCATAGAAGTGATAGAGATGAATGATGGAATTTTTATTTCACAAAAAAAATATGTTTCAAACTTCTTAAAAAAATGGAAAATTGGAAATTGTAAACCCATGAGCACACCCATGAATACAAATGAAGAAATTTCTTTAGAACATGGAGCTGAAAATTTGGATGCTCAATTCTATAGGAGTCTGGTAGGAAGAATTTGTACCTTACTACTACTAAGCCTGATATTATACATGCAATAGGCTTGTTTTCCAAATTCATGTAAACTCCACGTAAGATTCATTTTGGAGTAGAAAAAATAATTTTGGGAAAGCACACTTCAGGCTATGTATTCAGCCTTGGATAGTATTATGGTGTTTAAAGAATCAACCAACTATTTAATTGTCTTCTACAAAGGCAGAGTATATTACAGCAGGAATAGCAACATGTGAAGCAATTTGGTTAAAGAAACTATTGTTAGATCTAAAACAAGAACCAAAATATACCACAACTATTTACTGTGATAACTTGTCTACCATTGCCATAACTAAAAATCCAATGTTTCATAATCACAAAAAACACATTGATATCAAATATAATTTCATAAGACACTATGTAGCAAAACAAGAAACTGAAATATAGTTTTGTACAAAAAATGAAGAGCTTGCAGATATATTTACCAAATCACTACTTAAAGGGAAGTTCGAATACATGACGGATATGCTTGGGATCACCTCATTAAGAATTAACCGAGAGTGTTGAGGATAATTCTTAAAATAAGCTATGTAATTTCTTAAAAATTAGTGAGAAAATTTTGTGTTATGATTTATTAGAGTTAGGGCGGGAAATTAATACATGTAGTGAGTTATCATTCAAAAAATTGTTAGGGACATAATGGATAATCAAATTAGAAATATGTAGGCTATATAATAATGTATTCATTGTTGGTATGCAGATATGAGATTACAATGACAGTTCAGCTCATGGATTGAGAATTACACTTCTCTTATTTGTTGATTAGTTTTGTTTATGTTTTCATATGTATGGTCTTGATAGATTTAACATTCTCATGAGGGTGATCAGGTTCTAAGATATTGCTGGAATTTCCAATCAACATAAATTCAAGTCCAAAGCATTACATATATTCAAGACAAACTTTAGCGATCACCTTTTAATTCCTACAATGTCTTCTAAATCCTTGAGAAGCATTAGAAGTTATAATATAATCATTTCAAGAAGCATTAGAAGCTATAATATAATCATTTCAAAATTTAGTCAAAATCTAGGAAGTTATTGTTCTTCACAAATTTAGGTACATGGGTTACAAACAATTATGAGACACTGTAAACTATCAAGAATTTAATGATGTGTTTCCAAACAAATTCTGTGAACAATTTGAATTTTACAATTAATCTATACCCAAATATTCTTAGATTATAATTATTTTTATTTGGAGAAATAATCTCACCAACATCCCTACAAAAAAATTAATATTGCTTATCAAAAACAATAATTATGCAACTGGTCAATCATGCAAGAGATCTAATAAAATTATCCATGCATATTTCTTAACTAAGAAAATATTCCATATGATTTGATAATTGCCTCCTACACCAAAATTCGCAACTAGGGCCAAACTCCATATGGGTCATCTTATTTATGGAAGCTCATATTTTTCTTAGATCCCTCTCATCAAGAGCTGTAGGAATGATCTAAAAATTATCTAATTCCGATAAGTATTCATGGAGTTATGAATTTATTTGTGTTATAAGACAATTAGTGAAGATTGGCCAACAACTAAATAACAACCACATGTGATCAACGTTTTAGTATAAAATGAGGTGGATTTCTAGTCACTTGTACACACTCTTCTTGTGATCTCTTCCTCTCCACTTGTCTTTGGGATCTGGTGGGAGGATAGATCCTAAGAGATATGGTGCCCTAAGAAGAGCTACCCTAGATGCTACCATAGGGAAGAAGGATCTACGTAGCTCCTAGAAGATGATGCCCTAGCTCTATGTGCCTTAGATCTAGGACATTGTCATGGTGAAGCTCCCTAAGACAAAGTCATGTTGAAGTTGCCCAAGTGACAAGCAGATTTGGAGGGTTGTTCGAGGACTATTGAGAGGAGTTTAAGACTAACCAAGTGCTCTAACAAAAATAGTTAGGAACAAAAAAGTGATAATCAGATTTGGAGGGTTGTTCAAGGACTAATGAGAGGATTTTAGGGCTTCCCAAGTGCCCTAACTAGAACAGTTAGTAACAACAAAGTGACAAGCAGATTTGGAGGGCTCTTTAAGGACTCTTGAGGGGAGTTTAGGGTTGCCCAAGTGCCCTAACCATAACAGTTAGTAACAACAAAGTGACAATCAAATTTGGAGGGTTGTTTTTAAGGACTCTTGAGAGGAGTTTAGGGTTGCACAAGTGCCCTAACCAAAATAGTTTGGAACAACAAAGTGACAAGTAGATTTGGAGGGTTGTTGGACGACTATTGAGAGGAGTTTAGGGCTGCCCAAGTGCCCTAATGAGAACAGTTAGGAATAGCAAAGTGACAAATAGATTTGGAGCGGTGTTAGAGGTGCGTTGGGTCAAGGATATTGACCAAATTTCGATCAGATTGATATTAGACTCACGTGTTGGGTTAACATGGAGTGTTGGATACCCCAAAGGAGTGCAACATGATGTGATGGATGCAGTAGTATGCTATATTACAGCAACATGATGCAGTAAGGTGCATGGAACATCACATTTATATGTAGCAAATGGATAGTTTCAAGTACATTAGGACATTAGTATAGTACTTGCTGCAGCAAGGACACAAAGCAACAATGGTGCAGCAAGAACATGGGTGAACCATGATGCAGTCATGGGACTAGGTACAAAAGTGCTAAACATTGGGACAGGTCCAACTTTTGATGATGGGTGGAACATGGTGCAGCATGATGAGGTGAAGCATGATGACAAGATGTAGCAAAATGATAGGTGAAGGAGTCACCGTAGAGAATCAATTGAAGCATTATGTCTTCAATTGATCTCACGTATCATATTCCTAGAGATGATCTATGCTCTTATCTAGATAAGTCAAAGTGTTGAATTCTATTGTAAATGCTCTCTCTCTATCTCTCTCTCTCTCTCTCTCTCTCTCTCTCTCTCTCTCTCTACTGAACTATTGAAGAACATATAAGAATAATTGATCAAAGGTTTCCCCACATTGGGGTTTGTCCCTCGCTAGCGCTACATCTTATTTCCTCTTGTCCTAGCTTGTCTTCTGTGATTTATATTTATGTTCTATCTGCAGTTTGCTTTAATGCTCATGTGATTTCTAATCTAGAAAAGATATTGAGCTAACTGTGAAAAATGAAATAAATTTCTCTAGCATAGAACATACCTAAAATTAACATGGTATTAGAGCTCAGGTGAAGACCAAACTCAAGCAAGAGCGAAAGAGAAATCAATGAAGACAGTTGGGAAAGGAAAAAAGGATGAATGGATTGCTCATCCCTCTTCAAATTCCCCAAGGGTGAAGTCGAAGCAAAGTATACTACCAGAATGGCACAGCAGAAGCTTCTGATGGCCTACCTAAAGATCACTTCATTAGGAAGTCCAGATCTAAGGGTGGAAGGAAAGGCAGATGACCTAGTCACAATAAGTTTGGTCATTATGCAAAGGAGTGTATGAATGGTAGGGACACATCACTTGATGATGGTAACAATCATTCTAGGGACATATTCAATGATTATAGGAATGATAGGTAATGCAAGTCATCAAGAAAATGACCGGGTCTTCAAAGAAAGCAAGGAACCCCAGGTATGAAGAATCAAATTTTGTTTCTGATAAGATAAATAAGTTTTATCTTGTACTGGCCCTCTCCTTTAGATTCTTTGGGAACCTCACTTATTAATTGTAGTGCTTCAAGGCACTCCATCGAATATAAGGGTACTCTCCCTCTAATTTGGTAGAGATGGAAACATTCGTGGGATTATACTTAGAGCCGAAAGAGTGTTACCCCTCAATTGAATGAGGGTATCTCGATTCATTCACAGAATCTCTTTTATCTACCTAATCGCAAGAAGCACCTGTTGTCATTCATCGATGGAGAGGTACATCTTTGAAAATAGAATTTTCAGAGACGCTTTTACTCATGGGTTCCAGGTTGGAAATTTGTATCAAGTTGTAGGAAGTCCATTGGGGACCATGTCAATTGACACATAGCACCGGAGGTCTATGAGTCAGATGATGACATGGATGCCTAAATTCAAAAGGAGCATGAAGGTACATGTCAGATATGTACTAAAGGAAAATCTTAAAAGGGGACCATTCCCCTCATGTAGCACGTCCACAGGTTTGGAACAACCCGAGAAGGTTTGAGATTCATGATGGGGAATCTCATGTGTGGAGGTGGAAGAAAGCCCTCTATGGCTTGCAGCAAATCACCTCGGCTTTGATATGAGAGGATTGATAGCTGTCAAATGAAGTTGAAGAATGAAGGTGATCCAAACCATTGTTTGAAGGTTGTGGATAATGGACCTTTCATACCACCACCTTCTGAGAATAACCTATTTATGACAGATGCAGACCCTTTCACTTGCAGAAGTAAGAGGGAGTTGGATTTCAAATGTGGAATGGTAAACTACAAGCCTGTGACTATCTTGAGGATCTTAACTTTTAGAAGTTATATGGTGGTGATGCCGAACCAGATTTGGGAAATCCCTCTTAGTTTCATAAACTCATTTGCATTGATGTTCTTGGCGAACTTCTGTTCGGATATATGTTTTGCAATTAGCATGGTGAGCTCATATTTGGTTGAGCCTCATCAAATTTGTGCCAAGAATATTCTAAGATATCTTTAGGGCGTAATCTCTCATGGATTGAGATACACTGCGAGAAAAATGAAGTTGCATGATTATGCTGACTCAGCAGGCAGTGCAGGGTATCACTAGAGCACTTCTTAGTGCCGATTCATTTTGCTTTCTACTTCAATATCATGGATGAGCAAGAGGCAGAAGTCGGTTGATATAAGCACCGTCAAGACCAAATACATAGCCATGAGTATGATCTCGTATGAAGCTTCCTAGTTGTGGAAGCTCTTCAATGAGTTGTTTTTACACATGATGAATACCACCATATCCTCTGTGACAACGAGGGGGGGATTCGATTGTTGAGGAATCTCGTATTCAATGATTGCTCGAGTAGATATACATTAGATGATGCCTTATCTGGGATATGGTAAGTCAATGAACAAGGAGGCTCCACTGCACTGAGATTGATGTAGGGGTCGTAGACATTTTGTCTAAGCCCTGGGGAAAGGTCAAATCTGTGACTTTCTTGAATGACTTGGAGTCACTAAGATACCTTCTTATAAGGGTCCTTCATGTTCCATGCATTGAGCTCTGGGAGCTCTCGGGGGCTTGGGGTACTTACTGGAGTGACATACAACCACAAGGCAACTCACCCTCCCATGGTGGTGCACTATGTATACAGTGAAAGGTTCAACCTTCCCCTGTGATACCCCGTGACAACTTTGGGACAAGATGATTAGTTCTCCTGTGTACCAGGATGATTAGTTCTCCTATGGCGACTATGGGACACGATGATTAGATCTCCTATGAACCAGGATGATTAGTTCTCCTATGGCAACTGTTAGATAGGATGATTTGCTCCCCTGTGGGACAGGATGATTAATTCTCTTGTCGAGGCATCCTACCCATAGAGTCTGGGAATCATAAGAAGTACCTCTCATGTGATCAACGAGTAGGGAAATGGGGTTAAGGACCATAGTAGTACTATCGATGGACACATAGTTGTATCTGCCATACTCTCTATGCTAAGATGACCTCCAACTGATCTGGGATCAGTATGAGTGGTTTGAGACACTCTCTTGTGATATTCATCTCGAATAAATAAAACTAACTTTGGTTAGGTAAGAGTGATACAACACACTCTCTTCATATGAAATTCACTTCGGGTCAGTAGAGAATGTTATGAGACATTCTCGACCAATCCTTCTTCTTCATTGTTCACAGCAAAGAAGAAGAGCTCAGCAGAGCATAGAGCAGAGCTCAGCAGAGCAGAGTAAAGTAGTTTAGGGAACTAATGGCAGAGATAGTACAGTCAGACATATGGATTAGCAAATGGAGTTCTCCCTAATTGACACAGAGTGTTAAAATTGGAAACTAGGGCCAAACTCCATGTGGGTCATTTTATTTATGGTAGCTAGTATTTTCTTGGATCCCTCTCATTGAGAGGTGTAGGATTGATCTAAAGATCATACAATTCCGATAAGTATTCATGGAGTTATGAATTTATTTGTATTATAAGACAATTCATCAAGGTGAGCCAACATCTAAATAAAACACACATGTGCTCAATGTTTTAGTATAAAAAGAGGTGGCTTGCTAGTCGTTTGTACACACTCTTCTTCTCATCTCTTCCTCTTGACTTGCCTTTGGTTTTTGGTGGGAGGATAAATCTTAAGAGATATGGTGTCCTAAGAAGAGTTGCCCTAGATGCTGCCATGGGGAAGAAGGATCTATGCAACTCCTAGAAGGTGTTTCCCTAGCTCTATGTGCCCTAGATCTAGGACATTTTCATGGTGAAGCTGCCCAAGACAAAGTCTTGTTGAGGCTAGCCAAGTGACAAGCAAATTTGGAGGGTTGTTTGAGGACTATTGAGAGGAGTTTAGGGCTGCCCAAGTGCCCTAACGAGAATAGTTAGGAACAACAAAGTGACAAGCACATTTGGAGGGTTGTTCAAGGACTGTTGAGAGGATTTTGGGGCTGCCCAAGTGCCCTAACTAGAACTATTAGGAACAACAAAGTGACAAGCAAATTTAGAGGGTTGTTCAAGGACTCTTGAGAGGATTTTAGGGTTGCCCAAATGCGCTAACCAAAATAGTTAGTAACAACATAGTGACAAGCAGATTTGGAGGGTTGTTCAAGGACTATTGAGAGGAGTTTAGGGCTACACAAGTGACCTAACCAGAATAGTTAAGAACAACAAAGTGACAAGAAGATTTGGAGGGTTGTTCAAGGACCGTTGAGAGGACTTTAGGGCTACCCAAATGCCCTAACTAGAACTGTTAGGAACAACAAAGTGACAAGAAGATTTGGAGAAGTGTTAGAGGTGCATTGTGCCAAGGATATTGACTAGATTTGGATTAGATTCAGATCAGCCTCAAGTGTTGGGTTAACATGGAGTGTTGAATACCCCAAAGGAGTGTAGCATGATGGATCATGGATGCAACAATATGGTGTACGATAGCAGCATGGTGTCGTAAGGTGCATGGAACAACATGTTTAGATGCAGTGGATGGATAGCTACAAGTGAATTAGAACAACAGTATACTACTTGGTGTTGCAAGGACACAAAGTAGCAATGGTGCAACAAGCACATGGGTGAAAACATGGTGTAGCGGTGGCACTAGGTATAGCAGTGCTAAACACTTTGACAAAGCAGCATGAGGTCCATCATTGTGATGATGGGTGCAACATGGTGTAGCACGGTGAGGTGCAACATGATGATAAGATGTAGCACAATGATAGGTGAGGGACTCACCTTAGAGAATGAGTTGAAGGACGACGTCTTCAACTCATCTCACTTATCATCTTCCTAGAGATGATATATGCTCTTATCTAGATAAGTCAAAGTGTTGACTTCTATTGTAGATGTACTATCTCTATAAGAAGAATTGATCAAGGGTTTCCCCACATTGGGGTTTGTCGGAGGCTAGCCAACGTCTTGTGTCCTCTTGTCTTGTCTTGTTTTCTTCCATTTATATTTATGTTCTATATGCAGTGTAGTTTAATGATGATGTATTGCTAACATGGAAAAGGTATTGAGCTAACTTTGAAAATTGAAATAAATTACTCTAGCATAGAACATACCTAAAATTTAGAAGTTATAATATAATCATTTCAAAATTAAACAAGATCTAGGAAGCTATTATTCTTCACAAAGTTAGGTACATGGGTGACAAACAATTATGAGACACTCAAAGCTATCAAGAATTTAATGATGTGTCTTCGAAAGAAACATACACAATTTATTTAAATTATTGCAAGTACTTGATCATCTTTGACTCATTAAAAGTTTTATAATCAATATTCCCATTAGTTACAGTTCATGTATTTTACTTTTTTTACCTAGTTCATAATCCTAAATAAGTATAAAGGGTTGCAGCCATGTCTTTTGATCAAGTAGAAGAATCATATTCTAGTCACTGTTTAAGAAAATGATTCTTCTAACCTTATTATTTGAACAAATGATTATTCTAACATGCATATTTTGTGAACAATTGTAATTCTTCTAAAATGCATTTTCTGTACACATTCTGTATTTTACAATTAATCTGTACCCAAACATTCTTAGATTATAATTATTTCTATTTGAACAAATCTCACCAACATCCCTACAACAAAACTAAGACTGCTTATGGAAAACAATAGTTAGGCAAATAGTAAATCAAACACGAGATCTAATATAAATATCCATGCATCTTTCTTAACTATTACATAGAAAATATTCCATAGGATTTGATAATTGCCTCCTACACCAAAATTAGAGACACTACCATAGTAAACACCATTTTTTTTTCCTTTGGTATTTTCCTTTTCCATATGGACAAAGGTAATCAAGTTTGTTAATCCATATTGTTGTTCTATATTCTAGATGCTAATTGCACTGATTATAGATTAGTTGTAACACAAGAATTTCAATGTATTGTGGTCAAAATTCATAAATTTCACTATTTTGGATGCTGTAAATTATTTTAATTTATAACATGCAGCCATATTCGAAGCAGCCATATTCCAAGACAATAAAAAAAACTGATATGGTGTACTAAAAATACCACACATATTACAAAACTCAACTCAACAAAAACTCATTTTTGTAAATTCTTGTTCCGTACAAAGCATGGGCATTTTTATGTCAATTTTGATAATATCTTACTTGTTTATGTCAATTCTAAGAATATCTTAAATTTTTATATCAATTTTGAGAATATTTTAAAATCTGAATAACCAAGAAAAGTTAAACAATTCATTTTTTAGTGTGTCAACCAAGAAGAGTCAAACAATTAACCTTTTCCCTTGAGAGTCAAGTTTTACAATATTCCTAAAATTTGCAATCAACATAAATCCGAGCCCAAAACCTTACCCTTTAAAAATCAGCTGCAAAACCATTGAATTGATTAATGGAATCGATCAATTAATCAGCAGCAGCTTTAGAACTAAGTAGACGTGTACCTGGTCATCCTCGTATTTTCTACAAAAAGCGCTGCACGCAACAGATGACGTGCATTCTACTCTTCCGATATAAGGTCACCTCAACAATTTTTTAATGTAATCTGTTCGAAGCGTGTGCCAGTCTGGAGCGAGGGCTGCTGTTCCTTCCATCACAAAGACCAAGTGTCGTTCATTTGAGCTCGCTTCCGAAGCCATCGATGGCTTTTTAGACGATATAACCTACGAACGTCTAAAACGATCTAATCGATGGCTTTTCAGTACATCTAATCGAGGTTTTTTTAGACGATATAACCCACGAACGTCTAAAGCGATCTAATCGATGGCTCTTGAGTAGATCTAACGGATTCTCCTCAGCAGTCACGCTTGCCTCTGAAAGGCGTAAGATGGGTTTTTAGTAGATCTAATGGATTCGCCTCCGCAGTTATGCTTCGCTCTGAAGCAACATAATCGATGTGAGAGATAGGCTTGAGTATATATATTTGTGGGAGATTTCTTTTTAGGGTTCGGTTTACCCTAATATATATTCCGAATTAATAATTTGACGAATCCACCAAAGTGATTTTTTGGTGTTTGTTAGAATAACAAGCCTTTTGGAGTTAAAATTCCTCCACAATTATTGCAAGTTGATTTAAATTGGGGAAATCAAATATAAAAATATAATTGTTTTATTTTGTCTTACAATAATAAAGGTTTATTAAATTTTAAAAACAAAGCCAAAAGTCTAAATATAGGTTACATATGTAGGTATAATGTAAGTATGTAAACAATTTTAAAGGTTGGTTGTTAAATAAAGAATTAAAAATAATAACTAAGAAGTTAAAAAGTAATAAATAAAAAGTTAAAAGGTAAAAAATAAAGAGTTAAAAGTGATAACTAAAAAGTTAAAAAACAATAAATAAAAATTTAAAGTAATAAAAATAATGATATTAAAATTTTAATTTGTTTTTGTTATGGATTTGTTACAATACCATGGACTAATATCATGGCTTATCAATACCACATGCCCAAAAACCATAATTTATTTCACAATCAAAATATTTTATAACAATATTATAAGATTTTAAAGGATGGATATTCACCAGTACTTTGCTATTAATATTATGAACTTGTGAATAAACTTTGTTACAATACCATGGCTTATCAATAACACATGCCTCAACATCATATCTTAATTTACAATCAAAATATTTTATAACAATATGACAAGATTCTTACTATGGATATTCACGCCACTTTACCATGGATATTCTTATTTTGTAAATAAGATTTGTTCGAATACCATGGACCAATACCATTACTTATCAATGCCACATGCCCAATCACCATAATTTATTTCACAGTCAAAATATTGTATAAATATTGTATTTTAATTTTATTTTATAACATTTTTTTCATTAAATCTAAAAGAAAAAATTTATAATTTCTTTTGAGATATATCTAAACCTTCTATCCTAGTAACCATTAAAAATATTCCCATAGAAATTAAATCACCGTTTTAATAAAACAAAAAATCAGAATATTTTTATATATAAAGATGTGAAATTTATATAATATAAATATTATTATTAATAGTCAACATAGATCTGTCTTAAGTAAGGATCCATGGAATTAAGTCAAGCAAAGTGACTCACAATAATAGAGAAAAGATAGTGCATGATTCTTTTAAGTTTTTCATGATTGTCTTTTCTTTGATATGATTGATCGAGAATATAGGTTTAATATTTTACAACCAATTGAGTTTTTTTTTTAGATACTTCTTAAACACAATATAATGGGATCAAATTTAAGAGAGAGGGGGGTAGGGTAGAGGGGAGTACAAAGTGACAGAGTTGGAGGGTGGAGAGAGAGAAAGAGAGAGAGAGAGAGAGTCTTGGGTGAGAGAGATATATATAGATGAAAGAGAGGGAAAGAGAGGAATGAAGAGAGAGAGGAGGGGAGAGAGAGAAGGGGAGAGAGAGAGGGCGTGAGAGGAAGGAAGTGAGAGATAAGGGGAGAGAGAGAAGGAGAGATAGATATGGAGATGGAGGGGGAGAGAATGGGAGGAAATGACAAAGACATAGAGAGATAAAAGTGGATATAGAGAGGGAGTGACAAGGGAGAGATGGAGAGACAGTGAGGGAGAGAGGAGAGGAGGTAAGAGAGAGGAGAGGAGAGTAAGGAGATAGGGAGAGAAGGGGAAGAGAGAGAGGGAGACACATAGATGGAGGGTAAAGAGAGAAGGAGAGAGGGACGAAGTTAGTGATAGAGTTGTAGGGAAGAGAGAAGGAGAGTGTGATGGGTGGAGGGGGGAGAGGTAGAGGGAGGTGGGAGAGAAAGGGAGAGACAAAGGACTCGAGAGAGAAGGGGGGGGAGAGAGAGAGAGAGGAAGAGAGGGAGTTGGATGGGGAGAGAGAGGGGGAAGAGGTTTAGAGAGAGAGATAAATAGATATGGAGAGAGAGTGTGTACGTTTGGTGGATGAAATAGAGAGAGAGAATAATAAAGAGACACATAGATACAAATATAGATATGATATACTATTATATAACTATCCTAGGTCTATCATAACCCCATATTAATGAAGCTCCTAGAGGGATCAAATATATTGAGGTGAAAACCTTATGTCAAGCTTTTCACTCAAAACATAGGTCTAGACATCGAGAGATTTGATCCCTCTCGAAGGTTGATATATACAACGTTAAATTGGATCTATGTTGGTTCATACTCTTGGATATTTCTCGAAGAGAATTGTGTAATTTATTTAGTGAGTCCAATGATATGGATGGACACTCCATCCATCATGACGAACCAAAGAACTTGAGATGATGGATGAAGTAACCATCCGAAACTTTGGATGGACTAAATCTATTATACAGTTCTCTTCCAGAAATCTCTAATAGCAGAGATAGTTTATTAAAAAAATTACAAAATAAAATGACTAATGTCTATGAGGTTACTCATTTTAGATGTTTTCATTATAAAAGAAAAACACAATGAAGAATATCATCAATATAAAGATTCCATGTCTTAAAAAATTTATAATTTGATATTAAAATATATCATTTTAACTCATTGATTTCTCCTTGAACATTGGAATGTTCTCAAATATATTTCTCTAGTAAGTAGAGTATTTCTAAATTATTTTAATTAATTATAGATAAGGACAAGGTATTCCATAATATTTAAAGATCACTTTTTTAATAAATTTTAATTGACATTAGCCTCAAGGATTAGTTTAGTTGGCGAGTCTCTAACATTAAAGCACATTTTCTATTAAGAAGTTAAGAGTTCAATTCTCTTGCTTAAGGTGTGTGTGGTTGACCTAAATCTAATTGGTACAAATTTTCCAAGGACATAATAATCACCAATATCAAAATACCATAAACCACATTAAATAAAAACGCACAAAAACTCAACTAACATTTAAATTATTATTATAAGTATTGCCTTTTTCAATTACAATTAATAACATATCAATATTTTAATTATTATATTTCAAAGTGATGTTCCTAATATTTGAAAAGGAAAGCCCCATTCTTTAATTTTTATTAATATATTTCTAAGTGTTGTTATTTCACTTTTACATATTTTGTTATTATGATTAAAAATTTTAAATAATATTAAATTAATGATAATTTTGAAATATTTTTTCTTAAAAGGAAAAAGTGGTAATAAAACTCAATGATAATCTATTTGATATTACATATTAATAAACGAGGAAAGAAATTAAACGGGCTTAAGTAAGCTAAAATTCATATAGAAAAATTATAGAAAATTGAAGGGAAAGAAATAATTATATTTTTATTTTTCAGGAAATAAAGTTAAATTTGTTATGATGTTATATGATTTAGGAGTTCAATAAATTAATATATATAATAAGAATTCACATTATCTCCCATGGATTAGCCCTCAACATGTGTTAGAAAAATCAAAATTGGCTTTTACCATTTCAACATCATTGATAATTGTTTTACTTATCATGTGTGTGTTCTCTCATACGTTAGAGAGAAATATGGTTCAACAGATACAAAAATATCATGAAATGCAACTTGATGTTTTAGTAATGACTTCTTGCAATGCATAATTTTTTTTGATGCCATATTATGTGTAATCAATAGACTTTCATTAAAAGGACCATATAGTTAAGGACTTGATTGTTTAGAAGGAAATATGAAATGAGCCCCAACGAGTAATTATACATAAAACTATTTGGATACAAAATAGTTGAGTCACTAAAACATATTTTCAAATACAACTACAATATCTAAAATTTAAAAATGCTTGAAAATATAACTACTAATTTTGCAAGCTCACTGATTTAGTAGGAAATGAAAGATGACAAACTAATTATTTAATTACCATTACATGGAAAGATAACTACAATAGAAGAATGCCACATTGGACTACAAAAGTACAATACAACTTACTTCAAATATTTGAGGAATTATTAATGTATGCTATCTAGTTTCTTTAGAAAATCTTAAATACTACTCAACTCTAGTTCACTTTCTCATCTTTTAATTCAATTTGGGAAAATTCTACAGTCGTTTTTTAATCAACTTGATTAAACCACATCCCAACTTTACCCTCATCTCCTATGGAAAACCCCTTTCTGTTCCTTATCTTTTTACTGTGTGACTACGAATGGTATCAATGCTCCTATTCCCCTTAACTCTTGATAGGATTTTTTCTTTGACGTTCCATAATGATACATGTATCAATCCCAATCCTTACCAACATTCCACTCTCAACTCTTTATCATATGATCTAGGCTTTAGAAACAAGCGTTAAGTTGAGGTGCTAACCTTTTATCCCTTTCTTCTTAATCCTTATGATTATGAGTAGGAAGGTGTAAAATTCTCAAAACAATGCTCTCTCACCTGTTGCCTCATTCGCGTTATGCCCATATACTTTGAAACCCAAATTTATGATCCACATAGATTCAAGTTTCACTTAAGTTACTTCGGGGCCTAGATGTGTGTGGTGAAGCTAGATGTATGGGGTCCATGTTGACCTTTATGGATCTGGATGATCCAGTGTAAGATTCTTTCTGTGGTGACTTATTCAAGGGCCAAATATCATATTGGTGTTTTTGTCTCAAATGTGGGAGCCACACTAGAATTCCACTTCAATTTAATTTATCCACCAACCTAGGGTTTTTGACAAACATTTGGTAACATTCTCCTAGTTGAACCATATATGCAATTAGTTTATATGGCTTCACTTGACAGAATTATTCACCAATCATATTTACATCTTTGTCAACTGATAGGTTTGTTTATAGAATAAATCTTGGTACCATGCTAAAAGATAGGTATCTCTCCATTGTTCCCACATATTGATCCAAATATACTCGTTATACTTATACTTTTTTCCTCGGACTTAAGTCACTTGAGAACTCCTATTTAAAGCAGACGCTACACACCTTCACTCTTAGTAGAATTAAAACCAATGCCTTCAGTATCAAAATAAAAAATATAGGATAACCCCACCATTTTATGCTAAACTCTATCGATGTTGGATGTGATGTTTTCATTGATTCAAACATGTGATTAACCTTGGAGATTGATGTATAGTCATTAATGTCAAGAGAAACATCAAGATACTTGTTTAGGTCATTGGTAGAGAAACATCATAGTAACAGAATAATTAAGGAATCTTTAAAAACACTATGACTAAACCTAGTGGATGAATTATTTAATGTATTATTGGTTGAAATCACCTTGCTTACAAAGCATCAAGTAAAATTTCCATGTAAAATGCATATTTTGATGACCGCCAGAAAGAACTTTCAAATGCTATATGATAGTCCAAAATAATTGTAAGGGTTGAAGAGATGATGCAGGTTGAAGTTGAGAGGTATGTTGGGTGTGGAGCCTCATTATCTTCTTTAATTAGAGGTATCCCCACATTGGACCCAAGTTTGTGATGTGGCGGCAATGCCGTCTGTAAAATATACATTGCATGGGGGATCTAGGTGGGGTGGCTGCAGGGGGGGTCCAAGGGGGGCTGTCGTGAAGCTAAAAATAGACATAAATTTCCTTGTAAAATGTTGTAATT
The DNA here is from genome assembly GCA_031772625.1 of Pinus tabuliformis. Lineage (NCBI taxonomy): Eukaryota > Viridiplantae > Streptophyta > Pinopsida > Pinales > Pinaceae > Pinus > Pinus tabuliformis. The sequence continues at coordinate 716,774,977 of CM062818.1, forward strand.
TTGTAGTCAATATGGGTCCTTCATTAGGCGGAGATCTGATAGTAGAAGTTATGTTTAATTTGGAGTTTTTTTCCCTAGAAGGCAACCCCTCGCTATATATTGGGGAATTATATTGCGTCTATGTAGATCTGTATTTTGAGTGAGAATAGAGAGGAAATTGAGTGAGAGAGAAGAGGGAATTACAACGGATCTGTTGTAGGTTGTATCTCTTCAGTTTGCTGGATACTGTAAAAGGAAGGACTGGCTATTTCTCCGTGGACGTAGACCAAATTGGGTGAACCACGTATATCTGTGACCCTCTTATTTTATGCATTTTCTGTGTTTATAATATTTGTAATACTTTATGTGTTCCATTGCTATGTAATATATAACTTTCTAACAATTGGTATCAGAACCGAAGGTTTATTTCGCTGATAAAATCACAGGAGGGAATGGTTCTTGGTTTGAGTGGGAGTAAAGGTGGAAGATGGTAGGTTTAGGGTCGAAAAATTTAACGACCAAAATTACCTGTGGAAGATGCACATGGAAGATTATCTGTATCACATAGATCTATACCAACCATTGAGCGGAAAGACAAAGAAGCCTATGAGTCTGAAAGACAAAAAATGGGATATTCTCAACAGAAAGACACTTGGAACAATACAATTGTTCCTAGCTGCATCGGTAGCGTTTAATATTTCCAAGGAAATGGAAACAGAGGATTTAATGTCGACATTTGCCAAACTATATGAAAAACCCTCGACCTCAAATAAGGTATTTCTTATGAAGTGTTTATTTAATATGAAAATGCGAGAAGGTGGATCTGTCGCTGACCATTGAAATGAATTTGATACAGTTATGAGTCAGTTAAGTTTTGTAGGGTTAAATTTTGATGTGAAGTTAGGGCTTTGTTATTTTTGTGCTCATTGCAAGAAAGTTTGAATGATTTAGTTATGGCCATTAGTAACTTTGTCTCGAAATCGAGTACTTTAAAGTTTGATGATGTTGTCGGTGCAATCCTTAGTGAGGAAATGCGATGGAAAATCTCCGGTGAGACATCGGGTAATACTTTGACTACAAAGACTAAGGGAAGAAAAATGGAAAGAGGAAAGAGCCCAGGATATAGCAGTAAGTCAAGGAAAGACAGATCCAAGTCCAAATCTGGGATAGTGTGCTGGAAATGCAGGAAGGAAGGACACCTCAAGAAAGAATGCAAGTTTCGAAAGGGAAAACAAGGAGATGCACAACAAGAAAACAATCATGAAGTGAATGTGATAGGTGATGTTTTGCACGATGCTTTGATTCTTTCTCTAGTAATTATTATTGATGCTTGGGTGGTAGATTCTGGGGCCTCATTCCATGCCACACTTGATAGGAAACATTTTCATGATTATGTTCGAGTAGATTTTGGACAACTTTGGTTGGGTGATGATAAACCCTGTAAAATCATTGGAATGGGTAAATTTTTCATAAAACAATAGAATGGAAATCAATGTATATACAAGGAGGTAAGGCATGTTCTAGATCCGAAGAAAAATATTATTTCAATGGGGCAGTTGGGAGGTGAAGGTTGTGTCACTACTTTTACAGATAAAACCTGGAAGGACACTAAAGCATCCCTGGTAATAGAAAAAGGAGAAAAGGATGGTACATTGTATTTATGCAATGGTATTTCTAATTCTGTTAATGCTTTAACCTCTACAGGAGAAGATACGACATTGTGCCATCATAGGCTCGGGCACATGAGTGAGAAGGGGATGCAGATTCTTCACCTAAGATTTTTTTTGTCATGTTTGAAGCATGTCGATTTAAAATTCTGTGAGAATTGTGTTTATGGAAAACACAAGAGATTCAGATTCCTCAGAGTTGGGAAAGAAAAGAAGAGCGAAAAATTAGAGCTTGTGCATACAGATGTATGGAGACTTGCTCAAGTATCATCTCTTGGTGGCTCTCGTTATTATGTTACTTTTATTAATTATGCAACCATAAAAACCTAGATTTATTGTATTCAAAATAAATCTCATGTATTTGATACTTTCAAGAAATGGAAAGCTTTGGTTGAAAATGAGATAGGAAAAAGGTTGAATTGCCTCAGATTAGACAATGGAGGTGAATATTGCAACAAAGAGTTTCATAGGTACTGTTCAAAGAATGGAATTTGCAGAGAGAAGAAAGTTCCAAGAAAACCACAATAAAATGGTGTGTCAAAAAGGATGAACACGATAATCATGAAGCGTGCAAGGTGCATGAGATTGCATGCAGGATTGCCCTTACACTTTCGGGTGGATGCTATAGATACTGTTGTTTATCTGATAAATAGAGCGCCTTTAGGTTCCTTGGATGGTGGTATTCCAGAGGAGATAGGTAAAAAGGTAAACTACTCATTTTTAAAAACTTTTGGTTGCGAAGCCTTTGTCCACATTAATAAAGAAAATAGAACAAAGCTTGAGGCAAAATCAAAGAAATGTACTTTTATTGGATATGGTGTTAATGATTTTGGTTATCACTTTTATGATTATGAAAAACACAAAATCATTAGGAGAGGAGATGTCATATTCAATGAAAAGGTTTTGTATAAGGATCAGCTACAGGAAAAGAAATAAGAAAAAGAAAACAAAGAATACATGGTGCTTGATGAGATCACAGGAAAAGTGATGGTGCTTGAAAATCATAATGATCAATGGCTAGAACAACAACCACAATAACAACAAGCACCTCAAACACCTGAAATTGGTGTTAGAAGATCTACCCGGATAAGTTGACCCCCTGAACTATACTCTCGTTCATTAGATTATGTACTGATGACTCATTCTAGTGAACTAGAATGTTATGAAGAAGCAGTGTAGGTAGAATCCAGGAAGAAGTGGGAGCAAGCCATGAAAGAAAATATGGGCTCCTGATCACACAACCATAATTGGGACTTAGTCATGTTTCCTGCACATAAAACAACAATGCAGAATAAGTGGGTTTACAAGTTGAAGGAAGAAGATGGAGGTAGAAATAGGTATAAAGTCATACTTGTGGTGAAAGGCTTTGCACAGAAAAAGGGTGTAGAATTTGATCAGATATTTTCTCCTCTTGTTAAAATGACTTCAATAAGAACTATTTTAAGTCCAGTAGCAGCTGCAGATTTGCATCTTGAGCAGTTAGATGTAAAGACAACCATTCTCCATGGGGATTTGGAGGAAGAGATATATATGCAGTAGCCACAAGGATATGAGGTAAAAGGGAAGGAAGAACTAGTGTGTAGGTTGAAGAAGAGTTTGTATGGGTTAAAACAGGCTCCAAGGCAGTGTTATCTAAAATTTTACAAGTTTATGTCTGAACAAGGTTATACTAGATGTCACTCTGATCACTGTGTTTATCTCAAAATGCAAAATGATGACAACTATATTATATTGCCATTGTATGTAGATGACATACTTGTTGTAGGTACTAACATACAAGAAATAAATGCGTTGGAAGGAAAATTGGCGAACTCAATTGCAATGAAGGAATTGAGTGTTGCAAAATAAATTCATGGTATGAGAATAACTAGAGATAGAAGAATCGCAAATTAACATTGTCTCAAAGGGAGTACATAGAAAAGGTGTTGAAAAGGTTTCATATGAAGAATGAAAAACTAGTTAGTATACCTTAGGGCTAGCCATTTCAAATTAACGAGGAGTGTCCCAAGACTCAGGAAGAAATGGCTTGTATATCTAAAGTTGCATATGCTTCAGCAGTAGGAAGCTTAATGTATGCAATGGTCTGCACAAGGCCTGATATTGCACACGCAGTGGGAGTGGTAAGAAAGTACATGAACAATCCAGGAAAAGAACACTCGATGGTGGTAAAGTGGATTCTCATGTATTTGAGAGGCACCACAAATCAAGCATTACACTTTGGTGGTTCAAACACATCTCTACAGGGATATGTTGACGCAGATATGGCAGGTGATAGAGATAATAGGAGGAGCACAACAGGGTATGTGTTTACTGTAGGTGGAATAATTGTCAGTTGGGTCTCAAAAGTGCAAAGTGTTGTTGCACTCTAAACAATGGAAGCAGAGTATGTTGCTGCTATAGAGGCTAGTAAAGAAATGATTTGGTTACAAAGGTGTCTGCATGTATTGGGTAAGAAGCAGGAGTTGCACAAGTTATACAGTGATAGCCAGAGTGCCATACATCTTACAAATAACTCTGTATTTCATTCCAAGACTAAACATATACATCTAAAGTACCATTTCATATGGTCAGCATTGGAAGATGGAAAGTTGATGCTCGAAAAGATACACACTAGCCAGAATCCTACAGATATGTTAACAAAAGTTATAACCAACGAGAAACTGAGAATGTGCTTAGTTTCAATTGGTCTTCATGTATGATGAAGAAGATGAGAAATAACCAGGTCCAAAGTGGAGTCATTATCCAGCAAATGAAGTAGCGGTGAAGTTGCTATAATCAGTCTCCAAGTGGGAGATTGTTGGGTTTGGAGCCTGATTATCTTATTTATTTAGAGGTATCACCACATTGGACCCTAGTTCATAATGTGGTGGCAACGTCGCCCATAAAATATGTGTTGCAGGGGTCCATAGGGGGCGGCCCCGAAGCTAAAAATAGAGGTAGAATTTCCTTGTAAAATGTAGTAACCGTAAAATGTTGTAATTTATGGTTTTTTGAACTAGAAGGCAATACCTCGCTATATATGAGGGAATTATATTGCATCTATGTATATTTGTATTCTATGCGATAATAGACAAGAGATTGAGCGAGAGAGAAGAGGGAAATACATCAGATTTGTTATAGGTTGTATCTCTTTAGTTTGCTCGATAATATGAAACGAATGACTAGATGTTACTCTGTGGACATAGCCCAAATTGGGTGAACCACATATATCTGTGTCTCTCTTGTTTTCTGTGTTTTCTGTGTTTATATTTCTGCAATATTTTTTGTGTTCCATTTCTCTCTACTGTACAATTTAATTACAAGGTTAACCTTTGTTGAATAAGTTGAGATGTTCGAGCTCTCTGTAAGGTAAATAAGGATCACGTGTAAAAAATGTCTAAGTATTGCATCTATTAAGGGTATCTCAACTGTAGGGTATTATAGTTGTTTCGAGAAACCGGGTTGTTCTGGATCTCAGGTGTTCAATATGTTCTTCTCTATTGAAACTATGAGGAAAGGTCTATATCCAACCCTCTTCTTATCCATACAAGTTGATGATATGGCAAAAGTACATGGTACGTGAGGTGGAACTAACTAGGCATGTGTGATGGCATAACAATTTGTGCAAGTGGTATGTGGTAGTTATTTTTGGATATTTTAGATGGACAAGTGAGTAAATTTTCATTATACATGTGGCACTACTAGATGGTAGCCATGTGGAAAGGATGATGCAAGATTGTAAATAGCATATGATGTGGAAAATTGTGAAGATTTTTGTTAAAATGCAGTGTTTGGAACTAATTTTTAGTCTTATAGAATTTCCAAATCTCTATGGGAATCAAATGGTACACCTTGAATGAGATCATTTTCCTCGCAGCTCAAAATTCATACCTCAAATAAGAATAGTGGTGGCATCACATGAAGTGGATAATGAAATTTGATTTGGATTAGAGACCAAGTGTGACTAGAAAAATAATTAGTTCGACAACTTGATAATTTGGGAGTTTAACTTTTGAGTGATTTGCTTGAGCACAACATAAAATAAGGCCCAAGCACAAACAGGAGCATAACTCATTTTGTGTTAAAGCTTTGGTCACAAACATGTTTTTATGGAAGAAGGATCTCAAACTTTCAATAGATTGTAGTGTTAAGAATTTGGCATTGAGATGAGCTATGAAAGAGAAGACTTTATTTCATACTTAGATAATGAAGGAAGGATAAAAATAGGTGATCTAATTAGCTGATTCAAAGTGATGGATAACCTCCACTAGAAATAGTAGCACAAGATCTATATATATATATATATATATATATATATATATATATATATATATATATATATATATATATATATATATATATATATATATATATATATATATCCCATCTTATGGTAGCTCATATTCTAAATTCCCAATTGTTATCATCCAAAAAGACTATCAACTAGCCATTTTCTACTAGGTCAATCAAAATATACCATAGTAGGATGTGTTTTTACATATTAGAACTCATTTTAACATTAGGAAATAGTTTAGTGAACCATTATCTTAAATGATTTCTTATTAAAATAAAATAAAAGCCAATGAGAATAATTAAAGAAGTCATTATTTATTTATTATTCTCTTGAAATAATAATTAAATCAATCTAATAATTATTTCTAACCATTTTGACTTAACCACTTATGAATAATTAATAAATTATTATTTATTTATTATTGCATAATTATCCCATATTTCTCTCATGACATAATTATTAAGTCATTATTTAATAATTATTCCTAATTCATCTTTCTCTCTCTAAGATATAATAAAATATTCCTAACGACTAGATTTTGATTTAGTCTAACTTTTTTAATTATTATGCGAGATTTAGAATAATAACAATAATATGTTAGAGGGAATATTAGAGAGATTAGTTATTGAGGTGAGGATGTTTTGGGCTCTGACGTGGTTGCAGGCAGGCAGGTGGTGTGAGCGCATCGCCGCACTTGCAAAGAGACAGTCTAAAACAGTTTTACCACAGTAAACCACGGATTTTCACTGTAGTCATTGCAAACTCTCTCGACCTGTCGACATCTGGCCCTTGCGCTCACAGTCAACTGTTTCTCCGGCGGTCTCAATGGCGGTTTCCGACTATGGAAAGAATGGATATCGAGGAGGAGGCGATAGATTATTCCTTGGACCCGTATGAGGGACAAACTATCTTCGGTAGCCGTAGCCCTAACCCTAACCTAGACTGCTCTGAATAGTTTAGGCTCTCAAATCCAGTATCTACGGCAATCGTCTCGCTCCCTAGATTATCCTCATCACCGATTCGATTCGGTTCACTCGCCCTGGAATCATCGGGCCCTGATTTCCCTCCTCTATCCCCCAGAACTCTCAATTTTCTCATTGTTGTCTCGCCTCCATTACCCACATTTGATCTGCTCCCTTCGTTCAACCCTTCACCCCCTCCTTGTCCAAACCCCCAATCTCCACCTAATCTTAATTCCCTTCCCTCTCGATGTTTCGACTCTCCAGTTATTAAGGTCAAAGCATCGATCCCACAGGCGGCTAAGGGATTAGATCTACTAAAAGAACACCCATCGGTGATGTGAACTGGTAAAAGGAAAGTTAATCATGTGAAAGCCACAGCGAAGGACCTCACTATTACTTTTGGCAAAGACATTCTGATGGGAGAGGTAGTAGACAAGGCCAATATGGTTCTCGTTGGGCATGTAAGAGGAAGGGCATACTCTACAGCTAGGCTAACCAGTTCGGTAAAAGAAATTTGGGGACGCACTCTACAAGAGTTACCAGAGATCTAGAGTCTAGCAAGGGGATGGTTTGCAGTACACTTCTTCAAGGTAGACTACACTAAATTAGTACTCGTGAAATATTGGCATATTGAGATGGCACCAATCCTCCTCAAGCACTGGTCTCCATCATTCGATCCAGAGCAGGAGAAAATAGGTGTAGGTCCCATATGGGTGCGCTTACCAGGACTACCTATTCAATATTTGTCTGAAGCTGTGTTTATAAGGATCAAGAATTCCTTCAATACTTATTTGGATTACAACAAGACCTATGTACAATAAAAAAATAGAGCGCTAGCAAGAATCCTGATGCATTTGGACACATAGGATGGCCTGGAAGAGTGGATTACTCTAAAATGGTGACATTATACCAGAGTCTAGATTCTGGACTGTGATGGAGTTCCTTTCCAATGTTGGAGGTGCCACAAGGTGGGGCATGTATTCAAGGAATTCCCTATGCTCATGAAATCAGTGGAAGCCCATGGCTCACCATCACCACAAAAAGAAAAAGCTACTGCAAATTGGATCAACATCCTGGTATTGGTCCTCAAAGATCATAATAATGGCGAATCCTCAAAGGCTACAGAGGAGAATTACAGAATGCCCTCCTCCCACTAACTCGGGCTAGAGCCACTGCTACTGCGGAGGTCAAAAGAAAAGTGGGTACAACTCTCTCTCCTCTCCCTACCTCTCACTTTACTTCTATGTCATATGTTGTTTGTGCATCATTTGACTCTTCTTTAGCAATGATTATGTCACCTGCCATTACATGTGAGATCTCCTTACCCCTGCCCATCGACGCCTACACTATCCCTACTCTGCCCACCCCTTGATCCTCACCCATGGCCTTAGCCATCAACCACCTTGTTTTGCTAAACTCATACAACTTATGTTCTTGGCTCATACCGGATCCTTGCATCCAGATTGTTCTTGGTCTCACCTTCCTTGGACCGACCACCCAATAATCTTGGGGCAGCAAATCCAATCTATCCAAATCTATCTAGAAGGTGGGGGTTGAAGTAGTCTCTGGTAGATAGTCCACTATGGAAGGGGTTCTTAGATCATTGAACACCCTTAGGAGGGTTCCACCATGAAATGCCTCTCCTTTAATTGTAGAGGTATGGATAGTGCCTCCAAAAAACTAGCTCTGAGGAGGTTATTTGAAAATGAGCCCGTTGATATTATTATGCTGCAGGAAACCCTGTGCACTACTGAATCCATTGATCAAACCCTATCTGCCATCAACCTTCGATGGCATTTCCATTCTCTAGATGCTATGGGTAGATCAGGGGGACTAACCATAGGATATAATCATCGCTCTATTAACGTATCTACCACTTGGGGAGGAGTGGGATTTATTGGACTAGATCTATTCTCAGTCGAGCTCGACTTGTCCATCAAATTCATGAATGTATACAACCCTTGTCAATGGAGAGAGGATTTTTGGCAACACTTCCTTCATACTGATATCACATTAGTGGATTAGGTGATCATTGGGGGCGACCTAAAGTTTTGACTGGGTTATCAGGAATCCTAGGGATCACAAGCCCAAGTTGATCCCATGACTGATTTCTTCAAGAATATTTTGGACTAGCACAATCTCACAAATGTCCCCATGATCAAACCTTTGCCCACTTGGAGAAATAGAAGAGTTGGGGAGGAAACCCTGGCTAGAAGGCTTGATCATTTCCTGATTAAAGTTCCTTTGCTTCAACAATTTTCTAGATATGGACAATGGGTTTGGTCTAGGGGAATATCAAACCACTCACCTATCTATTTGGAAATTCTTCAACCCGACGCCAAGCCAAAGTCCGCTTTCAAATTTAACCATGTTTGGCTCTAAGATGCAGGATATACTAAGTTGGTTAACGACTATTGGACATCCCACCCCATCTCCGGTCATAGAACTGTGGTTGAAGGTTTCTGCCACAACCTATCTCAACTAAAATATTTATCCATTCCATGGGCAAAGGACAAAAAAGCAAAGGATGATCAGACCATAATAGCTATTGAAGTTGAGCTGAACAATCTATTGGGTGACAGAAACAAAGGCTTTGCCACAGTAGAAGAGAAAGCATATATGATTGAGCTCAAAAAATAGAGAGATAAGATACTAAAGGAAAGAGAAGAAACATGGAGACTAAGGAGTAGGGGCAACATGGTTACAGGCAGGAGATGAAAACACAAAGTTCTATCAGAATTATGCAAAAGGAAGAAAGATAGCTAATACAATTTGGAAAATGCCTCTTCCAAATGGAGAGATGGTTGACACCTTCAAAAAACTATCTATGTTGGGTACTACTCACTTTTAGAATCTGTTCAGATCCCATCAAGAAGCCAATCTGGCTGATATCATTCAAGTGGCAGGCCAATTCCCTAGGTATGTGGGTGAGGAGGAAGCAATTGAAGTCAATTTTCTGGTCATTTTTGAGGAAATTGAAGGGACCTTAAAGTGGTTCAAGAAAGATAAAAGCTCAGGTCCATATGGGTGGACGATCAAGTTTTACCTGGATTTCTATGATTTTCTGGCACAGGACCTTCTCCAGGTTGTGGAGGAATGTCTGTCTTCTAGCAAATTATACAATGCTATCAATTCTACTCTTATCACCCTCATCCCAAATGCAATTCCCCCATATCCTTCAATGAGTTCTGTCCTATTTCCCTCTACAACTGTCTCTACAAGATTATTTAAAAAATCATTGCAAATCGTATTAGGCATATCCTATCTCAGCACATCTTCCGTGAATAGTTTTCCTTTCTGGAAGATTGATAGATCCACAAAGCCATAGGCACTACACAAGAAGCCATACACTCTCTTTTATCTAGAAGACTCAACTGGATCATCCTCAAGATCGATCTGGCTAAATATTTTGACCGGGTAAGCTGGCTTTACATAAAAATGCTTCTTATCCACCTGGACTTCCTGCATATTTTTACACATGGATCATGGCCTGCATTTCAACGCCTACCTTCAGTCTCCTCATCAATGGCTCTGCCTCTCCTTTTTTCCATGCCAAACGAGGACTCAGGCAAGGATGCCCTCTTTCCCCTCTCCTCTTCCTAATTTTCAGGGAATGTCTTAGTAGGCTAATCTATCATGAAAAGCAAAGTGGAAGATTATTTGGATTGAAGATAAATGACCAGTGCTACCTCACTCATCTCCTTTTCGTGGATGATGTCCTTATTTTCCTGGATGGAAGCATTCGTGACTCGATTTCCCTTGACAAGATCCTTGCCACCTTCTCCAGGGCCACTGGTATGTTGGCAAATCATGCAAAATCCACTATCACGATGGCCCATACCTCTGCTCAGGAATCCACTTTTGCCTCGCAGCACTTTCCTTATAGCCCTCGCCCACTTGATCAGGGCTTCAAATACTTAGGGTTCTAGATCAAGCCCATGAGTCAAAAGATAGTAGATTGGACTTGGTTGGTCATCAAATTAGAGAAAAGAATCTCTCACTGGTGCCATCATTTCTTATCTAGAGCTGGCAGGCTGGTGCTAATCAAATCTGTTTTGGAAGCCACTCTGGTATTCTGGATGGCATTAGCATGGATTCCTAGATGTATCCTGGCCCGACTCATACAGATTTGTTGTAGATATCTATGGAATGGAAGCCAGGATGAAAGAGTCTTTTCTTGGATAAGTTGGAACAATATTGCTTTGCCCAAAAAGTGGGTAGGATGGGGCCTCAAAGATCTAACCTTATTTTCTCAAGCTCTCGTTGCAAATATGGGATGGACTCTCCTTACCAAGAATAACCTATGGAAATCCATCTCATACCATAAATATATCTGGCCTCTCCAAATTATGGACTGGATAAGGATGCCTTGATGAAATAAGATAGACATATCCTTGGTTTGGAAAGCTCTTCTTTTCTCGCTCCCTCTCATTCAAAACCACCTAGCCTGGCGGATAAATGTAGGTACTAGTGCACTCATTCATCTGGATCACTGGACTGGGGGAGGGGGTTAATGTCTCCTCCCAGGAGAGCTCACTCTACTTGTAAATCAACAAGACATGAAGGTAATTGCACAAATTGCAGATAAGGAGAATACCTCTATTTTTACTCAAGCATGGAAATCTGCCTCTCAACTAAACTTGCCTCTTCAATGGCACCTTTGGAACAACTATACAAATGCATTGAATGAGTCACACATCCGTATCAAGGAGGGACCAGATCGTCTCATTTGGCACATGGCAGAATCTGGAATCTACACTGCAAAGGAAGGCTTCCTGTGTCTTCTACAAGATAAGCAACCTGACAACATACAAAATTGGTTCCAGAACATATGGAAGTTAAAATCTCCTCCCCGAACCAGACTTTTCTTGTGCTGCATCCTTCAAAACAAAGTACCCACTAGGGACATCCCCACTTAGGGATCCTTGTAGGGTCCTCATTGGTTCATCCTATGCAAATAGAGCTCAGAATAGACAAGGCACTTGTTCCTCAACTGCAATATCAAAAAACCGTTATGGATATCTGTAGCTACTGAGGTCCGATACTCGAGAGAATGGAAAGGAGATAGTATAACAGTGGCATGGGAAGCCTGGAACAGTGCACACATAGGGACAAATTTGCCATGCCTTCCCTTGATTATTTACTGGGCTATATGGCTGGCCAGAAATAAAATGACTTTCAAGGATAGCATGATTAGATGGCAGAGCATAACTGCAAAAATCATAGCATCCTACCTTGAGCTACCAAAATACTCTCTTCCTCGTCCGTGCAGACCTACTCCTCCCGAACCAATGTAATTTCTTTACATAGACGGAAACTTCATCACGGAATTACATATATAATGAATGAATGCATAATGACATATATAATTCAATGTAGACCGATTCACTTACTCGATCTATCTCTCTTTTCTTTCGGTAACTAGGCAGCCTTGAGAAATATATAAACCCCCCCAAAGAAATCAATATCATTATATGTCATTACATATCAAAACCTCTGCCTCCTAAAATGGCAATAATAGGACCTTTAGGTGCTCGACCATAAGGATACGTAAGCAGGCTCGACTTTTAAGGAGAGGACCTTTAGGTGCTCGACTGTTAAGGATGCGTAAGCAGGCTTGACCACTCCTCACCATTGGCTTTTTTTGATGGAGTAGCCCAACAAAAAGGATGCGGGGGGGGGCTTCCTTCTCTACCTTACCGATCAACATTACTACAGAGTCAAAATGTGATTGGGTGAAGGAATGAACAATTTTGCAGAATTAATCACTCTTTGACATCTATTACATTTTGCTCTAAATCATGAATGCAGAGATATTAAGATCTTTGGTGACTCTAATATTATTATAAATTGGATCAACAATAACAATAGATGCCACACACACAAACTCATAAATATTATGGATGAAGTGAAGCATTTAAAATCTCTATTTAATTCCAAACTTGTTCGTCATATTTACAGGGAACATAACAACTGTGCTAACGGAATTTCTAAGGAGGCCACACACCTGCCAAGAGGACAGTGGATAATCCATGAACAGAGGGGTAGTACACAGTACCAGTACTATCATAGTATAGATCAGACATATCATCAGGTGGATGGCACCTAAATTTTGGCAGATTTCCAGCTATATATGATGATGTAGATATCTAGTTTATTTATGCACATCACCCTACGAGGTGTATATATGTTTTGAACTCTATACAACATCATCCTGCGTGATGATTTTTTTATTTTTGATACATCCATTCATAGGAATGGGATTGTAGATACTCTGGACATATTCCAAAATGACATGAATGCATATGATGCAAAGCATATACTTTATGTAACTTTTCAATATATAATGAAAGATTACGATTTTTCCTTGGGAAAGAAAACAATAATATGTTAGATTAAATCAAAATCTAGTTGTTAGAAATATTTTATTTTATTTTGGAGAGGGAAAGATGATTTGAAATGATCAAATATATTTATTTAGAAGATGGTTAAAGTAATTAAAAAATAAGAAAAAAAATTATTAATTGCTTTATCAGGATAAAGGAAAAGATGAATTAGAAATAATTATTTGAAAAGTGATTTAAAAATTATGTCATGAGAGAAATAAGGCATAATTATGGAATAATAAATAAATAATGATTTATCAATTATTCATGAGTCACTAGGTCATAAATGATTAGAAATAATCACATCAAGGAACATTTCTCGATGCGTTTTGAACCAACGAGTGCAATTCATTGTTGGGCTTTCTTTGGTCATTCTTAAAACTCTTTTTGGTTTGTTCTTTTCTTTCTTGTTTTGTATTTTTTTAAGTCAATGTTTCATCTCATAGGAACTGTTATGGGAGGGGGAATAACTTTGGATTAATTTTGGAAGACCTTTAGATGATAATGCTGAATCATTTTAGAAAACGAATGACCTTACTTAGAAGAATTCAACTTCATTTGTAGCAATTTTTTCACCTTCTTGCACACAATTTCAACCTAACTCTATAGAAGCATAGTCCAAGAAGTTATGGACCATTTACAATTTCTATGCATGACCTTTGCATGGTTTGACCAATTATTGAGTCTTATTGATTCCCTTATATGTTTTCCAACTATCCTTTAGTTAGAAAAAAAATACTACAACTTGTTTGTTAATATTTCCATGGTGGTTAATGCTCTTGTGAGTTTGGTGAGTTTATTGTGCTTAATTATCAGGTGCAATAGATATCTTTTACTTGTAATGGTATATTTCCAATTATATGGTAGGTTCTTTAGCATCAATATAAGATAATATTGTTAGCATAACATAACCATCATGAAGGACCTTAGATTTCTTCCAACTATCCTTTAGATAGTTAGAATACCCACAACATGTTTGTTTAATATTTCCATGGTGATTAATACTCTTTCAAGGTAAGTGCATTATTTAATATTTCCATGGATCTTATAATAACATGTACAGATAGTAATTTTTTGAAACCTTTGATTTCATGACACCCAACCAATGACCACCTTTGAATCACCAAAGACTTGTACAGAAGAAATACCCCTTTCTATTGCAATTCTAAGAGGTGCAACTACCACTCAATTCTCAAACTAGTGATTTTTTCTCTTTTTGGACAACTTTTTAATTAGTTCGACAACTTGATAATTTGGGAGTTCAAATTTGAGTGATTTGCTTGAGCACAATGTAAAATAAGGCCCAAACACGAATAGGAGCATAACTACATTTTGTATTAAAGCGTTGGTCACAGTCGTGGTCTTATGGAAGAATGATCTGAAACTTTCAATAGATTGTAGTGTTAAGAATTTGACATTGAGATGAGTTATGAAAGAGAAGAGTTTATTTCATACTTAGATAATGAACAAAGGATAAAAATAGGAGATCTAATTAGCTAATGCAAAGTGATGGATAACCTCCACTAGAAATAGTAGCACAAGATATATATAAAATGTAATATATATATATATATATATATATATATATATATATATATATATATATATCCAATTTTACGGTAGCTCATATTCTAAATTCCCAATCGTTATCATACAAAAAAACTATCAACTATCCATTTTCTAGTAGGTCAATCAAAATATACCATTGTAGGATGAGTTTTTACATATTAGAACTCATTTTAACATTAGGAAATAGTTTAGTGAACCATTATCTTAAATGATTTCTCATTAAAATAAAATAAAAACCAATGAGGATAATTAAAGAAATCATTATTTATTTATTATTCTCTTGAAATAATAATTAAATCAGTTTAATAATTATTTCTAACCATTTTGACTTAACCACTTATGAATAATTAATAAATTATTATTTATTTATTATTGCATAATTATCCCTTATTTCTCTCATGACATAATTATTAAGTCCTAATTCATCTTTCTCTCTCTAAGATATAATAAAATATTCCTAACGACTAGATTTTGATTTAGTCTAACGTTTTTAATTATCATGCGAGATCTAGAATAATAACAATATGTTAGATTAAATCAAAATCTAGTTATTAGAAATATTTTATTTTATTTTAGAGAGGGAAAGATGACTTGAAATGATAAAATATATTTATTTAGAAGATGGTTAAAGTAATTAACAAATAAGAAAATATTTATTAATTGACTTATCAGGATAAGAGAAAATATGGATTAGAAATAATTATTTGAAAAGTGATGTAATAATTATCTCATGAGAGAAATAAGCATTAATTATGAAATGATAAATAAATAATGATTTATCAATTATTCATGAGTCACCAGGTCATAAATGATTAGAAATAATCACATCAAGAAACATTTGTCGACGCTTTTTGAACCAACGAGTGTGATTCATTGTCAAGAGAAGATGAAGAATTAGATTTGGCAACACATTAAATAGGAAGACAAATCGATTCTTCATGTTTTCCTAACGATGACCCACACTAGTTTGTTTGAAACGTGTCAATAAATGTTTCTTGATGTCATTATTGCCGAATATTTTCTTAGAATCTAGATATGGATCACAAAAGCCTAAACTCGATTATTAGAAATAATCATTAAATAATGATTTAATTATTATTTCAAGAGAATAATAAATAAATAACGATTTATTTACTTACTCTCATGGGTCTTTTTGGATTTTAATTGGAAATAATTTTGGAAAATGGTTCGCTAAGCTATTTCCTAAGGTGAAAGTATGTTTTAATGTGTAAAAACCAATCCTATAGGGTTTATTTTGATGAGTCTACTAGGAAATGGCTACGTGATTATTTTTTGGGTGACAATACGCCATTTTATTTGTAAAACTTGTGAAAGGAGACCATTATTCCAAAGAGAGTAATTAGAGCAAGGTGCACAATAAAAATTAGTGATGAAATTAGGCAGTATGCCCATTAATTAATCAAAATGAACGAAAAGGAAAGGAATATGTGATATGATAGTGCAAGGTTTGAATTGTGATGATAGGTGAAAAAAAATAGATTCTTTTGTCTTCTTGTGTGGGTGGATTAATTCTTATAGTTATGGAGGAAGGTTAGGAGAAGGATGAAGAGTAAGAATTATATGCAAGAAGAGTTTTGTGTGGTTGATTTTGTAAATCATTAATTATTTTTAGCATGACATCTTCATACCCATTTGTGTACTCAATCTAGCATCATTACACTAACAAGCTAATGTTTCACAATTGGAATACACTCATATTTCCAGTAATTGTTAGCCCTGGTCTCTGTAAATGAAAAAACACTTTGGACTCACAACAATGAGAAGTAATCAAAATATTTTAGCTATATTTTATTTTTGGATTTTAATCTATGTTTTTTAGTATATTTCCAATTACCTCAATTACTAAATATCATTCCCAGACTAGATATTCAATTGAATGTTCAATAATTAAATAAAATTTAAGTAAAGCGACTTGACTATGGTTAACCCATGTTTGAGGTTGTTTATGATTATGTGAGCTAATTTTGACCACACCCCTAAACTTAACCCTAAGGGTTATCTTAGTTTGTGGAGTCCCTATCGGTAAATCACCTTTACTATTTAGTGATCACATGTTCAATTATCCTGAAACTCTTGGGGTTGGGATCCACAATATGAAGTGATTACTTTATGCGAATATACCTAGTACAAATATTCCTTAGATGTAGTGATCATCGACCTCGAAGGATCACAAGCCACATAAAGATACCCCAAATTTCAAGCCCATCATCAATTGCCTTGGATATTTTTCACTTAATTCATGAAATTCAAATTTTGATATTGGTTTTCCTTTTCAAATTTCCTCCATGTTTGAAATATATAGTTTTTTCCTACCGATTTTTTTTTAATTTTCTACTTTTAGTAATATTTTATGTATTTTATCACGAAATAATGCTTATATGAAAGCTTTGTTACCTTTATACAAATGCTATATGTGAACGCTAAGGTCATGTACTTGGTAACTAGTCTCTGATGAAAAAGTTAATTTTTCTAATATATGTTTACCTGTAACTTGATTGGAATTTCCTAATGGAAGTAGAATCACCAATTTATTTCATAGAGCATCCATCGAGTCAGAGTCTCATTAGTCAGTTGGGAGAAAACATTTTGGATTTGAAACATTTGAATTATGAGTATTATACCATATTACCTTCCATAAAGCTAAAACTTTTGGAGTTTCTTTATGATGATATCATGGATGCTGAGGAAGTTGGGATGGAGATCAACATGCAGGTAAAATTTTAACAAGATGCAAATGTAGATACAAAAATGAACTTTTCTTCTAGTGCAACTAGGTTGATTAGAATAAATCCCTACCATTCGAAAGAAAGAGAGTTTCTTGTACCAAATAAATTTGTAGAGGAGGTCAAATTTAAGTTAAGTGACACTTGAGAAGACAAATTTTCATTCATATGGTTCAATGTTATAGAAAAAACATTACTCTAAGAACAGGCATACAATGTGTATAGGTTCTAGGATGCATCATGTAGAGGATTTCAACAATGATGAATGTTTCCCATGGAATGCATCATATTTTGATTTTTTGTGATGGTTTCGCTTTTGCATATCATTTTTGATGTGTTGTTATTTCAAAAGCTCATTTACCATAAGGGGCATGGTATTGTCCTCAGTGCGTTGTGGAGAAAATTAATGTGCATGGATCAAGAGCATGGAATTCATTAATTGGAGCTGAGATATTTGGTATTGATTCATATTGGTGTGTCTTGTTTAGAAACTATAGCTACCTACTCGTGTAAGTCAAACTTCTTATTGAAGTGTTTGGAGTAGCACGATGTTAATTGTATATTTAAGTCTTAGTTATATTTGCTAATTTCAAAAGTATTTTTGGGGCAATTATTCCTATAGCCTACATGGGATAATTTTACTTGGGATTTATTTGAGATTTTTTTCACATTTAACCCTTGGTTAATTCGTAGGAATATCTTTTTTTATTCTAGTGGTTTGTTTTTTCAGTTTTTCTTATAATTCAATCTCTTCTTTGGACATGTTGTTCCAATTCTAACTCTACATGAAATCCAACTTCCATCTATAGGTACAACAAAAGGTATTTGGGAAATTTCTTGGATACATTATAGTTATTGGGTCCTTCTATTGATGACATTAGAAACTCAATACTATAGTATTGTGTCATTGTAAAAGAAAAATACGATTTAGCTTTCCTTAAAAAGACATAAATGAATTCTCGCAATATCACGATAGCCTTGTCATTTATCTCTATCTGTAAACATTATTTGAATATGTTAGTGCATCATGTATTCTATGTGTGAGCTCTAAAACAAGAAGAATAAAATGATTATAGTGTTCATGATCATCACGGTTTATATGTATTATTCAAGACACACTATGACACATAAAATGAATTGTTGCGAATGGGCACCACTAATTTCAAAGAAACCAAGATTAGAACTTTTTAAGAGGCTACAAGACTTGTTCCAAATATCTTAGTGGGTGGTAATTTCAAGAATGTGGCAATGCTTTAAAACAACATCTTGATCTTGATGTTGATTTTTTCAGTTTTGATGAAGTTCCGTTATAATCTCCCTTATAAAAAAAAAAATTAGTTGTGATGAAGTTATGTTATAATATGGGTAACAACAAGTAAAAGAGGAGACCAATGTGTAACAAACCAAAATAAAAATATACAGCTAATTGCATCAAGCCATGCTATCTACGAAAACTTTCAACTCATTAGCATAGAATTTTTGAAAAAGACATATTATAGGAAACATGATTGCGGAATGAAGAAGGAAAATAGATCATACTGGTGATTTCTAGGTTTTAATGTTATCCAGACCTTACTAAGTGCAACAAAGTGTTGGGGACGACTCTCCACCCAACTTTAGATGAGATGCGACAAATATTTATTACAAATATCACCCTCAAGCCCTTAATAAACTTACTATAGCTAGTTCCCTTTGTCTTCTACTATTCACTTCCTCAAGTAATGTGCAAATGAATGAATGCTACTCACCTCCCCATTTCGTCGTTAAATAGAACCAACTTTTCTAAAAATGGTAAGGGGTTTACATGTGCACAATCCATGTGTCATTATGCCAAATTTTATTTCTTTTTATTTTATTTTTGTATTATTATTTTTTGTTCATTATTCATCATTTTATTTCTTTATTATTATATTTTCTTTCTTTTTGTGGTTTTATTAATTCATTGTTATCTTTTTTCTCTGTTATTTGTTGCTTTGTTAATTTTTTGTTTTCTTTCTTCATTATTTGTTATTTTATTTATATATTATTATTATTTCATTTTATTATTATTATTATTATGGGGCATTACATAGTGATATGACATGTGTTCAAGTGGATGGGAGTATAATAAACATTTTTGTTGTAGATAAGAAAACTAATGATATTGGCATAGTAACTATGGAGATGGATATGGGTACTAATAGTTTGTTTTCTAAATAAAGTTTCAAACAAAATACATACATCAATTATTATGTTCTCAATGATATTGTTGCATATGTAATTTCTTATATAGTATCCGTATCAGTTTAAGACAACATATTAGTAAATTGGTGAGGATATTTTAAAAAGGCTCTTTCAACGAGCCTCAAGTAAAATCCCAACCAAGAAAAGGAAACACATATGTTTCATGTTTCCAATCCTTAACAAATATTTCTAATGAAAATTTGCGCTCTAAGATGAGACCATACACCAATTCATTTCTAAGTAACACCTCACGGGGAAACCCAAGTGATTCTTCCCCATATTTGTAGATTACATCTCTAGTAAACTTGTTCGTGTAAACTACTATAACTCACCTATGTGGATTTTGATGTGGACACCTACTGGCACTAAGCTAGCATAATTCCCCAAAAAAATTGTGATAATTGTACAAGCTAACCTCTTAGATAGAATCTCTGAACAATTTGTAGAAAAGATAATACTTTTCACTCTTAGTGCAGAAACTATCCTAAAAACAAAAAAAATTCTCGGTTTGATCTCTTCTTAATAAGTGAAATTTTCTTGCAATCTATTTATCTAAGAAAAATTGCACTTCTTTTGTCAATAGTCCTGCATATTATGTTTTATTTCATAACATTTTTCTCAAATGTGGGAACTATGTATCCTGCAATTGGCAATGTAAAGGAAGAGTATGACCATGATGGGTGTTTGACAATTTGTTTACAATTTTAGAAGAATATTTGACTCATTACACTAGCAATAGGTTGGACTAAACATGTTGATGATTAATTCCCTCAAGTTTTTGCAGGTTATATAAGCACAAGTTCTATTGTATTAGGGGAAAAACATGGAGGTAATTGAAATCGACGTCATAAATACAATGCCTCCATAGCAATGACTACTACAAAGGACGCTAGAGATTTAAATAATTTTTATTTATGGAAAGGTCGAAGTTTCTCCAACCAAGTGCTTTAGTTACTATGTGTAATAGAAAGGAAAGCTAGGTGACAAGGTTTGCACTTTCATGTAGATTGATTCATACATTCCAAATGGAATTAATAATATTAGCTCATCTTATCTCATTATAATGTTACCACAATTTGTTTCATTCTAAATGGATTAATTACAATATTCATAAGTATTAAGCAAAAGGATATGTTATCTCGAGAAGAAGTACAAACTATACTTGGAGGGAACCTAAAAAGTCTAATACTATGTCACTTCTGCCACTTCAAGTTTGTTTGTATATATTTTTATTTTAGTTTCTCTAAAAAATCTAACATGTACATTTAAGTTTCATGAGGCATTTAATATCTAAAACTATTCCATTTTTAACCCATTGAACACATGTATAGGTTAGCTATCTTGATTATTATATCAAATGAAAGGATTTCGTATACTCACAACATAATTTTCTTGATGGTAAGGTTGTGGAAAAAGAGGGTGTTTCTTTAAGGAATGTTACATTTTGTGGGAAAATAAATGAAGGTGGTGAGGCTAAGCATTTATTGGACTTTGGAAACCTAAAATACATTCCTATTCTTTTGTCAAACATGCTAGAAAAATTGAAGAGAGTGAAGGCAGTGGAAATAAATACTAGTTCAGAGAGTCTCATGTTCGTCATTATCTATTGAAGGCCTTTGAAGGTATACTTCTCCAGGATCATCCAAGTAAGGGTTTAAACAAGCTTGGAATGTTCAGTATACAATGATGAAGATAAGTAGAAATAATAATATATTTTCATTTCTTTTATCCATTGAAGAAATGAATGATAAGGGTTCATATGCCCACTATGGGCTAGATATATTGGTTAGGTACATTTTCTCCTCTTCTAATGGTACTTTTTTCTTCAACATAGCATATCCAGGCTATGTTCATAGAAAAATATCACATGTATTGTTATTGAACTTAAATTTGTGTTATTAGAGAACAACCATAAGATTTGAGTATCAAGAAATGCATATTTTAGTGTTTATCTCATACCTGTTGTCACAGTGGTTGTCTGGATCTAGAAATATTGTTTCCATGTAGCTAACAACACTTGATACTATATGGATATTTTTATCATTTTGAGTGTTTTTTAGTTAATTGTATCAATATATGTTTTTATATGTCCCAATTATAAAAGAGGGCTTCAAGGACCCCTATAATCAATATTTATTTTATATGCTTACTTGAAACTTGCCTTTTGATGGTCAACATTATTAGGTTATTATTGAAAGTCTTAGAGGGAAATAAAACATTATTCTTATATGAATAAAATGGTAATGACAGTTTCAATGCTAGTGGAAGTAGTCATTTTTATTAGTCTCAGTAAATTTATGAAACCTCCTTTAACCACTTAAGTTCTGTCCCCATTTATAACACATGGAGGCCACTATGATTCTCTGCCCAATCCCCCATAAGAATAGGCCATTATATGTAGTACATGATTAAAGAGGTTCTTTGGGTGGACAACCATTCCTAAATCTAATGATGATCTTGATCGATCTTCCTTTCCTACTGCTTATATTCTAATTTTTTTTGCGAATTTATACCCTATACCTCTCTATATTTGATATATATCACCTTCGTTTTGTTCGCTTAGAATCTGATTTTATATTGCGTTTTTAGGAGATGAATTTTTCACTCTCCTTATTTCCTTTTTGGTATGTTGTAATTTTCATTCCCTTTGACTTGTTTTGGTCATCAATGGATATTAATATAGTTTCATTTCATTTGCATGTTGTAATTATCTCTATTATAATATATAATGCTACTTGTATAATAAATTCTTTCAAAATTTAAGGTGGACGGTTTTACTTATTTCTTTTCCCGCATCTCATTCATTGATTCTAACATGTTATGTTTGGTTGGCTTTCAGGAAAGTTTCTAAATGCAATTTATATGAAGGTAAAATTATTATTTGACTTTCGTTAATTGGAATATTATTACCATCATTTTGTAGGAATTTACAGGGTAAGTTCCTCACATAGAACACCGAAGGACACCACCCACAAGAAGATCACAGATCAGTACACCAGTATTCTTGATGTGGTTAGTAGCCATAAAGAGGGAAACAATCAATTATCTGAGCTAATGCGACCACTTCCGGAAATTTATTAATGTAAAAAAAAATAAAAAAATTACATAAGTTTCTCTCATGAGTGGTCACCCTACAAATGACCCACCGTGCTATTTAAATAGATATCATGGACCAATCAGGTGTTAAGCCATGGATCAAGTGTCAGTAATACTGAGGAGAATGAACCATCAAATCATTTCATGTCTAGAACATATCGTGGCCGTCATATTGTAAGTTACAAAAGTACATAATAAAGGAACACACTTTACGTAAATCTACACTAGACCAAGTTATACCTAACTATTTCCTATGTGTTGGAATATCCTAACATCCCCCCATAAGAACAACTTGGGATATGATTGAAGTATGTACAAATATGATGGAATAGGAGAATGAAGAAGGCATTAGAGCCTATCCCCCCTTAGTGACAACTTCCTAAAATCCAACCCTAAATTGATGTTTAGTAAACTTCACCTCTATGAGAGCCTTTGTAAAGATGTTCGCAACTTGATCATGTGTTGAACAATATTTCACTTCAAGAACATGGTCATGAATGAGCTTTTTGGTGAAGTGCATATGTAGTTCAATGTGTTAGCTACACTGATATTGGACTGGATCTTTGCATAGTTGAATGGACTTTTGATTATCATACCAAAGTGTAGTTCAAAGTGAAAGCCAAACTTTGATAGGATATGATGAAGCCACAGGACTTCCTTACTAGTTTCTATGATGCCATGATAATCTGCTTCTACAGAAGAAAGAGAAACGTCACTTTGTTTCCTAGAATCCCATGTAGTAGGTATAAAAGTAAGAGTGAAGACATAACCTGTAGTAGACTTCCGATCATCATGGTCACCATCCCAATTAGAATCAGTGAAACTAACCAATAGAGGAGATGCTTCTACAGTGTAATGAATCCCAATCTAAATTGTACCTTGAACATAACGAAGTATTATTTTATCTTCTTTCCAATGAATTTCATGTGGATTTTACATAAACCGAGAGATAAGTCCAACAACAAAGGAAAGGTCAAGACGAGTATGGGTCAGATACAAAAGTTTTCCTACAGGTTGGCGATATAAGGTAGCATCAAATTTAGTGGAAGTACAAGTGACTAAAAGTTTGGCTCTAGACTGAAAGGGAGGAGTGGATGGATTACCATCTTCCATGTGAAAGTGGTGTAGAAGATCATAGGCATACTTGGACTGTTGGGTTGTGTTATATTATTTCCACAACTAGCTCACGTAGTTAATCGAGGGTTAGAGGGGTGGCGGAGCTCTCCCCTTCGTTGCGCCGATTGCGTAGTGGGGGGGTAACAGGGGGTTTGAGGGGTGTAGTTAACCCCACTCTATCGGGTCTGGGGAAATGCCTGAGAAAAAATTGTTTTTGGAACCTATGTTAGGTTGGGCAGACCCACCTATGGTTTTGTGCATTATTTTCACACATGTTTTTGGACGCGATGGTTTTCGGTCCATGGTATTGGATGTTTCTGCATGTATATATATGTATTATAACATTGAAAGGAAAATAATGAAAAATCAAGCTGGTAGTCCTGGTTTTGGGATTGATGGGAAAATCTCTGTGTATATGTGTTTTATGTGTTATGCTCTTGCATTGTTTTTTTTGTGTTTTAGAACTCATATGAAGGTAATTTTTGTACGAGGTTAAAACGTACATTTGGTATCAAAGGTGTTTTGGCTTCAATGGGATGGCTTTATTGCTGAGGGGTTTCACTTAGGCCTATGGTAGACCCTGTTTAGTGGGAGATCTGCGAGATCGATTCTGATGGTGAAAGAAGATGATGAGCAGTGGAAAGATAGAGATTGAGAAATTTAATGGTCAGAGTTCTGAGTTGTGAAAACTCAATATGAAGGATCTATTGGTGGATAAAAATCAGTGGATGGTGGTATATGCGGGTACTAAGCCAAAGAGACTGTCTGATGAAGAATGGAAGAAGTTGGAACGGAAGGCAAAGAGAACAATATTATTATGTGTCTCAGATTCAGTATTTCTGAATGGATCATTGCAAGCTACGATGAAGGTTTTGTGGGACAGGTTAGGAACTTTGTACCAATGTAAGTCTCTTGTGAATAAAATGTTCCTATGGAAAAAGCTATAAAACCTGATGATGAAAGATGGAGACTTGGTGACAGAGCATCTGAACACATTTAATACTGTGGTAAGCGAGTTAGCGTCTATTGATATTAAAATTTCAGATGAAGACAAGTGCATCAGTTTGTTGTGTTCTCTACCAGATTTGTGGGATAGTCTGGTTATTGCAATAAGTAGCAATGCAACTTCCTTGCAGTTTGATGAAATAGTATCACCCTTTCTGACGGAGGAGATGAGATGGAAAAATTTGGAGAGCCAGAATGGTGATCCCTTGTCTATACGAGGACAGTCCCAGAACATAAACAAAAATAAGCCATCGAGTGGAGATCTAAATCTAGAGGGAGATCTAAATCTCCAAGAAAACCTGTAAAAGTGGTGTGCTAGAAATGCGGAAGGATAGGGCAGTACAAAAGGGACTATAAATATAAAGCTCTTGATAAAGGAAAGGGATTTGATGATCCTCCTTCTGTAGAGGTGAAAACCACCTTAGATGAATGTTGGGATGTGTACTTGGCTTCTTCAAGTACACAAGTAGATCATGAGGCATGGTTGATTGACTCAGGTGCATCCTTTCACTTTACTCACCATAGAGAGTGGTTCTACGAGTATGAGAAATATGATGGTGGTGATGTCTTCTTAAGGGATGATAGGAAGGCTATAATCATTGGTCACGGAAAAGCAAAGTTCAAGTTGCAAGGTGGAATGGTTAGAACACTTCCGGGTGTTCTGCGTATTCCTGCATTCACCAGAAATTTGATTTCTATAAGCAAGTTGGATGATGCAAGTGTAAAAACAATGTTCAAGAAGGATACCTGCAAGATTATTTGGGGAGCACTGGTGTTGATGAGGGTAGTTCAGATTGGAACTCTATAGAAGCTTCAAGGTAGCAAGATTATTGATGGGTGCAGTAGTTTTGTGGTTCTTGAAAGTGGAGCAGAAAATCTAGTGGTCTCTAGAGAGAAGACTATGTTGTGGCATAAAAGGCTTGGACATATTGTTGAGAAGGGCATTCGTATACTTCATGGTAAAGGTATTGTAGAAGGTATGAGTAATAGCTCTCTGGATTTTGATTTCTATGAAAATTGTGTATATGGGAAGTAGAATCAGGTGAGTTTCCCCTCTGGTGGTAAGAGTGTGAAACATATATTAGAGCTTTTGCATAGTGATGTGTTTAGACCTGTGAAGGTTCCATCACTGGGTAAGTCTGTGTACTATGTACCATTTATAGATGACTTCTCAAGGAATACATGGATATATTTCCTTAAGAAGAAATCTGAATTCTTTGATAGGTTTAAAGAATTCAAGGATCTGGTGGAAAACCAGACAGAGAAGAAGATAAAGGTGCTGAGGACAGATAGCGGTGGAGATTTTTGTAGTAAGGAATTTGAAGAATTTTGTAAGAAGTGTGGTATATCATGACAGAAGACTACTCCATATACACCTAAGAAAAATGGAGTTGTAGAAAGAATGAACAAGATGTTGATGGAAAGGGCAAGAATCATGCTCAATTGTGCCAGGTTAGGAGAAGAATTCTGGGCAGAGGCGGTGGAGATAGCGTGTTACCTGGTCAATAGATCACCTTCATCAGTGTTGGAGGATAAAACTCCAAAAGAAGTATGGACTGGTAAGAAACCCTCTCTTTTACATTTGAGGGTATTTGAATGTGATGCATATGTACATGTTCCAAAGGAGAAATGAACAAAGTTGTATAATAAATCAAAAAAGTGCATCTTTATTGGGTATAAGGATGGTTTAAAGGGTTATAAGCTTTGTAACCTAGTAACAAGGAAGGTTTTGAACAGCCGAGATGTGGTGTTTAGAGAGGTCAAAGATGTTATTAAACATGAAGTCCAACCAAAGGAACCTAAGAAGATAGAGTTTGAGCGAAATGAGGAAGAATCAGACTCTCTAGCAGAATAGTAATCAAAAGATGAAGAGCCAAAAACTCTGGGTGTGAGAAGATCAATTCGAGAAAGAAGGCATCCAGAGAGGTATAGTACATCTATTTTCTACTCAAATTTTGCTTTATCTATTACTGATGACAATCACAGAACTGTGAAGGAAGCAGTAGATTCAGAGGATGGAAAACTCTCTAAAGAAGCCATGGTTGATGAAATGGCATCTTTGCACAAAAATGAGGCTTGGGATATCGTGGAGTTTCAGGCTGGATGGAAACCCATTGGTCGAAAATGGGTGTTCAAGAAGAAGAGAAATGTAGAAGGAAAGGTGGAGAAATACAAATTTTAGATTACTTTTATCTGTTGCTGCTGCTTTTGATTTTGAGGTAGAAAAGATGGATGTGAAGATAGCATTTCTTCACGGGGATCTGGAAGAGGAAATCTACATGAAGAAACATGAAGGCTTTGTGGTGAAGGGTAAGAAAGAACTAGTACGTAAGTTAAAGAAGTCTTTGTATGGGTTAAAACAGTCACCAACGATGTGGTATCACAAATTTGATACATTTATACGGGGACTTGACTTCACTGGAAGCAAATCAGATCATTGTGTGTATTTTAAATTAACTGGTGACTGTGTTATTTATTTGGTCTTGTATGTGGATGATATGTTGATGGTTGGAAATGACAAGGAAATTGTCCAGGATTTGAAAACCCAACCATCCTCCAAATTCGACATGAAATATCTTGGTGTTGCAAACTATATTTTGGGCATGGAAATTAAAAGAGATCAGGCAAAGAGGAATCTCTGGTTAAACCAGAGGAAGTATGTCGAGACAATATTGCAGAGATTTAATATGCAGGATAGTAAACTGGTGAAGGTTCCTATTCCTGTAGGTGTAAAGTTATCTATTGAACAATGTCCCAAGACACAAGAAGAGGAAGAGGACATGTCCCGTGTTCCATATGCAAGTGCAGTCGGTAGCCTGATGTATGAAATGCTCTATATTAGATGCAGGTTTATGTCAAAACTAGGAAAGGAGCATTGGATAGTAGTGAAGCGGGTTTTCAGGTATTTTTGTTGCACTACTGATTATGGTTTGTGCTACCAAGGAAGACCAGGATTAGATAGTGTTGGATATTCCTGGCTTTGTTGATGCAGATTGGGTAGGAGATATGGATCAGAGAATATCTACAAGTGGGTATGTGTTTAACCTATATGGAGATGCAGTCAGTTTGATGAGTAAGAAACAATCTGTAGTGGCACTATCAACTACGGACGCAGAATACATGGTAGCGACTCATGCAAGAAAGGAAGCAGTTTGGTTGCAAAGATTGTGTTCCAGTGTGGTGTTAGTACAGGGAGCTATAAGGGTAGACCGTTACAACAAAAGTGAAATTTTCCTGGCAAATAACCCTGCATATCATTCAAAGACAAAGCACATTGATGTTCAGTATCACTTTGAAGAATATTGTAGATGCATTGACAAAATCTGTGAGCTCTAACAAGTTCTCTTGGTGGAGAGAAGCAATGGGAATTATAGGGCTAGATAAATGACTAAGATCTCTTGTGGCCCTCTATGGAAAGAAAACAACAAGTGGGAGAATGTTGGGTTGTGTTACATTCTTTCCATGACTAGCCCACATAGTTAACTGGGGGTTAGAGGGGGGGCAGAGCCCTCTCCTTCATTTCATCGATTGCGTAGTAGGGGGGTCATAAGGGGTTTGAGGGGTGCAGTTAAGCCCACTCTATGGGGTCTCTTTTGGAACCTATGTTAGGTTGGGAGGACCCACCTACGTTTTTGTGCATGGTTTTTGCACATGTTTTTGGACACGATAGTTTTCGTTCCATGGTATTGGATGTTTCACCATGTATAAATATGTATTATAACATTGAAAGGAACATAATGAAAAATCAAGCTGGTAGTCCCAGTTTTGGGATCCAGGGGAAAATCTCTGTGTATATGTGTTTTATGTGTTATGCTCTCACATTGTTTATTTTATGTGTTTTATAATTCACATGTACGTAATTTATGTACGGGGTTAAAACCTACATGGACTGGGAAAGGTAAATACCTTCCTTGGATTTCAAGGCTTGAAGATGAAGAAAATAATGTAAGTGTCCTAAGTTTGTCATTTCAAATTCATTTTTAATGCTGGATTTTACATGGTTTATAAGTTTTGGATCACTATCACTAAGGATAAGATCATCAACATAAAGAACAAGAATGGTAAGAGACTTACCCACTTTCTTGGTATAGACAATATTATGAGAATGACACCTAGAAAAGTCAGTATCTAAAAGAAAACTATCCATTTTGGCAAACCAAGGCCGAGGGGCATGCTTGAGACCATAAAGGGATTTCTTAAGCTGACATACAAGGCTAGAGTCTATTTCTATAAATCTAGGATTTTGTTCCATATATATTTATTCACGCAAGTCCTCATGCAAGAAGGATAATTTAACATCCATCTGATGGACTTCCCATTTGAAAGATGGAGCAAGGGAAATAACAAGGCAGATAGAGTTCATTTTGGCCACACGGGAGAAGGTTTCAGTATATTCAATGCCTTCAACTTGTGAAAAACCCTTAGCAACAAGAAAAGCTTTATGTTAATCAACCTTTCCATCTAGTCCAAACTTGGTTCTGTGAACCCATTTGCATCTAAGAAGTTTTCATCCCTTTGGAAGAGGAAGAAGTCCCATGTATCATTTACCAATAATGAACAATATTTTTCATTCATAGCTACATCCAAATCTTGATGGCCTAAAGCTTCTGCAAAGGTGTTAGGATCATAATTTGTTGAAGCTAGAGTTAGTAAAGAAGAGGCTCTATCAAACTGAGAATGTGTGCAGCGCTCATTTGTAGGATAACTTGCAAGAGCACCTACTATATCCCGAGTAGCGCGGACCCATTTTGGAAGTTGAGGAGATGAAGGAGGATCCTGAGAATGTGGGGGATGATTGTCATCCTTGTAGGCATCATCTGAAGAAGAAATATTTTCTCAAGTAGAAGGGACAGGGAGCGGTGGCACATTCGGTGAACTAGGCTCGTAGGCTGATATATTTTTAGCAAAGTTTACATCCATTCTAATGATAACATTTTTAGATTTAGGCTGAAGAAGTCTATATCCTTTGAAATCTTCATAATATCTAACAAAAATACATTTTTCACTCTTAGGTTCTAAGGATTTATGTTTCTCATCTAAAATATAGGCCCATGCTTCACTTCCAAAAACGCAAAGTGACTTACATCCAGTTTAATTGAGTTCCATTCTTCTTCTGGAGTGATATTCTTTAAAACCTTGGTAGGAGTGTGATTTACTATGTAATTTGCACAGTTAATTGCTTTTGCCCAAAAATTAACACTAAGTCCTTTAGATTGAAGCATACAATTAGCCATTTCCTTTAAGGTGTGATTCTTCCTTTTAGCTACACTATTTTTTTCTGGAGTATATGGAGCAATATGTTGCCTTTGAATTCCATTCTTAGTGCAAAATTTTATGAATTTTTTGTTAACATATTCTCTGTCATTATCAAATCTTAGCTTAAGAATTTGATGCCCATATTGTTTCTCAACAAAGTCCTTAAAGGCTAAGAACATGTTAAATACTTCACTCTTGATTTTTAAGAAGTATACCCAAGTGCATCTAGAGAAATCACCAATGAAAGTTAAGAAATACTTGTATCGAGAGAATGAAACAACTAGAAGTGGACCACATAAATCACTATGCACAAATTGTAAACGGGCTAAAGCATGCCAAGGGGCATGTTTTTTAAAACTAACCCGATGATGTTTTCCAAGTACACATCCATAACAAACACCATCTCTGCAAGATACCATAGGAAGACCAGTCACCATATTTTCTTTACATAGATTTTGAAGGGAGCAATAGTTTAAGTGACCAAATCTCTCGTGCCAATGTTTTCTCACTTCATCATTATGAACAACAAATACTGAGGGAAGATTCGATGAACCAAATTTGTTAAACTGATACAACCTTGTAGAATCATCAACAATTCCAGTAGCTAAAATATGTCTAAGATCTCTAAGGTCCTTAGTTACAACATCATGAGGAGAAAATTCAATGGCTTTTCCTTCACCTAAATGAGTTATCTAATATATAGATAGAAGGTTGCAGGATAAGATAGGAATGCATAATACAACATTAAATTGACCATTTTTGAGATGAATAGTTGCAATCCTTACAACACTAAGAGAATAATCATTTAAAGAAGAAAACATGGCTTTGTTTTTGTACGTGTGATAAGAAGATCCATAATCAATGAGCCACTCATGAGAAAGAGAAGAAGAGGATACATTTAGTGCATAACCAGACTGAGATGTTTGACAACCACATGCAGAAAGTTTTATTCCTGAAGATGAAGTTGAATTTGAAGAGTGCTCCAAATGGATGTTATGCTTCTTCATTGTTGCTTCCAAGGCATCGATCTTCTTAAAGAATTTGGATTCCAAGTGGCCATATCGATTACAAAATTTGCAATACATATCAATATATTTACCTTTATTTTTATTTAACTTATCATTTTGTTGAATTTATTTTTTATTTTAACATTGAAAGTGCTTAGGACCCTTGGTTGGTTTAGGAAAACTCTTTTTAGGATGTTGCTTCTTAGGATTCTTCGAAATTGGTTGATGTTGGGAAGCTAAGGATTTCTTAGAAGAGTTTCTAAGATTAAGAAGACCAAGATGTAAGAGTTTTTCTTGTTCTCTTATTAAAGAATCACAAAAGGCATCAAAAGAGGGGGACTTCCAAGATTTTCCTTGATAAATAAAGGATTCCCAAGTAGAATGGAGGGTGGGAAAAAACATAGAGTAAAGTGGTCCTAACTTTGTAAGAATTGAATAGATAAAGCCACCATGTCCTTTCTTAACTTTAACACCTTCCAAGAGAAGTCTAAGGGTCTTGAACTTGGACAAAACATATTCAATGGAAGAAAAATTATTGGGGTCCAACATAAGCAACCAGTTTTCGAGTTGATGGGCTATAATTTCACTTTTAATTCCAAAAACTTTATTGAGTTGTTTCATTGTTTCATTAGGGGTATCAAGTTCTATGATATAGAATCTAAGGTCTGGAGAAATAGACATCCCTATCAACCCATGTGCTTGATCTTGGCTATTTTCCCATTTGGCTGCCTTATCTTCATCTTTAGGTTTAAATTATCGGCCCAAGGTTATTCTATAAAGACCTTACTTGTAAGTAAATCCACAATGTAGGATAACCATTGGAAGTAGTTGGTGTTGTCAAGAATAACTTGCCATGGGCTTTCCATTTTAACAAAAACTAAATTTGTATATGCTGAAACTAAATGTTCCAATATAAAGATCTTGAAAATTTAGGCCAATTAAAAAAAACGGCTCTTAAAACGACTTCGGGATGAAGAAGTTATGGCTTTTTGAAGAAACATTGTTGAAGATGTCGACATAGTACATGAATGTGCGGAAGTGAATGGTAGTGTTATATTTAAAAAAAAATTCACCCCCTCTTCCAAAATTAATCTAATTAGCTCACTTCAAAAAAATTATTATGTGACCCACTTTTATAAATAAGTAAAAGTCACTTTTACAATGGTACTTTATGAGCTACCCACTAAATTGTAACTTAAATAAAAGATAAAGAGACTTTAGAACTATAAGTGACTCACTTTTTATAATGGGTGAGAACACTTTTACATAAAGTAACTTTAAAACATGAGTTACATGTGCCTTTTGAAAAAGTAACTCAACAAAAAGAAGGACTTGAACCCAAAATCTCTATTCTCATAAAGTAACTTTGGACGAAGTTAGATAGCTTAAAAGGTTAGTGATTTTTGGAAAAGAGGAAGGGGGATTTTTTTATTTTTATTTTTAAAGTCACTAAAGCTTTAGGGTGCGTGCTTACTTGATAAATCCCTTTTTTCCTACAAAACAGAAAACCACACAACCCAACATGGACATGCAAAAAAACCAAACCTTATGGCTTGAAGTTAGCTTTCGCTGGATACTAAATATTTTCCTTAATGTTTGTGATTTCCGATATCACACTAAGGTGCAACAGAAAAGAGCATACACATGAGAAAAATCCTTCCTTTTTGTTTTTTATTTGCCCAAATCACACAAAGTCATAGGGCAAAGAGTATACACAAAAATGAAAGGTATAGATTTGGTAATAAAAA
This sequence comes from Pinus tabuliformis, assembly GCA_031772625.1. Taxonomy (NCBI): domain Eukaryota; kingdom Viridiplantae; phylum Streptophyta; class Pinopsida; order Pinales; family Pinaceae; genus Pinus; species Pinus tabuliformis. The sequence continues at coordinate 716,808,008 of CM062818.1, forward strand.
AAAAAGAGAGATAAATAAACCATAATAAACAGAGAGATAAATAAATAAAATTGCAAATAAAGACTCTATACCTCTAGATCTTAAAAATGACGTAGCTAGGGATAGCGGAAACAATTTTGCATGAAAAAAAAGGGGTTCCTCACTAGAACAGATGCCCCTAACACAATACAATAGTCCTCTTGGCCTGAAAGTAGCTAGAAATAATAGATCTAGGAAACGACAGCCAGATGCAGTTGTACTAGCTTCAGATTTGGATTACCAATGGATGCAACCCTCAAATAGATCTCATATGATGTAAGAATTTATAGGGTAAGTTCCTTAGATAGAAAACCAAAGGAAATCGCTAACAAACAAATCACAGATCAGTACACCAGTATTATTGACATAGTTAAAACCTTCAGAGAGGGAAACAATCCTTGGCGTGAGCCAACACGGCCACTTCAAGAAATTTATTAATGTGAAAGAAAGAAATTATACATAAGCTTTTTTCATGAATGGTCACACTACAAATGACCCTCCATGCTCTTTAAATAGAGATCATCGACCAATTGGGTGTTAAGACAGAGATCAAGTGTCATTAATACTGAGGAGAGAATGAACTGTTGGATTGCCTCATGTTTAGAACATAGTGTGACTGTCGAATTGTAGGTTGCAAAAGTACATAGTAAAGAAACACACTTTACCTATGTGTCGGAATATCCTAACACCTTTTCTTTATTCTTTTGCATGAAAAAGTATATATCAAATCCTAACTTTGATTAGCCATGATAAAATATTACTTTGGGCCTTAGTTTAGTCAAAGAACTATTTTTTTTTTTCAAAATGGGCTTTTATATGTGGATTTTTACCATCTAAAAATAAGGATTATGTATCTTGCAAGAAATTTGTTTTGAAGAGTTATACAACATTGTTATGTCACTTAGATGTGGTTTGTTAAGAAAATTTTCTACTTTGAGTGATATATATCTTTGTACCTCTGATTTTTAAGTAGATATCATGTTGTATGAGGCTTTTATTTTATAGTTTAACAAGTATATGTGAATTTGTGAATATATATGTTAAAAAAATTTATATTTTTGTTTTGAGGTACTTATATTTTTGTTTACGATATAGTTTTATTTTAAACCAATCATATATATATATAATTCATGATTTCTTGGAAATGATGTTTAGAAATAGAGGATTGTGTACTACTTGTTCCTGTTGCTAGTAAGGAGAAGCCAAAAAGTGTTTGGGATGATGAAGATGTTAAATATGAAGAAGTAAAAGAGCTTTCGAAGTATAAATATAAGCCTGCCCCAAAAGGATGTCTCATAACTCTCTCTGTGGCATGAATTTTACATGTTGGTATATGTTGGTAGATTAATACTCTCACTCTATTGTGAGATAAGTGGCTTTGACAAATAAACCTATTAAGTAGCTTACTTTTCATCTTGGGAATTATTATGAATAAAATTAGCTACTAGTACAATAGATATAGCTCATAATTTCAGAAAATTTGAGATAAGAAAAAGAAAAAGTATATTTTCACAAGCAGTTGAGAGTGTTCTTGAAATTCATGACCAAACCCCCTTCCATCATAGGATATCCTAATTATTCCTATCAAAATGGAGTTGATGGATTCTCTTGACTTATTGAGGAGTGCTTGGCTATACAATATGTATGCCATCAATGGGTTTTAGGCCATTGGTATGTGTTTTTTGTGTTGAGTGTTCCTTTGTCTGATTGGGGTCGATTGTCTCTTTTGTGGCATTTGGGTTAGGAATCACAAAAGGTAGTATAGAAAGAATAGTAACCTCACAACCTATCAATTGAAGTACAAAACTAACATCAAGGCTATAATAAACTTTATGGTACAACCTATAATAAACTTCACAATAAAAATAGAGGTTAGTTGGTTTGCATAGAAGATTTTATAAGTCATGGAGTAATAGGGATGGCATCCATGTCAGGAGGATGGTAGTCCTTATCATTAGGGTTGGTATCCAACCTTCCACAGTTTTCTTAGAGTTTGTGATGATGGATTCCCTCTAATAATTTCCTTTCTTAGGATCTAGAGGATTTCCAACCTATAAAATATTGAGTGCTACCGTCATGATATTTTTATTTTGTTGAACAAGTAGAGGAGGATAACTATTGTGCTTCTTTGCAATTTTTGGTAAAATTTTACCTGAGATTACTTTCAGATATATGGGAGTGGGAAAAGTAAGCTGGGGATTACGAAAGCAATTTCCTTCTCATGGTATCAGTCAAATCACCCGAAAACTTAAGTAGCTAGCTTAGTGTAGGATCTCCATTTTCACCTTCCAATATGTAAACTGCAAGTGTAAGTTTTCACAAGTACTGACACTATTATACCAGGTAAGCCTTCTATTCAACTATATTTCTTTGAAAAAACATCTGTTTACTTGCTTCCATATGGAGATGAGAACCAATATTCTAATTAATTGTCACCAAGTTGACTTAGGAAATTAATAAAAATATAATGGTTGTGGAATAATTTCATTATTTTGCATAAATAAGACACTTGGGTTAGGCTACACCTATGTATTGGATCTTCTGACCCAAATCTAGGTCACACAGGGACAAACACTAGGTAAATAAATCCATCACGAGCTCAATGAAAGGCTTCAATATTGCCTCGAAGTTTGAATAGCCATTATTATGATTGGATTTGAGCCTCCAAATCTTGTCAAGTTTAATATCCAAGATATGATTAGAAAAGAGCCATCTATAGTCCCGTTGATGACCTTATATTTCTTAAAAGCTTTGTAATGTATCCAAAGCGATTCACCCCCATCCTTTGGGTAGGCAACATAATTTCCAACCAACTCTATGAAAATATTTACTTCCATTCAAATTGAACCATAAGAGTCTCTAGCCATTGCTACACATTTAGGGAAGAGGAAACAATGAGGATAATAGTATAAATGGGTCACATCCAACACTTTATTTCATACTTGGAATTAGGTATCCAGGGAAAATTAGGTTTGCGATCCATTTTTCAATTTTCTTCTCAATTCCTTGAATGATAACAAGCTATATTTTTTGGTGGAGTTGTGAAAAGAAAAAACAATGTAAACTTTGAAACCGGAACTGATACTATTACCCATTTCGTAGAGATAGCAAAAAATTGACCCGATTTTGAAAAGGGCGATGCAGAATACACAAATTCTTTTTTAGAACATAGTTTTTAGCACTTTAAATAACCGATACGATTACCCATTTCATAGAGGTAGTAAAAACATGACCCGATTTTGAAAAGTGGTGATGCAGAATACAATAATTATTTCTTGGAGCATATTTTTGACAATTTAAATATTCTTATGTATCAAATATAAATATTTGTTTTTAAATGTTAGTGATTTTTATGCTGATTTTGAAACGTGTTGATGCAACGCGTTATACATCATACCTTTTTTTTTAAGGGACTTATTTTTCACACTTTAAAATTTATTATGTCCATTTTTTTTTTAAAATTATGATTACTAAAAGAATTTTTAAGTTGTTTTATTTTTATTTTTTTAAATGTTCATTACTTCAAGAAAGTCATATAAAAATATATATAAAATAAGACAAAAAAAATGTTAATAAAAAAATTTTATCTCATAAACTATAAAAGAATTTGGAAAAAAAAAAAAAACAGAATTTAAAAAAAAATATATATATATATATATATATATATATATATATATATATATATATATATATATATATATATATATATATATATATATATAATTAAGTAAGTAAAAATAGAAAAATAAAAAATAAAAATAGAAATTAACAAAAATAAAAATAAAAAACTAGTAAAATTAACATTAAAAACATTTAAAAAAAAAAAACTAAAAAAACAAAAATAGAATGAAATTTACAAAAAAAAACCATAAAAATATAGAAATTTGAGAAATATATGTTAAAAAAAATAATTTAAAAACATGTATTTAAAATTAAAAATTAAATTTTTCAAGACCATTTATTTTCTATTTAAAAAATAAAAAACAATATTGATTAAACAAAAAAAAAAATATTTTAATTTTTTAAACTTACCTTTTTCATTTAAAACACCAAAAAAAATTATAAAAATATATAAAAAAATATTATACAAATTTGATAAACAAATTTGATATTGATAAACAAATTTGTTTTTTTTATTATTTAAAAAAAACCAATTATTAATTTATTTTTTTAAACAACGTTTTTTGTTTTTCATTTTATTATTAAAAAAAAAAATAAACAATTATTAAAAAAATTATTTTTATTTTAAACAACGTTTTCTTTTTTTTTTTGTTATTTAAAATGAAAATTTTTAAAGTTTTTTTTATTTAAAAAAAAAATGTGAAAAAAATGGATTTTTTTGGGCCCTTCGGGCGTGGCACCGGGAGGAGGCCGCTCCACCGCTGGCCACCTGGAGGGCAGAGGTGCAATTCCAGGAATCGCCCCTCTGCCCTCCGTGGTGGTGCGGCCCCGGGTGGAGGGCCTGCACGTCCGGGTGGCCCGCGGTGGCGTGGCCCCGGGCGGAGGGGCGATTCCGGCAGGCCTGCCCCTGGGGCCACACCACCGCGGGCCGCCGTCCAGGCGGCCCACGGTGGTGCGGCACCCAGCGGAGGCCTGCGTGCAGGACCTCCTCCAGGGGTCGTGCCACCGCGGGCAGACCGGAGGGCCCAAATTTTTTTTTTTAATATTTTTTTTTAAAATAAAAAATATTTAAAATTTTTGATTTTAAATAAAAAAAATGTTGTTTAAAAAAAAAATTAATAATTGTTTTTTTTAAATAATAAAAAAAAACAAACAACGTTGTTTAAAAAAAAAATTTAATAATTGTTTTTTCCTAAATAATAAAAAAAAACAAATTTGTTTATCAATTAATTTAAAATTTTTTAATATATACTTTTCTAAATAAAAAAGCGATATGTATTAAAAAAATTTAATTTCTTTTTCTTTTTTTTAAATAGATAAATAGATGTTTCTTTAAAAAAAAAAAATTTTTTAAATTTTTTGGTTTTTTTTTTTTTTAAATTTATAAAGACATTTTTAAATTTTTTGGTTTTTTTTTTTGTTTTAATTTCAGTGTATTTTTATTTTTTTAGTTTGTTTTTAAATGTTTTTTATGTTAATATTAGTAGTTTTTATTTTTATTTTTATGGATTTTCTACGTTTTTTTTTTTTTTTTTTAAATCTAGTTTGTTTGTTTTTTTTCCTAATTCTTTTATGGTTTATGAGATAATTTTTTTTTAACTTTTTTTTTTTGTCTTTTTAATATATATATTTTTAAGTAATTAACATTTTAATCTTAATTTTAGTAGTTTTTAAATTTTTTTTTTTGGTTAATTTTCTATGTTTTTATTAAATTTAGTTTGTGTTTAATTTTCATTTTTTTTTTTTTTTTTTTTGATAATGTTTTTTAAATTTTTCTATTTTTACCTAAATTTTATAGTTTGTTTAAATTTTTTTTTTCTTTTCCATATATATATATATATATATATATAGATATTCTTTTCTTTTGTTTTGACAATTTTTTTTATTGCTTACAAGATTTTTTTTTTCCATTTTTTCCATTTTTTTTTTAAATATGTTTTTTTACTATTTATTTGTTTATAATTTTTAAGTGTTTTTTAGTTTTTTAATTTAGTTTTTTTTTACATTTTTATGATTGAAATTTTTTTTTAATGTTCTTTTCTTAGTATATGCTTTAATTTAAGTTTTGTTAATTTTTAAACTTTTTTGTTTTGTGTTTTTCCATTGTTTTAATTTTTTTATTTTTAATTTTATTTTATGTCTTCATTATTTGTTTGAAATTTTAATATTTTTCAGGGTCATGATAAAATATTTTACGCTATTATTTCAAAATGTTGAAATATTACCCTTGAATAAAAAGGAAAAAAAAAAAGTGTTATCCCAATGTTAACACTTTTTGTTTTGAGGGCGTTTTTGGGACAATTTTTGCATAAAAAATTGGTTTGCACTGCCATTTTTAAAATATGTTCAAAATTTACCCTAGAAAAAAAAAAGTGTTATTCTAGCATCAACACTTTTTGTTTTTAGCACTGTTTTTGATGTTTTTCAGGGGTTTTTTGGCTAGAGTTGTCGTTTTGAGTTTACAGTTCTTGTTTCAAAGTTTACATTGTTAAAAAGGAACCCTCATAAATTTGGAAGGCTAAATTCAAGTGCACCCTTATATCATAATAATGTTTGGAATATCATTTTTGTTCTCTCTATAACACTCGATTTTTTCCCTTCATATTGTAGAGACCAAGGCTTCACAGAAAATGTAGATATCCTCCATTATTTTTTTTATTAGTATTTGGTTTTTAAGGATGGTCAAAAAGAGCGATATGCCCTGTATATTCCATTTGTTTAAGTAGTATCTATTTCATTCATATTGTTTTTTGTCATGTAGTCTCTATTTAGCTTGTTTAAGCTTCAAGATGGTTGCACCATGGTCTAGTGTTAGGTTAGCTAGCTCAAGTTATACTATTAGTGCATTTTTGTATGATTTTTTCTCAAAACTTCTTTGATCAACATGTTTAAGGAATTTGGATATTATTCCCACTAAAAATTTGTATGCCTTCTTGCTTCTTCTCCATTCCTCCCTCTAGATTTGGAGTATTAGCTCAAACCTTATTTTAGGTAAAATATAGTAAACAATAGTTTCAAGTTTATATATAATAGTTAATTTTACGTATTCAATTCTCATACATAAAATTTACAGTGGTGTGGGGTGTTAGAACCTAGATTTACCTCAGGCTGAGAAAGGTAGGATCCACGGTCAACATCAAACCACACTTAACCTGGTAGCTAGACCTACCAGGTCGGGAGAGGATTCTCTCCTGGTCAATCTCAGCAAAATATGATCGATGAGGGCTTGAGATGACTAATATGCTCACTGGTTTTAGGCTAGGTATATGTGTAAAGAGTTTGATTGAATAAAATGATGTTTTGTTGCTTCTAATGGAAAGACAGATCTTGGGCGCAGAGAATGAGGCTCAGTCTTGCAGAGATCTCAATGGGGAAAGGTAGGCAACTAATTTTGGCACTTCAAATTGAATGAGATGGAGGGATTAGACATATGAGGAGTTGAAGAGGGCAAGAGAAGCCATGGATCCTCTCGAAACAGCTGAAAAAATCAAGAAACTAAAGCAAACCTCAAGTAGAGCACTACAATTTCAATGGATTCTACTTTCACTCTTGTTTGAATTAGTTAAGAAGAAATGAGATAGATAATGACATGCATAACACATAAGCAAGTACAAAGGAAAGCACTGTACCAAAAAAAAATGCCACAGGGATCCCAAAGAGTGCTGCAAACCCTAGTCTCAATTCCTTAGCCAAAATGCTGATATTAGTGTACAATGAAGATCAAGGTTTTCTCAAGAGTCCAACCATGGTAATGATTGAAAAAACATAAGATATAGGCAAATAATAACTCATACTAGCCTCTAGGGGTCAAGCTCATGAGTTTAGGAGCTGTTCCAACTAATTCTAAACTGAGAACTACAAATTAGGTAGTGGAACAGCTTGTCTCTAGAAACTAGGGAACTGATTCATTCAGTTTCAAACAACTTTTTAACAGATGAATCTACCTCCATAAGTGAAAATTTGACATATTTACATCATGATCCATCAATGTACATTAAATTACATCACAATTTTGACATTAAGAAGGTCAAAAAGTCAAACTGGCAAAAGCTAGGCAAAAAACAGAGTATACTTGGTCAAACTGGCAAAATTTTCCCTATGCGCCACGCCTGATTTCTCTATGCGTGGTGCCTATTTGAAGCCACCTTTGGAGGCCTTCCTGGTGTCCCAATTCACTGCAAGTATGCTTGTTGGAAAGACCTACCTGTCTACTTTCCTACTCAAATGAGATTTTTCAATTCAGCCTCTATTTGCCCCTCCAAAAGTCAGTTCTCCCAATACTGCTTCTTGTGTGTCAAAATAGGGGCAGTGAGGTCATTTTTTGAGTGTTTTTGACCTTCTTGAGGGCTCAGAACCTGTCCAAATTTCTTCTCCATTGGTAGGAAAGAATATTTTTTCATGCCAAATTCAAAAATTCTGATTTTTTGTCATTTTGAGGCTCCTATCAAAAGCGAGTGCCAAGTGGCACGACACATAGAGCAGAATTTTGTGTTTTTTGAGCAAAAAAATTCCAAAAATGCAAAAAGTGCCCCAATTTTTTTTAAATTTGGGCTGAGTCTTCTCCATCAATCATTGTGTTAGGCCAAGGAAACATCAACCAATATATGAAGTCTATCTTGCTCTTTTCGCCTCCTCGATGCCCTTTTCAACTTTGCTTTCAAGCTCCTGATTCTTCCCTTGCATACTTTGTTTCTTGCCATGTAATGATAAGCCATATGACTCAACAATGTATTCTCCCTTTTGGCCTTCTCTAGAATCCTTTCCCAAGTGCAAGTTTGTCCTCTCAAGCAAAGATTCACGTTCAGCCTGAATTTCCCTTTCAAGTGTTGTCAACTTGGTTTTCCTTTTCTTAGTAGCTTGACGGTTTCTTGCATGTTTTTGAGCTCCATGGATGAGTGGGACTGATGAGGGGAGGGTTTTATGCTAGCTTTAGGGTTTTGGGGAATGAAAGGGTTTAAGGGATGATATTTATGGTTTTGGATGGCAATTAGGGATTGGGGATTTGTAGTTAGGATTTGGGAAAATGGGAATTGGGGATAGGGATGAATGAATATGGGAGTTAGGGAATGGGTGGATAAGCGGAGAAAATGAATGGAGGAGTGAAAAAAATGAGGCAGTGGTAGAAAAAACTTGGAAAAAAAGTGAAAAGTACAAACCCTAGCCAATAGCTTTTGAGAAATTTCAAGGTATTAGGTTTTAAATTTTCTTTTACACAAACACCATAAACTTTAAGAAAAACTCCTTTACTAGCAAGGAAAAAATCTTGACTTACTTGCACACTAGAAGAGTTGAGAGATTTTGGCAATTTGAGGGAGTTTTTGAGAGAATCAGGCTTGGCAGCTCTATGCGCTGCACATTAAACCCAATGCACCTCACCTTCTCTATGTGCCGTTCCAGTGTATTTTTTGCACTCTGGAGGGCATCCCAATGCACTGCGCCAGCTCTATGCGTCGCACGAGTGACCCAATGCGTAGCACTTATTATAGGAGACTTTTGGAGGCCTTCCCGGTGTCCAAATTGGGTTCAGGATAGCTCGTTGGAAATATTATTGAGTCTAATTTCCAACCCAACTAGAATTTTGCAATTTAGAGTTCATTTCCCCTATCAAAAATCAAATCTCCCAAGACTGGTCAAAATGTGAAAAATGAGGCTGCCTAAAGGCAGAGTGCTATTGCAGTCAACTTTTGAATGTCTTCCTTAACTCACAATTGAGCTCTTGATAGCTCATTGGAAATATATTTTTGTCTAGTTATCATTTTACTCATAAATAAAGTCATTTGGCCAACCAAGTGAGGAGAAAACCTGATTTTCCAAAGGTCACTTCAGAGGTGCATCAATTCTCCCGAGGAAAATGTATTTTTGACATTTCTCTAAAACCATGACACCTATGTAAAAAGTGAAGGGGGTTTTTATTCCTTCTCCTATTTTGGACAAAACCCTTTCTCAGTTTTCCCAAATTCATCTTTTCTGGCTCAGAAACATCATTTGAGTAAAACCTACCCTGATGTGTGGAACAAGGGATTTATCGAAATGAAGTGAAATGAAGGGGATAAGAAGCTTCTAAATTCTTGAGAAAATTTTGGGAACTAGGGAGGGATGTTAGGAGGCAGGGGAAATTTGAATTTCAAAGATTGAGTGAGGGGAAGTGGTACAAAAGGGCTGAACACAGGCCCAACCTAGAAAATTGTCAAGTTGTAGCAAGAAACTAGGGTTTGTGGTAAAATGAGGAATTTGGGGGATCTCAGTGATGGGAAGTGTTTAATAAGGTACATTAAGGATAGGGGAAGGTGTATGAACATTAGGGTACAAGTTTTGCTGATGATTTGACCATCCAAGAGAAATTACCTTCAAAACCCTAGGAGAGGGAAATGAACCTTGCCTAGGAACAACTGAAGCATGAACAAGGTGTAAAATGACCCATTGGAACCTAAATGATGATGAAAAACCTCTGAATGATGCTACACCCAGCTGAATAGTGACATGGACTGATATTTGGACAACTTTGAAAGGAGTGAAAACAAACCCTAGACCTAATACCTAGTGACCAAATTTTGCTTGAAGACTCACTGAAATGACAAAATTTGACCTTGACACCTTAAAATCACTTTGTAAGAGCATGTTTTATCACTGGAGGAAGGCTACGAAGACTGACACTAAAATTGGCTCCAATGGGGATGGTAGCTCCTTAGATGCCACAATTTTTTGAATATCTGATTTAAGGCCATCCCAAAAAAGTTCCTTCTTAACCCTGTGGTAAGTTTTTAAAAATCTTGAGTGCCCTCCTAAGGGAGAAGTGTGCAATTCCATAAGAATATTTTGTTTTAGTTAGGAATTCTTACAGAGGTATAAGCGATCTTTGTACCATAAAGAATGATTTTGCCAGCTAAATGTATCAGACGTACTGGAATCTTGTTGTAACTTTCGAATAAGTTCCCACACTTCTTCGTCATTCTTCCATTCCTCCCTTGCTTCGTTTATCCAATCTGGTTGGATAATAGAAATGGCACACAACAATGCTTCCACATCCTCATCCTTTCTTGAGAGTGCACCTGCCACCACATTTTTCTTCCATTTTTTGTAGATGATTTCAAAGTTATAACCCAACATCTTTGTGACCCACTATTGTTGCTCTTGAGAGGATAATCTTTGTTCTAAAAAGTATTTAAGGCTATCATGATCCATTTTTAACTTGAAGTGTTTTCCCATTAGGTAGGGTCGCCATTTCTAAAGTGCATGTAGTATTGCCAACATTTCCTTCTCATAAATAGCTTTGTGTAAAAACTTTCCCTTGATTGGACGACTTTCAAAAGCAATGGGTCTTTCATCTTGCATTAAAACAACACCAATTCCATTTCCTGAAGCATCACATTCCACAATAAAGGTTTTTGTGAAGTTTGGTGTAGCTAAGACAGCTGCTTGGCACATTGCCTCTATAAGATGTTTGAAGGCCTTTGTTGCTTCTGCAGTCCATGAAAATGCATCTTTCTTCAATAATGTTGTTAGAGGTGCTGCTATTCTCCCATAATTATTAACAAACATTCGATAATACCCTGTCAACCTGAGAAATCTTTACAAATGCTTTATGGATGTGGGGATTTCCCATTCCTTAACGGCTTTAATTTTGCTAGGGTCTACCTTAACTCCTTCATGAGATACAATATGACCCAAATATTCCACCTCTTGTACTCCAAAGAAACATTTGGATCTTTTTTCATATAATTGTGTCTCCTCCAATAGTTGTAGCACCCTGTCAACATGTTCAACATGATCCTTCCAAGACTTGTTGTAGATTAGTATATCATCAAAAAAACTAACAAAAATTTTCTAAGGAATGGTTTGAAAATGGAATTCATCAAACCTTGAAATGTTGAAGGTGCATTGTTAAGGCCAAAAGGCATGACCAAAAATTCATAATGACTCTCATGAGTTCTAAATGATGTTTTCAGAATGTCTTCAGTCTTCATTTTGATTTGATGATATCCTAAACAAAGATCCAACTTGGTGAAGTAAATTGATCCATGCAATTCATCTAGTAATTCATCAATGACAGGAATGGGAAGCTTATCTTTAATAGTGAGCTTGTTGAGCTCCCAATAATCCGGTAACATGCACCATGATCCATCCTTCTTGTGCACTAATACTACTGGAGCAGAGAAAGAACTTTGACTCGGTTGAATTATACCAGCCTCTAGAATTTCTGCATCAATACGTTCAATTTCACTCTCTTGGGCGTAGGGATATTTGTACGGCGTGATGTTTGGAGGAACACATCCTAGAATCAGATGAATATCATGATCATGATCACGAATAGGTGGGAGACCTTTGGGAGTCTCAAATACCTTGGAATGATTGTCGAAGACTTTTCCGAGATCTAGAGAAATAGATGATTCCAATGTGGAAACATCTAGCGAACATAATTGTGCAATTACACCCCTTTGTTCCTTTCTTCAAAGCTTTGTCATACCGTTAGAGCTAATTATCTTTCTCGTTTTCCCTACAATACCCCTTAATTCAACTTCCTTTCCTTCCATAAAAAATTTCATGAAAACTTCTTGAAAATTAAAAGCTATTGTACCCAAGGATTGTAGCCATTGGACTCCTAGTACAACACACATCCCATTGGAATGGAAAGCACTGGGCTAGTCAATACATATTGTCCCATCGATAGCTTGATATTATGGCACTTTCTAGAGAATTTTATTGTTCCTCCATTTGCAACCATCACTTGACACTCTGGTGCTGGATATAAGAAGCAATTCAATTCTTTTGCTACCTTACAATGAATAAAATTGTGGGTACTTCCTGAATCAATCAACACTATTACCTTTTTCTTCTTGATTTGTCCTTCTTTCTTGATGGTTTGAGGAGTGGTAATTCCCGCCAATGCATTACAAGATATGGTCGGATTCATTTCTTCTTTATCTAGGCTTTGTTCCTAGAGTATATCCTCTTTCTTTAGTGTATTTTCTATCACAACTATAACAAAACCCTTTTGCTCTTTTTTTACCAATTGTTGTGGTGTCAACCTTATAGGTTGTGGAATACTAGGGGCAACAACACTTCCATCTTTATAGTTGTGAGTGGTATGCTTCCTGGTTGCCATAATTTTGCTTTCCATTTTTATTGCTAACCTGAATGCCTTCTCTAATCAATCAGGTTCCCAAAGGCGAACATCATGTTGGATATTATCCTTTAAAGTCCCTATGAACACATCAATCCTATGCTCCTCTGCAATATTTTTTACCCTTATGTTCAATTTTTGGAAATCCTCAATGTGATCCATTATTGAACCCTTTTGTTTGATACTTATCAATTGGCTAAAAAAAGTGTTGCTTTTTGTATCCTCATAATGTGCTGTCAATTCTTCCATAAAAATTGCCCAAGTGATAATTTTTTTATTAGAGCAAAGCCATTGATACCATACAAACTGATTTGGTTCCAAATATAAAGTTGCAATATGTACCTTTTTTGTTTTGCACATTATTGAGATCGAAAAATTTCTCCATCTGTAATATCCATGTTGAGGGATCCTTACCATCAAACTTCCTCATATCGATTTTTCGAATATGGTGGGTCTTCGATCCCACATTAGAGTCTATGAAATCGTGATTAACATTTCTTTTTTTCGCATCATGAGTTTCCTTTACTACCCTTTCACCATTAGTAAGTATTTCTTGTAGAAAATTTGTCAAATCTGTCTTCAAATCTGCCATGTCTGTCTTCAAATTTTTCTTCAAATCTGCCATGTCTCTCTTCAAATTTTTCTTCAAATCTATCTTCAAATTGTCCATCTTAGGTTCCACGCCCTTCATCTTAGATTCCACGTCATTTATCTTAGCTTCTGTTAGCTTTTGTGAGAGTGACATTTGTTGCACTTGATCTTGTAATTTTGATATATCATGTAGCATTTCTTCCTCTTCTTCATGAGTCATGCTAGATCTTTCAGGTTGCTTACTAGGGGTTTGCATTTTCTTTCCTTAGGGCATCGGTTACCGATAATAATGCTCTACTATGCCCTTTGAATTCCTTCAAAATAAATTTTCAAACCAACCTTAAGAAAAAAATTAAAAGAATCTACACACCTTTTTTCACTTTGTAGGAGCTCTATATTTCCTCTGATGTATCTTTGTACTTTCACATCATCCAGTTTTGAAATTGTGACCTGCAGTAGCCCTCTGTGTCCTCTTTCAAATGCCACCAATCTGATCAAAATTAGATTCTCCAAGGAAGAGCTATGCGAAATCTCCCATAGTGACCTGATTATAGACTAGTTTAGTAGAGAAAACTTTTATGACATGCCACGAGTCATTGTTTTGACCTTTGGCTCTTAAAAATATATACAAGAAACTACAGTCCATTGTCTTTTTGTACCTTCTTACGAAATTTGAATCAGATGCTCAGAGAGAAAGTTATGACAATTTTCCCGAGGTCACCTGTTTGGAATGTAATTGAGGAGTCTGCCAAAAGACCAACTTCCTCAGATCATATCTCCACAAATATAGTGCAAAAATCTCTGAAATTTAGACCCGAGGTTTAGCATGATTTCTTCTCAAGTGGGGCTTTTTTTTTAGCTTCTGAAACATCGCAAAAAAAAAGTTATAGAAAAAATTCCACGATGATCTATTTGGATCAGTGAAACCCTAGAATCCAAAGCTCTGATACGAAATGTTATGAAACCAGCTCACAAAAAGATAGAAAAGATAGATCAACGCCTTAGAAATAAGCCTCTTCGAGGGGGAAACCTCCTTTTACATTACACAAATGAACAATTCTTGGATGATTCAAATGACAAAACCTCCTTTCTATATATAGGATTCTAAGGAGTCACAATATAACCCAGCTGACCTAACAATAATAATATAAAGCCACAAAAATAACAATAGAGGGATTCTATGGGGCACAGTAATAACAATATGGGGATAATAGGGGCACAAAAATATTAATAAGGGATGCAAATACAATAGTAATGGGGTAATCACTAGTATTATAGGGACCCAACATACTAGCACCTCAATCATAGTAATAAAAGCTTCCTAATTATTAGCACTATGTTAGAACCCCGTTATTCAATTGCATAATCCTCTTCATCTTTAACAAACTTTCTTCTACATAGACATCCTTCATTGCTCAACTGACCACTTATGGGATTTGATATTTATGACCACTTATCTACTTCCATATGTAAGGTAACAATAAAATGAGGCATAGTCATTTGAGTCTTTTTGTTTTTCACTCCATTGTCCAATGGTTAGGCTACTAGTCTATAGTGTTCTTTGCACCTCACTAGGAGGTTGTCATCCCCATTGGAGCCAATGCAAGGGTCCTAGGGTCTAGGGATCAAAGTGTCTTTGTCTCTTTCTATTCATTTTGGGGGTTTTTATGTGACTTTAGCTTATGGATCACTGATTTCATAGTCTAAAGGGTCATTGTCTACAGTCACTACAAGTCCATGAGAGGGTTATAAGGTCATATTTCCACATATGTTTTCATGAAAAGAGAACCTTGAGGCGTCAAGGAATATTTTGTATTTTCATGAGGATCTTATTTATCACACCTCAAAACAAGGACAATCAGTTAAAGTTCTGTGGGTTTGTTAGTGATGTCATCATTCCCATGTCCACCATTAGCATGCACCATTCACCATCATATACTCCCTTCATTCACATTTTATCATCATGTCACCCATAAAATCAAAGTTTTATTCGAAACATACCAATTTTCTCTATTTTTCCAAGAAAGTTCTACAACCATATCAACCATGGAGGTTTACCACATTCTGCAAAGAATTTGTTGCATAAAGTGACTATTTTAGTCATCATTTTCAAAAGCTTGTTCTGACCGAATGGAGACAAATTTCAAAATTATGACAAAGGTTTGTTGTAATAACAGGACAAGTAAAAAAAACTTCCTTCAGTTTCTTTACATGTGTTATGGTTCTGGATATATATGACGGTATTCAAGGCCTATTTTTCAAAAAATAAAATTATGCATTTTCCTCTTGTTTCCACCATTATTTTTTAGCACCCTTTTCTAACACATGGAAGTGAGTTTTTAAAACATAAAAGAGGTTTATGTTGAGAATTCTTCAACTAACCTAAAAATCTGTCATTTTATGAACATGTATCATGGTTTGGTAATTACAGTTGTCGCATGGGGAGGTATTTTTAGAATTCCTTCCTCATATAATTCAATTTTTTTTTTTTTTTCTAATTCAATTTGGAAATTCAAGTTTTTGAAGTTTTGATGCATTATGGGTGTTATAAGGTGCATGTAAAGGATTATTGGACAATACAATGTTTCTTTGGATTGGGAAATGTCAAACAAATGCAAAATTTTAATTTTGTTGCAGAAGTGCTAAGCAAATTGTGAGAAGTCAGTTGGGACATTAACAAAGGCTAAATGGGATATCTCAAGGATTTTACACCAGTAAAACACCATTTTAAGCATACCTAGTAGATAAGTTTTTTCTAGAGCAGTGTACAACTATGTCGAGATTTGAGGCTATTTCAATTATTGCGCAAATATATCAGTTGAGCTTATTTTTTCATTTTTGTATTTTGGGACGTTCTATAAATATGTTCATGATGGGATAGGTGTGAATAAGCATAGAAAAATTAGTTAAATTGATCAATATAGACATGTTGTTTCTAAAAAAAAATAATCTTTAAAAGAGTGATGTTTATAAAATCATGATAGATTTAGTATGGTAGGTGCTGGATTGGTAGGTCCTGACCCAGGTTCAGAGTTAAATTAGCCAAACAAATACCTACGCTACTATCCCTTTCGACATCAATCCGTAGAGCACATACTGAAGTATTACGCAAAGTAGTATGAGGGGATGTTGGAACCACGTTTCTGCACCGAGAGATGGTAGTGATGTTGTTTTATGCCCTAGTTCTGCTTTCATGCAGATCGATAAGCCTTTAGGTATTATCGACATACTTCCCTTAATCAACCCTTAGACCTTTGTGAAGGTCTATGACTGTTTTTCACGGACCCTAAACAGGTGAATCATGCACTTACACACTTCTGTAATTACTCCTACTTCCATATTTGCCTAGATCAGCTTAAGTATCCGATAACTTTAACATGCATTAAGATATTCTTCACGTAAATAGATATTATTACCTGATTTAATATGGTAGTATAAAATATGTAGATACACGTATCAATATAGTATTAAACCATAAACCCATTATTCATAATAACATAATAGAATTCATACATAACAGAAGTAAATAGATCAAACATAAATATCTTCAAAATAAGCTTCTTTATTGATACTTCAGATCTTCTTGCAGACTCAAACAACCTTGCGCACTCAGCTGCAGGGGTCCACACAGTCAGCTACAAACTCTACTCCGGGCCTCTGCACACATAGCTGCAAAGCGTCTTTTCTACTCTAGGACTCTTTGCTCTTAGCTCTTACTGACACATTATAGTCACCTTCATCAATTGCTAAACTGTTGCAGACTCTCTAAGACTCTGCTTTTTAGACAATCACATGGTCTGCGGACCATGGATAGATATACTAAATCTGACACAACTTACATAAACAAAGGGTGCAACCCTTTACGCCACTTTACCATCTACGCACTCCATGACTGCAACTTGAGGGGACTTTACACTTTACATGCAAAAACATGGGCTTTCTGCCCCAAAACATGGGCTTTCAACCCCAAAATTGACCCTTGGGGACCCTATCCCAATAGGTCACAAACAAAAATATGGTGACTCACCCCTCAGTAACTCTGTTGGCACAGAAATATTAATGTGAATACCTCCCAATTCCACATGCACCACTGTAACATCAATTGTGACTCGTAGTTGCCTACTTGACCTACTCTACCAACTACTTTATTGGTGGTCCACTATCTTCGTGGACATTTTGCTATGTTTTCTGTAGGCTAGCCAACTTATCACCAATGGTAGCGGAGATCACATAGGCCTCATCTAGAAAAGGCACCAATTTGGCCCTAAGGATTGCCTCCTTTTGCTTCGCTACCTCCACCTATTCTCGAAGTTGATTTTATTCCTGTAACCTTGCCAATATCTGCTTGATAGCAGTAGTATTCACTATCGCTTTTGCATCGTCATATTTCTGCTACAGTTCCTGCGACTTTGTATTCAACCTCTTCAAGTTAGGATCTTCCTGTAGGCTCGTGCGTAGCTCCATTGATTTCTCAATGAGCATAGTGCATTCCACAACCGTGACATCTACTGTAGCAACTACACCATTGACAGCTACCTTGTGCTATTCTCTGACCTCCGCTGGAGTTAAAGGTTGTGACTTCAACTCAAGCTCTATGATTTTAACGTTCAGTTCAAACTGAACCTTGGCCATCTTTGTCCATGCATCACACACACCTGTAGCAAACTTCTGAATATTGTCCTCCAATGATGCCTCTTCTATAATGTGAATTTCTGGAATGGTTCTCCATGCTTCTGCTACCACTGTTGCGGTTTGTTCATTCTTCTCCTAGAACTTCTTCCATGTGTCTAGCGCTACCATTTTCTCAATGGACAACTTCTCGTTGTTTACCTTCTGCTCGCTAATCATGCTGAGCGTGCACTGCTCTCAGGCCCTAAGTTCTGTGATCACAACTGCTTGTAGCATGTGAAGTAATTCACTTCGGAGCACAGCCAAGTTGAAACCAATATTCTTTAAAGTACTGACTGTAGCCTTGTGAGAATCCATCTCCGCGCTTAACACTCCATCAGGCAGTGTGATGGCACGGGGATCCGAAGAGCAAACAAACACTTCTACTTTACTTTTCCCTAGTGATAAATTGGTTGAAGTCATGTTGCTCCACCCTACACCTGCCTTCAGTCTAGCGGCTTGGATTTGCAGCTCACGCAGACCCATCTGAATGGCACTTAATGCCTGCTTCTATTGTGGTAGTTCTATTGTTGTTTCCCTCACCTTATCCCCAATTTCATCCAAGTTTCCCTCTATCAAGGTGATCAGGTCTAGTGAAGACTTAGTGGCCTTGGACTTTTTGCATGGACCTTCCTTCTCCTGCTCCCTATTCCACTTAACCTGAAAGGGATTTCTTTCCTAATCCCCACCACCATGTTCTGGTTGCTCCTCTTCCTCTGTCTGTGCTGAAGGAGATTTATGACTTCTGTTAGAGTCCCACTCTTCCACCTGTTCCTTCAAGGCATGCTCTGCTTCGATTCGAGCCTTTTCCTTGGTCTCCTTCTTCCGCTTTTCATCCAACTACTAAATGTTCAATCCGATCACTTCCTTTTTATACTTTTCCATGGACTTACCAAACTTGACGGACAAGTTTGATGTTCTGTACCAATCTGATGGCCAACTCTCTAGGACTGTTGCAATGGCATCATCTGTCGCTAGGTATGGTAAATCATACCACTTATGTTCTGGTTGCTTTCACACCCAAACGTAGATACAAAGGAAGTCTGATTTGAACTCTGTGTATCCAAACAACTGCTCAAAGATGGTGGGTGACAACTTGTTTATGCCTCGAAAATCACTGCAACAACATCAGGGAAAACCACCCGGTCCGAACCTTAAAGGTAGCTCCTTTTCCGTTTGGTGTGGTGGCTCCGACTGGAAAAAATGGGACCAGTTTCCCAATAATTTCTAGATAGGATGGATAAGTGGCTGATTCTCTAATATATAATGATAATGGATGAATGATTTAATCTAAAAAGTAAAATTATAAACAACTATCCTATCCCAGGAAATTTCTGCTTTAGTGTAACGTTTGATGATCTTTATCTACAAACAGGCATATAGATGACTCTATTGGTAAACAAAGACATTTATTCATATGATAATTACTTTGTTCAAGTAGTTGAACAAAGTAATCATGAAAACATTATTACACTATTCTTCATATATCATTGACATAAATATGATTGAAAGAATAACACTCCTTAGACATTCAATAGTGATAAGTATAAAGGCTACTGTTAAAACACATACATATATCCAATGATAGCAAGATTAAATAAATGCTGATTCACATGAAAGAATGAAGCAAAAGCATAGATAATAGTACCATACGTTATTTGGAACACTCCCGATATCAATCACATTCAGATTCCTTCTTCTAACTTAGAAACACTTCCACAACAAAGCAATAGTGCACATCTCATGAAATCTTTCTTCGTTAAAATTCAAAATATTGGCCCAGTCTTCATAAAATATATCAGAAGCACAATAGAGTGACTTCTTGATTTGAGTTTATACAAATACTGAGAACCACCTCCAAAAAAATGAAAGGGTCTATAAATACTATCTAAGCTAACTAATTATGAAACAAAAATGCTATTAGGTGGTATAACTAAATCATGAGAATCTCCTCGAAATAGGCCTATTTTTCATTGGCAGCATGATTCATTGTTTCGACCAATCTTCCTTTGGCTTGAGCTGGTAGATAGCAATCATTGGTTGCAATTCTGGACGGTGACTCTGACGAGAATGCAGTTGGGCTGAATATGTGGCATCATGGATTTCGGGAATCATGTAACCGATTGGATCAGTTAAACATTTGAGTGCTGCCCTTTGTATGGTTTAACTAGGAAAAACTGAAATGTATCCCAAGTTAAGCTTTGGATGCCGGTGATTAATCTTTCGTTCTTCTCTAATTCTTGATTGCATGTTTGTTCCAATACTTTGGCTAATGGCAATTTACCTGGAGTGCACTGTGAAATCAAATTAGACAGATAAATAGTATCATTGATTAACTCAATTAAATTACTAGTTGTTGATCTGCATCTTGAGGTTTCTCTTTTTGCTTTCAATTGTGACTGCCATTCTAGGAAAAGAATCTCTTTGTGTTACTCTAGAATTTTAGGAAGATTTGTAGTTTTCCCTTCACTGGTTTCTTGCCAAGAAAGAAAGTTGGCTAAAGTCTCATTAGCCTGTTCCAAATCCTGCCTAGCATCGACTGATTTTTCAATTATTGATGAAGTAATCTCACAGAGGGGCTCAACAAGGGAAATATTATGACATAGAAAATTTAGCTATTTAACCAATGCTTTATTGATCTGGATAGCTTCAGACCTGAGGTTTACTGGTTGAGGAAGACTCTTGAACTTTTCTACTTGGTGTGATAGTTGAGCGATTTGCTCATCTTTTCTCTTACTCATTTGTTCATTCATTGTCTTTAGCTTGGTTAATGTTGTAGATAATTCTTTTTGTTTCTATACTGTGCTTTGGTCTATCCTCTGCTTCTCCTTAAGAAATTGCTCATTTAATTGGTTTTCTATCTGATGCTATGTTGATAGCTGCTGTTCTAACTGTTCTAGTTTTTGCTATCTTTCGGATACCTATAACTGTAATGAAACAATTGTTTGGTCTTTTGCCTTAAGTAAATTGCTTACTTCCGATTCTTTATCCATAGTAGCTACCGAGTAGGTTCCGGCATACTGAGAAAGTTTTGTGAGGTCTTCAGAAGGATTGAATTCTTCTTTCCATACCACATTATCCATCTCTATTTGTACTGGTAAAAGGGAAGATTGATCAAGTCTTCTCCTTTTCCTTTGTCTTTTTACTACAACCTTATGTTTGGGACTATAAAAGACATGTAATGGTGCTATGTCTTCTATCTGCAAAATAATTTGATCGGATGGATCCTTAGGAATTATTTCTACATCTTTGCTGGTGGGTAGGCCTCTGGTTCCTTCAATTGGAACCATAGTTGTTGTTGTCTCCTGACCAACTATTACTGGAGGTGTGCTGAAACCTTCTAAACTTTCAAGATTACTTATAATGGAATCAAATTGTTTCCATTATTTCAGGAGTTTTGGATCAATCTGAGTATCTATATCGATATGTTCATTGTCCTGTTCCTGTTCTTTCTCCTGTTCTGGCTCTTTTCCTGTCTCGGGAATCTTATCCATAGCAGGAGGTTTGTCAACAATTTGTTGTTCAGGCTCGCTTGACTGGATTGCTAGGGTAGTAGCTAATAAGTCTAGAGTCAGAGTTTGCAACCTCTGTTCTTTGAGCCTATTGAATTCTACAATCCCTCCATATTTATATCTCATCTTGGCCAATGTTTTTACCTGAAATAATGATTCTGCTGAGGAAAACAGGTCATCAAATTCATCTTTTTCATGATCAAACTTTGTGAGCTTGGCTTGTTAAAGAACATTAATGGCAACTTTCCTTGGATCATATTGCCTGTTAGGAATGGTTGCAAGATTGAGAATGTTTATTTTTCCTGCCTCCTTTTCTGCATGTTTGTAATCATGTAGAGTGTAAACACCACATCTCAAAGGGAATGTAGGCCATACCTGCTTTTTAGAAGTTCTAATAGTTTTGGATGTTCCTGCTGTTGTTATCTGGCAGGCCAATTCTCGAGCTAACAGCTTATCAAGTACATATAGATGAAGGACATGGGGCATTGCAAGGCTACCATAAAGCCTTATATATGTGAACTTGTCTTCTTTGAACCAATTTCCTACAGTAGTCAAGTCGATCTCTGCTTCCTCGGAAATCCTTGGGGCGGGCTTATCAAAAATAGCATAATAGATAGGCAACATGAAACCATTACAGATTTGGTACAAATGGTGTTTATAGTGAGCCTTCCATAACATTTGATGATAAATGTGGATTGGCTTATGGTTTTGGGGAGTCCATCTCCACCCGAGTACCGGATATTCAGAATTAAAACAAAGAATATCCATAATATAAGCACTGTAATAAAAAGGGGGAATGGTCCTGATGGTTTTGCGCGAATTTGATCTAAATTCCAGAATTGCAGTGGCTAATTTGTTGGAATTTATGTTTTCCCAATCCATCACATAACTATTGACCGCTGCTTCCATTAAAAGAACCATTTCAATAGTGAACTTTGCAGAGTCATGCATTCCCAAAATTCTACACATCATTGCCCCAGCATAATAGTAAGGAGAAGACAATGATTCCACAGAGTACTTATCTGATGATTCATGTTTTTGTTTTGCAGGATTCTGTCTCGACTGCTTAATTGGGGCTGATTCAGTCTCGTTCTCATCTGTGAACTTTTCAACGAAGGCTTTGTTGTATTTATTTTCAGGTTCAGGTAAGTGATACATCTTCCTTAAGTCATCAGGCTAAAATGAGCCAAAAATCCTTTCGTCAACTGTACAAAATGTTCTATTTGAAACTGGAATTTCTTCTACCACCCATCTCACTACATGAGTGTATGGAAGAATTTTCTCATGCACTGCTATTCTCTGCAAATATGAATCAGCTAAATCTTTGAGGGAAGCTTCCGATTTATTAGTTGAGTCTGCAGTAGTTTCTTTCGATACTTGCTCAGGCTCCTCTGCTTCAATTAAATTATAGATGCTTTGCCAACTAGTATTTCCAAGGCCAAGGTAGGTAGTGTCTGAGATTAACCCTTTTTTGCTTGGTCCTGGATCATTGGTTGGTTGCACTGTTATTGTAGGAGCCGCTGCTGCTACAGATTTATTTCATTTCTTTCCCATTTGTTTCAAATTTGTTATTTCGGCGGAGTTCTGTACAAGCAATGAAACCAATGCGATACAGAGAATAGCTAGTATGAACCAATATGAAAGAATTATGTCAATCAGTATATAATAATGGATTATAGTGAAATTTCCGTAGATAAAATCTAAAGGAAAATATCGCCATAACTGCTTCACTAATTAGTTGTTTAACCTGTCAATCATGGTAAAGGAGTTTTTAAATACCCATTATGTCGTTTATATGACGGATGATCCATTCAAGCATGGCTTAGATTCTTTGACGGATAATCAGAAGTAAATTGCAACCAGTGATTGGTAATGTGAATGGAAAGGCTTTAATATTTGTCCAAAATATCTTCCTATCACCGAAAGGTGATACAATGCATCCAAGCCTTTTAATTACGTTTTCGAAACATGCACCTTGATTTAATGCATCACAATCGGGGATGGATTCGGGTCTTATTACTATGCCATTGTAACTTCGCCGATCGCCGATTGCGAATGGCGATATCACATCGGAGAAATGAGGGAGGCTCTTTCATTATACTTTCTGATTTGCCTTTCCCGATATCTGATAGTTATTTTCTTTTTAGATCGGAATGAGTCAATGTGTCTTTATATATGTTTTCCTTATCATTGCGATATGCGATCTTGCGATCGCTTTATCGCAATAACAAAGAACTTTATATTCATTTAAAAGACCGACTTTATTTCTATTGAAAAAGGTTTATTTTAAAATATATCATTTCCATTGAACCTTTTGATGAGGGCTTTTCTAATGATGGGTTAATTCCTATTTATTCACACGTCTAAGTTTAGAAGGTACCCATTTCATATTATGATTTTTTAAGTAAAAATTTTATGAAATGGGGGGGTTGTTGTACACCACAACAATTGGCGATTCACTGGGAGAAACAGTTATCTCTGAGGAATTAATTAAAATACTTAAACTTTCTTAATCTGGAAATCTTATCTAATAGAAGAATTCTAACATAACTATGTAATCATAAATCCTGAATATAATAATAATTATTTCTGCTATTTTCTTCTCTTGTTAAAATTAAATACATTCCAAGTTTTTAAATTAACCTTAATTGGTTGATAATGATAAAACAAAAGAATTTTCCAACTTAGCTTTATAATGACTCATTTTTCATAGGTAGAGCCTCTGCTGCTAGCAAACATCTATAGTCTCGATAGGGATACTTTTTTAACCATTTGATCATTCATTATTCCATCCATTTCAGAGTATAATAAAAAAGAATGAATCCAAAAATATGTCTCCATATTTTTGTATCACTTTTCCTTTTTTCTTATTTTGTAATATAAAAAGCCATTGTCTTGGTTTGGTGGCTAGATGTTTAAACAATGCCATTCACTGGTTGTAATTTAACTGAACAAGTTGGCTCGTGATGAGACCCTTTGTCTTATAATTTTAAGCCATTACCCTATTTTGGTATGCAGTATTGGTAATGTCAGTTGAACTATTCTCCTTATGATCATGGTAAGCAGGCTTGTAATCAGACCTCTTATCTTTTATATCATATATAGTTTAGAATTACACTCTGAGTAATTATAAACTTTGATGAATGGGATGAACAATTTTCTCCTTAAGAGAACATGGATGATAGGGTAAGAGTTGAAGATGCTAAGATTGAATCAGTTTCTGTTTTGTATTGATAACCATTTTCAGGCTAGCTGAAAACATTAAAATGATTTACAGTACTTCTAAATCTTGAGAAGATTTCACAAAAATAAAATGGGGTTTTCAGAATCTAAATATACCTAATTCCATAGAAATTTTCCTTTCGTTTAAGGCTTCCATTTCTCAAAAGTAAATATCAGAACTATTTCTTTTGAGAAACTTTTTCAATATAGCAAAGACCAATGTGAGGCTTCTTAAAACTTTATTTTCCTAAGATTCTAAAAATAAGCTATGTACACAAATTTGCTGAAAATTGAATATTTACAAAGGGATAAGGGGTTACCTCCTTAATTGAAGAATTTTTTCAAGATAAGGCCATTAACAGGAAGAGAATCACTCTTTCCTGATAGATCTTCCAATATGAATATAGAAATTCCTATCTTCTCATTGATTTGAAATGGTCCAAGCCACATTTTCTGGAACTTAGTATGTTTTCCTTTATCCTCATGGGCTTTGTCCCATTTCAAAACTAGGTCACCAACTTGTAATTGTTTTGAACTGGTCGAAGTTGTATCGAACGATGACTTGATAATTTGTTGATGTTTTGCATGTATGATTTTGGCTTTTTCCCTTTCTTCTTCTAATTTCAAGATTTGATCATATCTTAGTTGAATAGAAGATGAGGGACTTTCTTCAATACACTGCACTAAAGTTAGCGATGGAAGTAATAAATTTGCTAGTATGACAGCTTCCTTTCCATATACTAGATTAAATGGAGAAGTTCCTATGGAGGGCTTCTGTGTTATTCTGTCAGCCCATAGTGCAAATATCAAAGATTTATGCTAGTTTTTATGATTCTGCTCAATAGTCCTCTTAATTATTTTGATATGATTTTTATTGGTGGATTTTGCTCAACCATTTCCCTGAGGGTAGTAATTTGTAGAATACTTCAATTTAAACCCCCTTTTGATAGCAAAGTCAAATATAGAATTTCCAGAGAAATAAGATTCATTATAAAAAACAAGAGTGTTTGGGACACCAAACCTAGTAATAATGAATTGGTCTATGAATTCCATTATTGCCTCAGAGTTTGCTGGCTTCAAAGGCATTTCTTCAACCCACTTAGTGAAGTAATCAGTGACTGTAAGGATGTACCTATGCTGTTTGGATGAATGTGGAGTGATTTCCCCAATGATGTCCAATCCCCATTGCTCAAAAGGTTGTTCAATGTTATCTGGTTGCAAAGGGAAAGCTGGCTTCCTTTGTTTTCCACTAGTGGTTTGACAACTTTGGCATTTCCTTACGTATCCACGAGTATCTCTGAACAGGGTGGGCCAATAATATCCAGCATGAATGATTTTGTGAGCTGTTGTGTCAGCTTCAAAATGTCCTCCTGCTGGTCCGTCATGTAGCTCCTGCAAAACCTTTTGCGCTTCAGGTTTTTCTAAACAACTTAATAAAATTGAGTCATAATTTTGCCTAAACAATACATCATTTACGATTATAAAGTTTTTCGTTTTCAATCTAATGGCACATTTATTGTTATAGGAAATATTAGAAGGAGTGTATCCATTCTTTAAATAGAAAATTAGATCTGTATATTGTGATTTAGGATCTATGATACTTATCTGATTTATTTTTTCAGTCTCTTTTGTACCTTCAGGTTCCTGAATATTAGATGCTCCTGCTAACAACCTGCAAAAACCTTGGCCTTTGACAATCTTTGCTAGCTTGATTTCTAAGTCATATTCTTGTAATGTTGTGACACAATTTGCTCTCTTTTCTCCTAATTCCCTTTGAAATAGTAATTGTCTTACTGCTGAAAAAGGAACTATAACTTTTGTGTGAGCTTTTAAGAGAAAATGTCTGTAGTGTTTAATGGCTTTGTACACAGCAAAGGCTTGTTTTTCAACATCTGAGTAATTAAGTTCAGCACCTTGAAGATTTGAGCTGTAAAATGAAATTGGTGCTTCCAAGTTTTAATCATTAATCTGAGTCAGCACTACTGCATGAGACGAAGCGGATGCGAGGGTATATAGCATGGAATGGATTGAAAAATTGGGAGTGCTTAAAGTAGGGGCATTAATGATTGATTGTTTGATGGAATCAAATGCCTATTTTTCTGCAGATACCCATTTAAACACCGAATTTTTCTTGATCATCGTTTGCAATGGTAAAATAATTTGGGAAAAATATGGAACAAATCTTTTTACAAAGTTAATTTGACCCAAAAATGACTACATGGATTTTTTATTATGAGGGAATGGAATATAAAAAATCTCTTTGATTCTATCTGGATCAATATAAATACCATCCTTTGAAACAATGAAGCCCAAAAGCTTTCCTTGATTAAGAGCAAAAAAGGACTTCTTTGGATTGAGTGAGATACCATATATTTTGCAGCGTTCAAAGATTTGTTTCAAAGCATGTAAACGATTAGATATTTTCTTGGAAAATAGAGTAATATCATCTAAATATACAACTACTAATTTATTGATCAATCCTTTGAATGCTATATCCATTGCTCTCTAGAATGCAGCTCTAGCATTGATAAGTCCAAAATGCATTTTTTGGTAAGCATAAGTTCCCCACTTAGTTCTGAAGGTAGTTTTAAGCTTGTCATTAGGATGGACCAAACTTTGGTTATATCCTGAAAAACCATCTAAAAAGGACATTAACTCAGAACCAGCTACCGAATGGAGTGTCTACTCCATTGTAGGTAAAGGGAAGTTATCCTTTTGGCTTGCCTTGTTAACATTTCTAAAATCGATACAAATCCTAATGTTGCCATTTTTCTTTCTTACTGGCACCATATTGGACACCCAGTTTGAATGTCTAACAGGAAGAATTATCTTAGCATTCAAGAGTTTATTTAGTTCAGCCTTTATTTGACTCTCTAGGTTAGGATGAATCTTCGTGAACTTCTGTTGCACTGGCTTTTGTTCAAAAAGAATTGGAGTAGTATGCCGAATGATCGATGTATCGTATGTTTTCAAATCATCATATTTCCAAGCGAAGACATATTTATTTTTTGGCAATAATATAATGAATGCAATTATTTCTTCTGAAAAAATTCCTAATCCCAAATTGATGTTTTGAGGATTTTCCTCAATGCCTAGGTTTATCAATTCAAATTGTAAAGTCGAACTCTAGAGCTTTGAATTGGTCACCTATTTAAACCTGTCTTTAATATCATAAAGATCTTCAAGCTTGACCACTGGTTTAGGTATTGAGTTTTCTTCTTGCGTTTCCTTTATTTGAAGGTCATGATCAATTTCATCAATGATTTGATCATCGTAGGACTTGTCAGAAGTCAAGAAATCTAAAATGTCTTCATCATGATTGAACACTCGCCAATTGGTGACATTATCGGGAATTGATGGTCTAAAAATTAACTCTACTGAAAATCTATCTGGGCTGTAATCTTCAAATGGAAGGAGTTTGGAAGCAACATTAGCTAGTAGGTCTGCTGCTACATTCTGGGACCTAGGGATGGGAGAAATATTGAATGCTAAAAATTGAGATATGAGTTCCTGCACCAAAGACTGATAGTGTTTGAGATGACTAGAAATGCAATGAATTGTAATTCTAACTTGTTTTATAACAAATTTTGAATCACCGAACACTTTCAAATATAGAACTTTAAGACCAATTTATTTGTAGAGTCCTTGAACTAAGGCCTCATATTCAGCTGTATTGTTTGCGCATTCAAATTCCAATCTGCATGATAACATGGTTTTTTCTCCCTCAGGACTAACTAAAATACATCCTGCTCCTGCACCTTCACTAGATTTAGACCCCTTAAAGTATAGTGACCAAAATAAAGAATTATCAACAATTTTATTTATAGTTTCTTCAGCAATATTAACACATCTTGATCTATCTATTTGTGAAAAAATTTCAATTTGAGATGTGAAATTATTAACTGAGAAAGGAGATGGTTGGGCAGTGAAATTTCCAAAGAATGATTCAGATGAATAATTCCCAAAAATATTTTTATTGAATGCTATTGGTTGATTTTCTTGTTCAAATTCAGTAACAATATGGGTCATGTGTTTTACCCGATCAATCTTGATCTGATTTGGCTTTCCTTTATAAGGTAGCCACATATGGGACCAATCGGTGGAAATATAACCATGGAGTTTCTCAAACCAGTCTCTACTCAAAATCAAACCATAGAATTCACGTATATTAGTGATTAAAATATCAATTCTCTGAACCACTCTTGGATCAGCTGATAACTTGATAGTCCTGAGTTGATTTCCCTTAAAACCTGGACCTTAGTTCTATCCAATTGTACAATATGAATTGCAGAATTTTGGGGTTCAATGTTTAGTTTTGAACAAACTGAAGCTGTCATTATATTATAGGAAGACCCTGAGTCAATAAAACAGTTGCGTAGAATTCTGTTATAGATCTCATAGGTTACGAGGAAAGGAGGAGTATGAGAATTCGATCTATCCCCAACTAAAACAACATCAGTAGCTTCTACTGTACTAGGAGGTGGTTGGCCTGAGTCATTAGCAGCTTTCGACAATACAACATTAGGAAGAGGAGAAGAAGGTACAACATTTAACTCATTAAGAAGTATTTTCTATTGATGTTTGAGTTTACTAAGCTCAAACATAGTAATATTTTCCTTTGTTTTCTTCATGTCTTCGATAATATTGTAGTCCATCGAATCTGTAACTACTAATGTCTTAGATGTTAAAGGTAGATTTGAATATGATGGATGATTTTGGGATGGTATCACTGTAGCTTTCTTTGTGGGAACCTTTTTTTTGGTAGTAGTGGTACTTGCATCCCTTTTCTTCGAAGTTGCCCGCACAGGTTCAGAAGTACCCTTAGTCCTCGTAGTCATAGGGAAAGCTTCTTTTTCATTTTCTGTATCGGAATTAGGTAAAATAAAGTCCCACATTCCTTGGCATTCAATAGTCTCCTCTTCTTTGGGTTCCACAGATGAAAAGACTGTTTCATCTTCTTCTTCCTCTTCAGGATCTGAATCTGCATTGGATATAGCATTTGGTGGTTTTGATTCAGGTTTCTTAAAATTTCTAAATGGCCTTTTTGTTGAAGTCTCAGCTACTTGCTTCTTGATTTCTACCATTTCATTTGACATAGTCTTGAGAACTCTTTGGAGACCCTCCATATCATATGGACATTTAGGGGTTCTTCTTTGAATCCTCTTGGAAGGAAACTTTTTTGGATTTTCTATCTTCAAGAGTAGCTTTCTTTTCTAAAGCAATAATGCGTTTCTCTACAGCAAGCGCCTCTTTCATATTTTCAGCTAAAGTTGGTTTTGCAGCTCTATCTACAAAAATAGCTATATTTGAAGGTAGGGTTGTTATATACCATTCGCTTATGATTTTCTCACTTGGTTTAGAGGCGGTTGGAATCTTATTCAAGAGTTTATTAAATTGTGAGTTGAACTCCTTTATAGGTTCTTTAGATTCTATCCTAAGATTGGAGAGATCATTAATTAACGTCGCTAAAGATCTGTCATCGCCATACTTAATCAGAAACTGTTCTTGAAAAATGTTCCAACTGGTAATGGATCCAGATGTCAGGGAAAAATACCAAGACCCAGCTGATCCTTGTAAGGTATAAGGGAAAAGCCTAACAACAACATCTTCCTCTGTCACTCCTTTTAAATTAACTGATAACATGAAATTGTTAATATCTTTGTCGGCTTGTATTCCTGCATCTGGATTAAATTTCAGCAACCATTTTTCAGGATGTGCTGGAAATGGATGTAATGGTGCAGGCATAGTGACTGCACCAGGATTACTCCATGGATTCTGAGCCATTGTAAAATTAATAGTAGATGATATTGTCAATTAAATTCCAAATGTTTGGGAAGGAGTTGATATTGAGGCTTGAGGTGGTTGGGATGTTGAAGTTCCTGATCCTTGTTGAACAACAATGTGTAATGGAGGAGTAGATGGTTGACTTCGCACTAGAGAAGATGAGATGGAGGATGATGATGAGAAAGTCTCACTGTCAGATCCTTCAGTGTTCTTTTTTGCCCTTTTCCTTTTGGGTAAAGGCAATTCAGTAGGTTCAATATCGAGCTTTCCACTCTGAAGTCTGGTGAGAGGGTGAGGCGGATTGAATTGCGAAGTCTCACTGCCTTGAGATACCTCAGATTTCTGTGGTGATATCAAAAATCCTTGAATTTTATGGATGAGAGACTGAACTTCAAGATACTGGGGACTTAATCGTTCTGGGGTATGATGGGTTTGAGTAGTGGTAGTTGACTCCTCTTCTTCTCGTTTGAATACTGGTGTTCCAGCATGCAAATGGGAGGTTTGAGGTGAGGTGGAGGGAGATTTACTCTCAGAATGGGTTATAGGTTTGGGTTTTCTCGCCATTCACAGTTCAGGCCCTCCTTCTAGCACGAAAATGTTGATGCCTCAAAAATCGTTGCAACAACATCGAGGAAAACCACCCGGTCCGGATCTTAAAGGCAACTCCTTTTCCATTTGGTGTGGTGGCTCTGACTGGAAATAATGGGACTAGTTTCCCAATAATTTGTAGATAGGATGGATAAGTGGTTGATTCTCTAATATATAATGATAATGGATGAATGATTTAATATAAAAAGTAAAATTATAAACAACTATCCTATCCCAGGAAATTTCTGCTTTAGTGTAACGTTTGATGATCTTTATCTACAAACAGGCATATAGATGACTCTATTGGTAAACAAAGACATTTATTCATATGATAATTACTTTGTTCAAGTAGTTGAACAAAGTAATCATGAAAACATTATTACACTATTCTTCATATATCATTGACATAAATATGATTGAAAGAATAACACTCCTTAGACATTCAATAGTGATAAGTATAAGGACTGCTGTTAAAACACATACATATATCCAATGATAGCAAGATTAAATAAATGCTGATTCACATGAAAGAATGAAGCAAAAGCATAGATAATAGTACCATATGTTATTTTGATCACTCCCGATATCAATCACATTCAGATTCCTTCTTCTAACTTAGAAACACTTCAACAACAAAGTAATAGTGCACATCTCATCAAATATTTCTTCGTTAAAATTCAGAATGTTGTCCCAATCTTCATAAAAATATATCAGAAGCACAATAGTGTGACTTCCTGATTTTAGTTTATACAAAAACTGAGGACCCCCTCCAAAACAATGAAAGGGTCTATAAATACTGTCTAATCTAACTAATTATGAAATAAAAATGTTATTAGGTGGTATAAGTAAATCATGAGAATCTCCTCGAAATAGGCCTATTTGAAGTCGGTAGCATGATTCATTGTTTTGGCCAATTTTCCTTTGGCTTGAGCTGGCAGATAGCAATCATTGGTTGCAACTCTAGAGGGTGACTCTGACGAGAATGCAGTTGGGTTGAATATGTGGCATCATGGATTTCGGGAATCATGTAACCGATTGCATCGGTTAAACATTTGAGTGTTGTCCTTTGACTGTATGGTTTAACTAAGAAAAACCAAAAGGTATCCCAAGTTAAACTTTGGATGCTGGCGATTAATCTTTCGTTCTTCTCCAATTCTTGATTGCATGTTTGTTCCAATACTTTGGCTAATGGTAATTTACCTGGAGTGCACTGTGAAATCAAGTTAGACAGATAAATAGTATCATTGATTAACCAATTAAATTACTAGTTGCTCATCTGCATCTTGAGGTTTCTCTTTTTTCTTTCATCAATTGTGACTGCCATTCTAGGAAAAGAATCTCTTTGTGTGACTCTAGAATTTTAGGTAGATTTGTGGCTTGCCCTTCACTGGTTTCTTGCCAAGAAAGAATGTTGGTCAAAGTCTCATCGGCCTGTTCCAAATCCTGCCTGGCGTCGAATGATTTGTCAATTATTGATGAAGTAATCTCACAGAGGGGCTCAACAAGGGAAATATTATGACATGGAAAATTTAGCTATTTAACCAATGCTTTATTGACCTGGACAGCTTCGGACCTGAAGTTTACTGGTTGAGGAAGACTCTTGAACTTTTCTACTTGGTGTGATAGTTGAGCAATTTGCTCATCTTTTGTCTTACTCATTTGTTCATTCATTGTCTTTAGCTTGGTTAATGTTGTAGATAATTCTTTTTGTTTCTGTACTGTGCCTTGGTCTATCCTCTGCTTCTCCTTAAGCAATTTCTCATTTAATTGGTTTTTTATCTGCTGCTATGTTAATAACTGCTATTCTAACTGTTCTATTTTTTGCTATCTTTCGGGTACCTGTAACTGTAACGAAACAATTGTTTGGTCTTTTTCCTTAAGTAAATTTCATACTTCCGATGCTTTATCCATAGTAGCTGCCGAGTAGGCTCCGGCATACTGAGAAAGTTTTGTGAGGTCTTCGAAAGGATTGAATTCTTCTTTCCGTACCACATTAGCCATCTCTATTTGTACTGGTAAAAGGGAAGATTGATCAAGTCTTCTCCTTTTCCTTTGTCTTTCTACTACAGCCCTATGTTTGGGACTGTAAAAGACATCTAATGGTGGTATGTCTTCTATATGCAAAACAATTTGATCGGATGGATCCCTAGGAATTATTTCTACATCTTTGCTGGTGGATAGGTAGCTGGTTCCTTCAATTGGAACCGTTGTTGTTGTTGTCTCCTGACCAACTGTTACTTGAGGTGTGCGGAAACCTTCTGAACTTTCAGGATTGCTTATAATGGAATCAAATTGTTGCCATTATTTAAGGAGTTTGGGATCAATCTAAGTATCTATATCGATATGTTCACTGTCTTGTTCCTATTCTTTCTCCTGTTCTAGCTCTTTTCCTTTCTCAGGAATCTTCTCCATAGCAGGAGGTTTGTCAACAATTTGTTGTTCAGGCTCGCTTGACTGGATTGCTAGGGTAGTAGCTAATAAGTCCAGAGGCAGAGTTTGCAACTTCTGTTCTCTGAGCCTATTGAATTCTACCAGTCCTTCATCTTTATGTCTCATCTTGGCCAATGTTTTTACTTGAAATAATGATTCTGCTGAGGAAAACAGGTCATCAAATTCATCTTTTTCATGATCAAACTTTGTGAGTTTGGCTTGTTCAAGAACATTATAGGTAACTTTCCTTAGATTATATTGCCCGTTAGGAATGGTTGCAAGATTGAGCATGTTTATTTTTCTTGCCTCCTTTTCTACATGTTTGTAATCATGTAGAGTGTAAACACCACATCTCAAAGGGAATGTAGGCCATACCTACTTTTTAGAAGTTCTAAGAGTTTTGGATGGTCTTGTTGTTGTTATTTGTTAGGCCAATTCTCGAGCTAGCAGCGTATTAGGTACATACAGAGGAAGGACATGGGGTCTTGCAAGGCTACCATAAAGCCTTATATATGTGAACTTGTCTTCTTCGAACCAGTTTCCTACAACAATCAAGTCGATCTCTTCTTCCTCGGAAATTCTTGGAGTGGGTTTATAAAAAATAGCATAATAGATAGGCAACATGAAACCATTACAGATTTGTTACAAATGGTCTTTATAGTGAGCCTTCCATAACATCTGATGATAAATGTGGATTGGCTTAGGGTCTTGGGGAGTCCATCTCCACCCGAGTACCAGATATTCATAATTAAAGCAAAGAATATCCATAATATAAGCAGTGTAATAAAAAGGTTGAATGGTCCTGGTGGTTTTGCGTGAATTTGATCTAAATTATAGAATTGCAGTGGCTAATTTGTTGGACAATATGTTTGCCCAATCCATCACATAACTATTGATCACTGCTTCTATTAAAGGAAACATTTCAATAGTGAACTTTGCAGAGTCATGCATTCCCCACATTCTACACATCATTGCCCCAGCATAACAGTAAGGAGAAGACAATGATTCCACAGAGTACTTACCTAATGATTCATGTTTGTGCTTTGCGAGATTCTGTCTCCACTACGTAATTGGGGCTGATTCAGTCTCGTTCTCATCTGTGAACTTTTCAAGGAAGGCTTGGTTGTATTTATTTTCAGGTTCGAGTAAGTGATACATCTTCCTTAAGTCATCAGGCTGAAATGAGCCAAAAATCCTTTCGTCAACTATACAAAACGTTCTATTTAAAACTGGAATTTCTTCTACCACCCATCTCACTACATCAGTGTATGGAATATTTTTCTCACGCGCTGCTATTCTGTAAAAATATGAATCAGCTAAATCTTTGAGGGAAGCTTCCGATTTATTAGTTGAGCCTGCTCTAGCTTCTTCCGATACTTGCTCAGGCTCCTCTACTTCAATTAAATTGTAGATGCTTTTCCAACTAGTATTTCCAAGGCCGAGGCATGTAGTGTCTGAGACTAACCCTTTTTTTCTTGGTCCTGGATCATTGGCTGGCTGCACTGTTATTGTAGGAGCCGCTGCTGCTACGGACTTCTTTGATCTCTTTCCCATTTGTTTCAAATTTTTTATTTCAACGGAGTTCTGCACAAGAAATGAAACCAACGTGATACAGAGAATAGCTAGTATGAACCAATATGAAAGAATTATGTCAATCAGCAGATAATAATGGATTATAGTGAAATTGCGCAGATACAATCTAAAGGAAAATCTCACCATAACTGCTTCATTAATTAGCCATTTCACCTGTCAATCATGGTAAAGGAGTTTTTAAATACCCATTATGTCATTTATATGACGAATGATCCATTCAAGCGTGGCTTAGATTATTTGGCAGATAATCAGAAGTAAATCGCAATCGGCGATTGGTAATGTGAGTGGAAAGGCTTTAATATTTGTCCAAAATATCTTCCTATCACTGAAAGGTGATACAATGCATGCAAGCATTTTAATTACGTTTTCAAAACATGCACCTTGATTTAACGCATCGCAATCGGGGATGGATTCGGGTCTTATTACTTATGCCATTGTAACTTCGCCAATCACCGATTGCCGATGGCGACATCGCAACGGAGAAATGAGGGAGGCTCTTTCATTATACTTTGTGATTTGCCTTTCCCGATATCTGATAGTTACTTTCTTTTCGGATTGGAGTGAGTCAATGGGTCTTTATATATGTTTTCCTTATCATTGCGATATGCGATCTTGCGATTGCTTTATCACAATAACAAAGAAATTTATATTCATTCAAAAGACCGACTTTATTTCTATTCAAAAAGTTTTATTTTAAAATATATCATTTCCATTGAACCTTTCGATGAGGGCTTTTATAATGATGGGTTAATACCAATTTATTCACACGTCTAAGTTTAGAGGGGAGCCATTTCATATTATGATTTTTTAAGTAAAAATTTTATGAAATGGGGGGGTTGTTGTACAGCACAACACAACCTTGGATTTCGGTTGATGGTTGCATGGTTGCTTGCCTCAATCAACACCAAAAATAGTTTACTCTTTGGGATCCATTATAGGGATCGTCTCTCCCAACCATAGGCACCTGTCATGCACCAAGCACAATAAATTTTTGATAACAATCAAATTTATGGGAGTGTGATGGTAATGTAGCACCCATAGAAGCTTCAACAATCCTGTGTTTCTACCACATGAATCCACTTCACTGGCTCCAGTGTGGTGACACTAGAATCCTCATAGAACACACACTTCATAAAAGAATTGGTAATGAGATGGGGGAACCACTCATTGTCCACCAAGTCCCAGTCATCTAATTTCATATTTGCGATGCGCATCAAGCACTAACCTTCAAACGTGATATTTTTTGGCAGCAAGGGCTTATTGAGGAGACACTTTCCCTCATCTAGGTCTTTTCAGCCCTTCACCTTGCCCTGGCATGGAGGAATGTATTCTGGCAACTTCGAAATAGGGTCTACCTCCTCAATATGAATGTCCTCTATGCCCTCCTCGACCTCTAGGTCTACTATTTTTCCCTTCTCCTATGCAGCGAGCTTCTCTTTTCTCTAGGCCTTTGTAGCTGGATGTTTTCTTGTTCACTTGTGCACTAGTAGTGTCTTCTTATTTTTATCCTTCTTCGAGTTAGGGACCTCTCTTGCCGACATAGGCTTTGGCCTAAGTGACCTCGGTGACTTCGGCACTGCTGCGGGAACCTCCATACTCACAACCTCAGGAGCAACTCCCTCAGAAGAAATAAACCCTCTAACACTTGCAATTTCTATGGGTGCAAACATGAGGCTTTTAAGGAGCTACTATGTTTCCTCAGGTAATGTGTCAAACACAAAAATAGCCACCAAGTTATGAAAGAATTCTAAGTTCATGCACAATAAGTGGCACAACTCAAAAAATCTCATAATTCAAAGTGTTTCCCACTAGACAGCCATCTATAATTTATAGGCACATTCGCATTCAAATCCGACCATTCCCCACAAAATCCACTCATAAATGATAGATTGGCGGCAGATTTTCCAAGATTTCCCTCTTAAATTTAGCCTTAAATGTCACCCCCCACCCCGCTCCTCCACTTTTCCATTTTATCACTGTCAAATCATGAAAAATGACAGTAACGGTCACTTTTTGGTTGTGTCATGTGGTCTCTCCTCTTATAGCACAACTCCCTTCACACTTTTGCCTAAGCTGTGACACTCTTCCAATCCGCGCAGACCTATGGTTGCGCAACTCTACAACTTGGGAAATGTATTTTATAGTCTTGTAGCTCATTTCAGCTTCTTGGAGCACTAAGACTGTGCTTCCATCATATAATCATCTGGTCAGATCTTCGGTGTATGGCTTCAATCAACTTCCATTTACCTTTTCCAGAAATGGATCTCCATTTAATTTCACGAGCTGAACTACTCCACCATCGACAATCTCTTTTATGACATATGGCCCTAGCCAATGCATCCAAAATTTTCCTGGAAATTTATCAAACTTGCTGTCTTATAATAAAACTAGATTATTTACCTTGAAGGTGTGCATTTTGATGTGCTGATCATGCCATGACTTTTTGCGCTCCTCCTGAAATTGCTAATGGAATCCAACCAAAAAATTATCTTCCTTGAGTTCTCTCAGCCGCGTGAGCCACTCCTCTAGGGCTCTGCAGTCCACCATTCCTATGAGCACCACTATGCCTAGACTAGGTACAATGTACATCAGCATCACAGATTCTACGCCATAAACTGACCTAAAAGGCGTCTTTCCACTCAGCTTCTTGCAAGTAGTTTTGTAAGCCCATAGCACTACGAGTACACGCATGTCCCAATCACTGTTTTGTGCATTGAAAACCCTTGTTAGTGCGTTGTCCAATATATTATTAAATTCTTCAACCATCCCATTAGGTTGAGGGCGATACAACACATTCTTCTGATGATAAACCTGTAATTCCTCCATCAACGCATTGATCGTTTCATTAAGGAAATGCATACCTTTTCACTCATTAAAATATTTGGGTAATCGAACCTAGACAACACATTTTAAAATAGGAACGATGCTATTTTTTCCCCTGTACAGTCCTTCATGGGTTGCACCTCCACCAATCTAGTTAAATACTGTGTCACAGTGATGATATATCGCGCACCCGTCTTCTTTCCTAGAGGCTAAATTGGTCCTACAAAATCAATCTCCCATTTCTCAAATGGTTATAGTGACATTTACAAAATCAGAGGTAGATCATCCCTCCGTGATGGCCTGCTAGTTGTTTGACATGAATCACATGCCCTACAATAAGCTTTGGAATCCTTATGCAGTGTCGGCCACCACAACCCACCGCGTAAAATCTTTTGTATTGTTTCTTTTCCCACAGAAGCTCCTCCATGAGCTTCAACGAGGATGTTGTTTCGTTCAAACTCAGGAACATAACATTGTAATAATTCATCGACAAGTAAAGAAGTGTATAATGTCATGAAGTGTGTAATGTATGTAAAATGATTGTTAGGAAGTGTATAATGGCTGCAAAATGATTGTGTGCAATGTGTACCACAAAGAGTTGCACGTCAAGAAGTCCTTCCTCCAAATTAGTAGGCTCCTCTCCTGATTCAATGTGCGACAGATGATTTGGCCCTGCATTCAATCGTCTTGGTTTCATAATCACTTCAAAATCATACTCTAGAAACAACAACAACCATTTGCATATCTTCCAGCCCAACACAGGCTTGTTGACTAGGTACTTAAATTTAGAATGGTCTGTATACATCTTAAAATGTCCACCTAGCAAGTAGTGTCTGAGCTTCTAGATAGTATACACCATAGCCAAACCTTCGCGCTATATCGTCAAATAATTCTTCTCAGCCTTAGACAAATTCCTACTGGAAAACGCTATAGGGTGATCTAACTCTCCCTCACTAGCCTGTGCAAGCACTGCTCCTAGCGCAATGCATGACGCATCCACAAGCACATGGAATTCCTTCTTCCAATCTAGGAATACTATGATCGGCACAATGACCATTTCCTCCTTTAATAAATCCAGCCTCTATTGACATTGTTCATTCCAACAGAATGTAGCATCCTTCTTCAATAGTTTTTCCATCGGTGCGGTAATCTGGGCATAACTCTTGATGAACTTCCTATAGTATCTAGTATGCCCCAGTGTTGCGCGTAGCATTTTCACACTTCATGGCACCTCCAAATTGATTATGACTACAATCTTAGCATGGTCTACCATTAAGCCTTGTTTGCATACCAAATGACCCAATAAGATTCAGAAAGGAACAGAGAACAAACATTTCTTCAAATTTAGCGCAATTTGATAGCTCTGAAATGTATGCAACATCAGGCATAGACTATCCACATGGTTCTTTACTACTCCAAAAACCATCTAATAGTCAAATTATACCTCCGGAAACTTGTGAATGATTTCCTTAAGCGTACAATGACTACGTGTGAAAATATCATCGGCGTGTTCTTCAGTCCAAAAGGCATGACAATATACTGAAAGAATCCCCACTTAGTCATAGAGGTCACCTTACTTCTCTCTTGAAACACAATCTTGATTTGATGGTACCCAGAGAACCAATCAGTGAAGGAATATGCTTCCTTTCCTCTTAGATTATCCAGCACTTGATCGGTGAATGGGGTTGGAAAGGGATTATGCACACAAGCATCATTCAGCTTCTTGAGATCTACACATATCCTTATTTCATCCTTCTTCTTCTTTTCCTGAACCACCATTGGGCTTACCTAATCATATGCTTCTACTGACTAAATAATACATGCTGCAAACATTTTATCCAACTCTAAGTGGACCTTTTCTTTGTACTTTGGATCAAGACAAGGCCTCTTCGTAATTGGCTTCACATCTAGTTTCAACATAATTTTCATTACACCCAAGTCCCCTATTATCCTTTTCAAGTCTGAAAACTTTGTAGGGAACAAGTCTTAATATAAGAGAGCAACTCGACAACCTTATCTACCATGGCATTGTCCCAATAGTCCCTAATCTTCACAAATTTCGGCTCCACATCTCTACCAATGTTCACTTGCATAGTCTTCAATGGTGTGGTGATATCTAGATTCTCTATTTGTGGTCCCTCAGCTTCATGGTGACCTTATGTCTCTATGATATTAATGTTCCTTGGATCCTCTTTGTCCTCTTCATCGATAAGGTTCTAGCACTCCAGCGCATGGCGCAACTGGGTGGTCCAATCTAGTTGAATCAAATCTAGAGGATCCTGCAGTATTCTAAAAATCGCTACCTTGACCTCCTGGAACATTTTCCAACAGGGATTCTTAAGAAATTTAGCTTTGAGGATCCTGCAGTATTCTAAAAATCGCTACCTTGAAATCCATCCTCAAAGCTAAATTTCTTAAGAATCCCTGTTGGAAAACTTCCCACTCTTCAGTACCATGGTGGAGCTATGTTTCCAAGTACCAATTCATCGGTATGACATCTAAATTATGACATAACAAATGCACCCACTCAGGTTGAGGCTTCACTCCATAAGCTTTAGTCCATTTTGAAAAATGATCACACGGATCATTCTTACCATCATATTTTTTCTTAATTAGACTTTTAGGCGACCAAACTACAATATCATCATCTTTCTATACATGTGCCAATCATCAAAACTTTCTTTGTGTGTACCCCACCATCTTATGGGCGTAGCGCACATCGCCAAATCCAAGGCCTATAAGCGATGTTTCTCCGACACTTCCCTTTCAAATACATCCAGAAATTTGTCAAAATGAGTTAAACCATGATAATAAGGTAGACTTCTTACCTTTAACAATACACAGCGCAACAATTTAGTCATCATATTACAACGTAGCATAGACACTCCCTGAAATCGATTTTACTAGTGTTCCAACTCCTCATCTCAATCTGATGTCTAGGAGCTTTCATAGTCCCATGCAATACATCCATCAGCTATCACATTCACCCAATTGTGATCTCGCGTTGTTATCTTATAAATCTAGTCCAAATCATCGTCACTTTCATAATCACAGACCGATTCAGTATAGTGTGCTCCTTTTGCACGGTCTAGGGGTACTACTACATGGAGCGGTTTCTTCTCAATTTTCATCATCTTCTTCTTCAAATTGATCACCCCATTCATGTGACTAGCCTTGTTTATCCTAAGGAGCACAGGCTAAGGATGTTGTCATCCACAATCTCAATCACTTCAAAAGAAGAACACACTCGCACCTTCAAGATCTCTGTCACTCCCTGCAACCTTCCCAAGGTGATGATCTTCTATTGATTTTCAATTCTTAACTGAATTGGATACGACTACAGCGTAGGTCTCCCATTTTCTCCCACATCTGTTTATGAAAAACATTCGCATCTGACCCTAGATCCAGAATAACTTGATCCATCTCCTACTCTCCTATATGCATAGTGAGCCTCATATCATGCCCTATTCTTGCTTTATGCTTACCAATTTAGATGACCACGCTCAGTCCCTCAGAAGCATTTTCTTTACCAGCACACTCATTAAGGAACTCATGTATTCCTTTCACATTTTTTCTTTCACGCAACAAATTCATACAAGTCTCCAAGAATGTAGTCAACATATAGGGGTGCATTTCTTCAGATAGAAAATCTTGACTTCCTGAGGTAGAGGCCTCAGCAAAGCTTTTCTTTTCTTCCGTAAATGTTTCCCTTACGTGCTCCACATCAAACCCAACCTCCTTTTCTAGAGCTTTGCAGACCCACTCACTCTCTTCGGTGTGCTTCACTTTATCCTCGCCAGTTGTCATTCCACTCCACAACACTATATTCAAAGTAGGATATTCTTTGTGGGGTTCAGCCCTCATGATTTGTTGGTTCTAGGAGGGCTGCTGAGGTTGTGTTCCCTTTTCACATATCTTAGCCAGTAGTATAGGGAAATCTTCTCTCGCGTGGTGAAACAGAGTACAATATTAGCATGATAGGAGCATTGGGTTCATGCATTCTCATGTGTAGTGTCTGGTCCCCCACAGTTGTAGCAAATAACTTGTCCCCGACCCCTGCAAGGTCCTCCTCCACGTCGGCCTCATCTGTGTCCCTATTATCCTCCTCTCGCTCCCCCAATGCCTCGATCTGGAGGCCGCGTTTCTGCATGCACTCAATATGCTAGAGTTATATCCATAATTATCTCATACCTAGGGCAATTTCTCTCATCATGACCCACTGATTTACAAAATTTGCGGAAGAGTTGTTGCGATGTCTATACAAATTTATGCAATAAATTGCAATTGTCTATCACATGTTTTTCAGCTACCTGACAGATAGCACACCACAACACAGGCCCTGCACTTGGTCATGCTTGAGCTTCTAGAATCATAGGCATCAGTTCTCCCCCTGCAACATAATTTGTGAAGATCAGACAGTGATCTTTTTCATGTCCTTGACTTTTACATTTTAGGCAACAAACTTCT
Source organism: Pinus tabuliformis (assembly GCA_031772625.1). Lineage (NCBI taxonomy): Eukaryota > Viridiplantae > Streptophyta > Pinopsida > Pinales > Pinaceae > Pinus > Pinus tabuliformis. Next base: position 716,850,446 of record CM062818.1, read on the forward strand.
TCCCACACCTCTGGTCAAGCCACCCTCTCATTATCCAGACTTTGGAACTCTAGTCAAACATTCTGTAACTCCATGTGAATCTGTCAAACTATAAAGGCAACATCATGAATCAGCATTTCATGGAATCTCATTGGAATCTCCAGGGTTACCACCTGGGTCCCAATCTTTTGTTGTGACAAAACCACCCTTAGATGAGGTAAGAGCGAAGCCACAAACCATTCGCAGTGTCGCCCATCCATAAGGTTCATGTTAGCTTCTTGGATCTTGCATTTCAGTCTCTGATCCAGCTCCGAACGTATCTCTGAAGGCCTCATCATGATTTGCTTGAATCCAATGATTGATTGCGCTTCAGAATTGGGCCTACTAAATTCGTTATTCAGCGCAGTACAAGTATCTTCCAATGTAACTATTAGGTTATTGATGCATTACTTAATGTACCACATTAGCATGTGCTCGTGTAAAGTAGTAACCAATGTTTCTTTCTTCATCTAATCATCTGTAATACCCTGAGCTTCCCATATAGCCTTTGCGACGAACCAAAATTGGTCTGCATCCTCATTTCTCAAGACCTTGAAAATGGGAAACTTTATTGCATTTGTCATACTAAATGGTGATGGAGGTGGTGGTGGTGTCGGAAAAGGTGTATGTTGCAGAGGTGAAGATGGAGATGGTGTGGTAGGATGGGGTAGTATTGTGAACCCTTTCTTGATTAACTAAACAGTGCTCTATGGTGAAGCATGTGCTTCTTCCTCGTCATCAATCAGAGGAGGCTCGATCAATGGGCTATATTCATGGCCTGTTTTCCCTCCATCCCTCAAGATATTTCCACTTCGTGTAGCACCAAACATCAAGGTAAATGCATAACCCACTTTTCATACAAGAGCATCTTAGTCCAATTATTTAAAGACCTTAAATACTTACCTCGCAGTCCCTCGACTGTGAACTCTATCACAAATCCTCCTATGATACAATCAAGCCAGTGATCAACAACGCATGTGATCTTATCTTCAGAGGCTTCCAATCTTTGCACTAACTCCGGGGTCCACAATATCGAACTGTCAAGCCTCCACCTTCCTTGCTCATCTGCCAATTTATCGACCCACTCATATAATTGAATAGAGAAGGAAAAAAAAAAAGATTTTGTTTATCTCTGTGTACAAATATATGTCCAACCACTATTCTTTCATCAATTGCCAATTTTCTTTTCTTGCATCGCGAATTCATGGATCCTTTTATCCAACCAATCTTCAATTTCCTTCTTAATTTTATTCCAGTGAAACCCAGGTTCAGAGTTAAATTACCAAAACAAATCCCTACACTACTAACACTTTCAGCATTAATCCACTGAGCACAGACGAAATTCTGACCCGAAGTAGTATGGGGGGATAGTTGAACCAAGTTTCTTCACCCGGAGATGGTAGTGATGTCATTTTATGCCCTACTTCTATCTTCGTGTAGATCGATAAGCCCTAAAGGCTTATCAATGTACTTTCCTTAATCAACCCTTAGACGTTCACGAAGGTCTATGACTATCTTTTGTGAACCCTAAAAAGGTGAATCGACCACCTACACACTTCTGTAATTACTCATACTTTTGTATTTTCCCAAATCAACTTAAGTATCTGACAACTTTAATGTGCATTAATATATTCTTTGAGTAAACATATATTATTACTCACATTCATATGATAGTATAAAGTATGCAGATTCGCGCATCAGTACAGTATTAAACCATAAAATCATTATTCATCATAACATAATCGCATTCATACATAACACAATTAAATGGATCAAACATAGATATCTATATAATAAGCTTGTTTATTAATAATTTAGATCTTCTTACAGGCTCAAACTACCCTGCACACTTAGCGGCAGGGGTCCGTGCACTCAGTTGTGGACTCTACTCTATGCCTGTGCACACACAGCTGCAAAGCCTCTCTTCTAATCTAAGACTCTTCGCTCTTAGCTCTTATTGACCCATTATAGTCATCTTCATCAATAAATGAATTGACTTTGACTCTGTAATACTCTCTCTTTTATACAATCCCATGGTCTGCAGACAATGGGGAGATTTACTAAATCCAACACAACTTACATAAACAAAGGGTGAAACCCTTTAGGATAGTTTAGCATCTACGTGCTCCATGACCACAACTTGCGGATACTTTAAACTTCAGATGCAAAATCTTGGGCTTTGTACCCTAAAACTTGTGCTTTTAACCCAAAAATTGACTCTAAGGGACCTTGTCCCAACAATTGGTTTCTGCTTTTCTCCAAGTGCATTGTATCAAGCTTATTTTATTCTTGTTTAGTGAATTCAACCACCCTATGTGGTAATTTCAAATTCCACTTTGTATTTAATGAGGGACAAAGATGAAAAGGATTTGGGGTCAGTTTGTGAGAGACATTTCATCGTCTGCAAATTGTAAATCTTTTTGAGATTAATGAAGCTTATGAAAATCATAAGTACTTGATCTTGGTTTTCAACGATTCATGTGACTATATTCTTTATGTATGTTTCTTCTCCTAGTGTATGTTTCATTTTTCATAGCAGTTCTATCTCAATATTTCATTACTTTATATTCAACATAAAGTGATCTTCCATTTGTTCGTCAACAACTTCCCATTAAAAAAAACAATTCCATCAATTTTCATGAAATATATCCATGCAACCCTTTATTGAATTCCCTCACAAAACAACTCTTGCATTATTATATCAGATACCATGTTTCATGTACGATACAAAATATGAATTGCAAGATATAATGTGTACTATAGAGAAATCTATAGATAATATTACTATAAATGTATAATGAAGTGGATGTGGTGGACAACATAACAGAGATGTAAAAGTGAGCTCTAAACTTCTTTAATTGCTTCATTCTTCTAACAGAGGCCAGCAAAATCCTTGTAAATAATCCATTCATTCTAAGCCCAAATTTCAATGTCTTGATGGAAAGCAACAAAATAAGACACACAACAACTGTGGAATGGATTTTCATGTAACATGTTATTATCCAAATAATGGCGCACTGCTAGAGGTGCTTCTACATGCACAAAGGAAACATCATGGAATGTGGCAACTAGAAAAATACTTGACAACTTACAATGTTGAAATATTTTGGTAAGAATAATAACTACCTTTCCCAAAGATACAAATTCCCCATGTTGAAGCTTAACTATGTCCTTTCTATAGTCAATAATCTCAAGGATGCCATCAGGATAAAATATTCCAATGTCATATTAGAGAACCATCACACTCTTCTCTAATCCACCTTGTCCAACAGAAAACAATGTATTAGTGTAAACCATTAATATAATTATTATTATTTTCAAATAAGTTAAGCCCTGATGTTCAATCACCTTTTAGGACTCATAATTTTCTCTTTTTTTTGTAAATTAACCTAGAGTTACATGGGGACTACCAATAAACATATATCCTCATGACTTTCATGAATATGGCATCAAATACACACCCCTTTCTGAGCCAATAAACTACAAATGTAAACAAGACTATTCAACATAAAATAAAATTATAATAATATATTGTTCTAAGATAATTGGAACCATCATACTAAAGTCAATTTTGAGATAACCATGAGCTTTAGAAGGACATAAAAATAAATTTATGCCAACCCTTCTCAAGTCAAGATAGTTATGAATACCTCTATAATGAATAATTTTTTGAAGTTGCAGGTGAAAAGGAAAATATGATAGATATTGATGTTGGTAGAAAAAGGACTCTTGAAAAAGCGATGTCAAAAATGAATCCATGATCGGCTACTTGGGATCTCACTAGATTCTTAGAAGGGAAGAAATCTATTGATATTAAGCTTGTTGCAATTTTTTCCTACACAAGTGGCCATGGGGGCTTCATAAAATTTCTAATTCATGGATATATCTCTTATCATGGGATTTGTTATATAGGACTCTGTATGATTGGCCATGGAATCTTGGGAACTACCCATTAGTTGGTGACTTAGGGTTGGCTACAATAGAAAAGGGTTGTAAGTTATTTGAGAAGCTTGATTTGTCTAAGTGCCCATGGATCAGAGACAAAGGCTTAAAATATGTTGTGGTAAAATTTCCAAACTTGTGAACACCTAATCTAGAATCATGTCTCCTTCTGGGAAAAGGTCCCTAAAAGTAATTGGACAGAAGTTTGTCTAACTAATTTTTATGAAACTAGCTCACAAAAAGATAGAAAATATAGTTGAACGACTTAGAATTCAGCCTTTTCAAGGGGTCAACCTCCTTTACATTTCACAAATGAACAATTCTTGTATGATTCAAATGAGAAAACCTTCTTTCTATATATAGGAGTCAAAGGTGTCACAATATAACCAAGCCGACCTAACAATAATAATATAAAGGCACAAAAATAAGAATAGAGGGATTCTATGGGGCACAGTAATAACGATATGGGGATAATAGGGGCACAACAATATTAATAGGGGATAGAACTACAATAATAATTGGGACATCACTAGTATTATAGGGACCTAACATGCGCCTCTCCTTCAAAAAAGTGTTGTCCTCAATGCTTGAGTAGTTCTAGATGTTTCTGTATAAAATTCTCATCCTCCCATGTGGAATCTTTAGTCGATAAGTTCTTCCACTTGATGAGCTACTCCCAAATAGATCGATTTCATAGCTGTCAAGTTCTTATTTCTATGACTGCTTCCTGTTCCAATATAATTTTTCCTTCCTCGTCAAGTTCTGAAAATATTGTTTGAACTAGGAGCTTGTCGCCTATAACCTTCTTTAAACATGAAACAGGGAAAACTAGGTGCACTCGAGAAGCTACATGAAGCTCCAATTTGTATGCCATAGTACCAATCTTTTGCAACACCTTGTATGGACCATAATACTTTGGTGATAATTTATTATCCTTCTTAGCTTTCTTTAGCGACATTTGTTTATATGGTTGTAGTTGTAGGAATACCAAGTCACCTACATCAAAACTTCTTTCGCTGCGATGTTGATCTGTTTGTTGTTTCATTCTATTCTGTGCCAACACGAGGTTATCATTTAAGAGTTGGAGAACTTGTTGTTGATGCTCGATGTGATGTTCCACTGCTTGAACCTTAGAATTCTCTCTTAAATATGATGTGATGGATGATGGCTAATATCCATAAAGTGCCATAAATGGGGTCACTTTTGTTGCAGTATGGAAGGAAGTGTTATACCACCATTCAGCTAAAGGTAACCATTTGACCCATTGTGTTTGCTTATCAGATACAAAGCAACGAAGATATCCTTCCAAACATTTGTTTACTATCTCAGTTTTCCCATAAGATTAAGGATGATAAGATGAGCTATGAGCTAACTGAGTACCAAGACAAGAAAATAATTCTGTCCAAAAATTTCCAGTAAAAATGGGATCTCTGTCACTTACAATAATCTTTGGGTTTCCATGTAGCTTTTGAGTTGTTTCCATAAATGCAGTAGAAACTGTACTGGCTTTAAATGGATGTGATAATGCACAAAAGTGTGCATACTTGGTAAGTCTGTCAACTACCACCATGATGATACTATTTCCCTCAGACTTGGGTGAACCTGTGATAAAATCCATTCAATCCTCCTCCCAACGTTGGCTTGGAATGGATAAAGGTTGTAATAGACCTAGTGTCTTAATTGTTTCAGCTTTATTTTGTTGGCAAACCAAACATTCTACCACAAAAATTTGAATATCTAATTTAATGCCATCCCAAAAAAATTCCTTCTTAACCCTGTGGTAAGTTTTTAAAAATCCTTAGTGCCCTCCTAAGCGAGAAGCATGCAATTCTAGAAGAATATTTTGTTTGAGTTGGGAATTCTTACAGAGGTATAATCGATCTTTGTACCATAATGAATCATTTTTCCAACTAAATGTATGAGATGTACTGGAATCTTATTGTAAATTTTGAATAACTGCCCACACTTCTTCATCATTCTTCCATTCGTCCGCTGTTTCATTTATCCAATCTGGTTGGATAACAGAAATGGCGCACAACAATGCTTCCACATCCTCATCCTTTCTTGAGAGTGCATCTGCCACAACATTTGGCTTCCCTTTTTTATAGATAATTTCAAAGTCATAACCCAACATCTTTGTGACCCATTTTTGTTGTTCTTCATAGGATAATCTTTGCTCTAAAAAGTATTTAAGGCTATCCTTATTCATTTCTACCTTGAAGTGTCTTCCCATTTGGTAGGGTCGCCATTTCTTAAGTGCATGTAGTATTGCCAACATTTCCTTCTCATAAATAGCTTTGTGTAAATACTTTCCCTTGATTGGAATACTTTCGAAAGAAATGGATCTTTCATCTTGCATTAAAATAGCACCAATTCCATTTCCTAAAGCAACAAATTCCACAATAAAGGTTTTTGTGAAGTCTGGTGTAGCTAAGACTCGTGCTTGGCACATTGCCTCTTTAAGATGTTTGAAGGCCTTTGTTTCTTTTGGAGTCCATGAAAATGCATCTTTCTTCAATAATGTTTTCAGAGGTGCTGCTATTTTCCCATAATTCTTAACAAACTTGCGATAATACCCTGTCAACTCGAGAAATACTCACAATGCTTTATGGATGTGGGGATTTTCCATTCCTTAATGGCTTTAATTTTTCTAGGGTCTACCTTAACTCCTTCATGAGATATAGTATGACCCAGATATTCCACCTCTTGTACTCCAAAGAAACATTTGGATATTTTTGCATATAATTGTTTCTCCTCCAATAGTTGTAGCACCCTGTCAACATGTTCAACATGATCCTTCCAAGACTTGTTGTAGATTAGTATATCATCAAAAAATAATAACACAAATTTTCTAAGGAGGGGTTTGAAAATGGAATTCATCAAACCTTGAAATGTAGAAGATGCATTGGTAAGGCCAAAAGGCATGACCAAAAATTCGTAGTGACCCTCATGAGTTCTAAATGCTATTTTCGAAATGTCTTCAGTCTTCATTCTGATTTGATGATATCCTGAACAAAGATCCAAATTGGTGAAGTAAATTGATCCATGAAATTCATCCAATAATTCATCAATGACAGGAATGAGAAACTTATCTTTAATAGAGAGCTTTTTGAGCTCCATATAATCTAGGTGCAAGCGCCATGATCTGTCCTTCTTGTGCACCAATACTACCAGAGCAGAGAAAGAACTTTTACTAGGTTGAATTATACCAGCCTCTAGCATTTCTACAACCATACGTTCAATTTCACTCTTTTGGGAATAGGGATATCTGTACAGCTTGATTTTTGGAGGAACACTTCCTGGAATCAAATGAATAACATGATCATGATCACGAATAGGTGGGAGACCTATGGGAGTCTCAAATACCTTGGAATGATTGTCCAAGACTTTTTGGAGATCTGGAGAAATAGATGATTTCGATGTGGAAATATTTAGTGAACATAATTGTGCAATTACACCTCGTTGTTCCTTTTTTAGAATCTTTTTCATACCATTAGAGCTGATTATCTTTCCCAATTTCCCTACAATACCCCTTAATTCAACTTCCATTCCTTTCGCATAAAATTTCATGAAAAGCTCTTGAAAGTCAAAAGATATTGTACCCAAGGATTGTTGCCATTGAACTCCTAGTACAACATTAGCACCTCCCATTGGAATGGAAAGCATTGGGCTATTCAATACATATTCTCGCATGGATATCTTGACATTATGGCACTTTCTAGAGAAATTTATCATTCCTCTATTTGCAACCATCACTTGACACTCTGTTGCTGGATATAGGAAGCAATTCAATTCTTTTGCTATCTTACAATGAATAAAATTATGTGTACTTGCTGAATCAATCAACACTATTGCCTTTTTCTTCTTGATATGTCCTTCTATCTTGAAGGTTTGAGGAGAGTTAATTCTAGCCAATGCATTAGAAGATATGGTCGAATTCATTTCTTCTTTATCTAGGCTTTGTTCCAGGAGTATGTCCTCTTCTTTTGACCTTCCTTGTTCCTTTTCTTCTTCCTCTTCACAATCTATGTAGAATAATTTCTTCTCAGCACACTTATGACCTTTAGTGTATTTTCTATCACAACTGTAACAAAGCCCTTTTGCTCTTTTTTCTTCGAATTGTTGTGGTGTCAACCTTATAGGTTGTGGAAGGTGTTAGCGCTTGAAATTTCACCTCAGGCTGAAAAAGGTAAATTCCAAGGCAACATCAAACCACTTAGCCTCGTACCTAGCCCTACGGGGCAGGAGAGGGCTCTCTCCGGTCTATCTCGGTAAAGATCTTCAATGAGCGAGATAACCAATAAGGACACACTGATTTTAGGCTAGTAAACTGATAAAAAAGTTTGAATTGTGATTTTTAGGGTTTTGGTGGAAAGTTTGGGAAAGGCAATTTTGGGTGCGGGGATTGGACACAATTTTTGCAGGGGGTTCTTTGGGGCAAGGTAGGAGACTGTACTGATGCCTTTGAATTAAGTGAATGGATAGGAATGACTGGTGAGGAGCTAAAGAGAGCCAGAAACCTTCAAGAGTTCTCTTTAGGCAGATGAAAACATAAACATTAAGCAAACTTAAAAGCAGAGCATGACAATCATGAATTCTACTTTAACACTTCATTTGCCTAATTTGCAGAAGGAAAAGTAAGAAGATGATTCACATAACAAACTTACAAGTACAAAGAGAAACACACCATCAATACATGTAACCACATGAATCCAAAAAAGGACTGAAAAACCCTGGTCTTTCTTCCTTTGCCAAAATTGCAGAGATACAATGAGTAATACAATAGAGATTTCTCCCTCAAGAGTCCAACCTCTCCAACCTCTAAAAATGACTAAGAAAATACATAATATAGGCAAGCTAACACTTTTCTTTGCCTCTAGGGGTCAAGCTCATCATCCTAGGAGCTTTTTTAACCAATTATAAACTGAGCACTAAAAACTAGGCAGTCAAAACAACTTGCCTCTATAAGCTAGGAAACCAATTCATTCATTAAATTTTTACCTATCTCATGAATGAATCTTCTAGAAGAGATAAATAAGTGTCAAAATATCATAAAATTACATCATTTACAACAAGGAGGATCAAAATCTACTCCAAAAAGTCAAATCCAATCAAAATTGTGTTTTGCTGAGCTCTAGGTGAATTTCTGTGAAAACTGCCCAACAGGTCGCGCCCTGATCCTGAACAGGTCGCGCACATTTGGAGCTGCTTTTGAGGCACTTCCATGTGTCCAAAAGAGGCAAAAGTGGTCTTGTTGGAAAGTTCTGGATGTCTAATTTCCATACCAAGTGGAATTTATGAATTTGGTGACCATTTGCCCCTCCAAAACGACAATCTCCCAAGACTACTTCCTGTGTGTCAAAAAGGTGGCAGAAAGTCATTTTTTGCATGTTTTTTGACCTTCTGGAGGCTCAAAACTTGATGAAATCTCTTGGTAATTGCTCAGCAGGTGTATCTTTGCATGAAAAATCCAAAAATGCTGAGTTTTCCCAAAATGGAGTTGCCCATCGAATAGGTCGCATGTGGCGCGCGACCTGTTGGTGGAGAAAACCTGTTTTTGGCACAAAAAATTCACAATTGACAAAATTTTCTCCAAATTTCTTGAAATCTGGGCTGGGAGTCCCCAATCAAGTACCATGCTCATTCAAAGAGGCGTTGGCCAAAAGTTGGAGTGGATCGGGCGTTTTCCATCGTTTTAGTGCCTTGGCCAACCTCCTTGGATCTGGCGATTGTATTTTTAACATTTATTTAAAACCATGACACCTGTGCAAAACATGAATGAGGTTTTTCTTCTTTGGTATGTTGTGGACAAAAACCTCTCTCAGTTTTCCCAAATTCATCTTTGATTGCTCTGAAACATCTTTTGAGTGAAACTTATCCCGATGTGTGAAACAAGGAATTTTGTCGAAATGAAGCGAAATGAAGGGGATAAGGGGCTTCTAAATTCTTGGGAAAATTTTTGGAAGTAGGGAGGGATGTTAGGAAGTAGGGGAAAGTGGAATCTCAGAGATTGAGTGAGGGGAAGGGGTCCAAAAGGGAAAAACACAGGCCCAACCTAGAAAATTGCTAGGTTGTAGCTAGAAAGTAGGGTTTGTGGGAAAATGAGGAATTTGGGGAATCTCAGTGATGGGAAGTCTTTAATAAGGTACTATAAGGATAGGTGAAGGTGTATGAAGATCAGGATACAAGTTTTGCCGATGATTTGACCGTCCAAGAGAAATTGCCTTTCAAAACCCTAGGAGAGGGAAATGACCTTTCCTAGGTGCAATTGAAGCATGAACAAGATGTAAAATGACTCATTAGACACTGACATGATAATGAAAACCCTATGAATGATGATAGACTCAGCTGAATAGTGACATAGATTGGCATTTGGGCAATTTTGAAAAGAGTGAAAGCAAACCCTAGACCTAATGTCTAGTGACCAAATTTTACCTGAAGACTCACTGAAATGACAAAATTTGACCTTGACACCCTGAGACCACTTTGTAAGAGCATATTTGATCACTGGAGGAAGGCTGGAAAGACTGACACTAACAGAAGGCTAGGGGAAACACTTCCATCTTTATAGTTGTGAGTGGTGGGCTTCCTGGTTGCCATAATTATGCTTTCCATTTTTCTTGGTAACATGAATGCCTTCTCTGATGAATTAGGTTCCCAAAGGTGAACATCATGTTGGATATTCTCCTTTAAAGGCCCTATGAACACATCAATACTATGCTCCTTTGGAATATCTTTTATCCTTATGTTCAATTTTTGGAACTCCTCAATGTGCAACATCATTGAACCCTTTTGTTTGAGACTTATCAATTGGCTAAAAAAGGTGTTGCTTCTTGTATCCTCATAATGTGTTGTCATTTATTCCGTAAAAATTGCCCAAGTGATAATTTGTTTATGAAAGCAAAGCCATTGATACCATACAAACTGATTTGGTTCCAAATACAAAGTTTCAATACGTACCTTTTGTGTGTTTTGCACATTATGGAGATCGAAAAAGTACTCCCTCTGTAGTATCCATGTTGCAGGATCCTTGCCATCAAACTTCCTCATATCGATTTTTGGAAAAGGTGGGCCTTTGATCCAATATTAGAGTCTATGAAATCATGGTTAAAATTTCTTTTGTTCTCATCATGAGTTTCCTTTACTACCCTATCACCATTAGTGACCATTTCTTGTAGCAACTTATTCAAATTTATGTTCAATTCTTCTATCGTATCATCCATGCCATCCATCTTAGCGTCCATGCCATTCATCTTAGCTTCCATGCCACTCTTCAAACCATGCATATTAGCTTCCATGCCATACATCTTAGCTTCTACATCTCTCTTTAAACCATCCATCTTAGATTCTGCTACCTTTTGTGCGAGTGACATTTGTTGCACTTGGCCTCGTAATTTTGATATATCATGTTGCATTTCTTCCTCCTCCTCATGAGTCATGCTAGAGCTTTCAGGTTGCTTACTAGGTGTTTGCATTTTTTTCCTCAGGGCATCAATTTCTGATGATAATGCTTTACTATGTCCTCTGAATTCCTTCGAACTAATTTTTCAAACCAAGCTTATGCAAAATTAAAAAAGAAACTACACACCTTTTTTCACTTTGTAGGAGCTCAATATTGAATCTGATGTATCTCTATAATTTCAGATCATCCAATTCTAAAATTGTGACCTAAAGTAGCCCTCTATGTCCTCTTTCCAATGCCACCATTCTGATCAAATTTAGATTCTCCAAAGCAGAGTTATGAACAATCTCCCAATATGACCTAATTATATCCCTTTCTAGAAGAATGAACTTGTATGAAGTGCAAGGAAAATTTTAAGAACCCCCCCAAATTTATATGTATAATAAATGGGCGAATCTCCATGGTATATAAGAAAAATAGAAGGTGATTTTATCAATAATATAATATGTATATATAATTTTTTGGTGAATCTCTCACCAGGAATGGAAAATATTTTACTCAATTATAAAATCTTGTAAGATCTTGGCGAGTCTTTCACTAAATAATAAAACTTTGTAAAGTCCTAGTGAATCTTAGCATTGTGAAATATTAGAGAATTTTTTGAAAAGGTATAAAACCATAAATGACAAGAACCACATGGTGGAAATATCTCTATTTTTTTTTCACATTTCCACGACATGGAACTTGTTTATAAAACTATAAAAAAGCTAACCAAGTCACTTATAATATGCAGGTAAGCTTATAACAGAGTCTGATATCACTACTATCGTTGTCTTCATTCAAGTGTCATCGCTGCTATACTTAACACTGTGAATGACAACTCTCTCAGAACTCAACTCTATAGTGTAATTAAAACCTTTGGAAATTGAATCCGATAACTCTATAAAAAGGATTAGTGAAATAGAAGCTTTTGTGAATGAGCCCACTAACTATCACTACTAAACAATCAATCTAGACTATGAAGTCTTCCATCCTGATCACAATCATGCTCACGATCAAGGGAGTACGACCACGTGGCCTGACATATGGCCATCATAGCTTCCAATAATCAACAACCACCTTGCAAGGACATCCTAGCTCATGTCTCATGAATTTTATTCATCAATCTTAACTGATATAAATCTTATAAAGATAATATTAGAATCCTCTCTAGATTCACTGTTAATACAAGCGTAAAGGAAATTTTCTAGCTCAAGGCACTAGCCAATACCAACTTTGGTATTTGTGACCCCTTTGTGGGGATGCACCTACCCTGCCCCGTTGGGTTTCAGCCTTGTAACATAGTTCAAGGATCACAAGACTTTCCAATCTTCCTACTCCATTAGACACACTTTATATGCTATACATAGTGAATGGAAAAGAAGCATTATAGAACACACAATTTCATAGAAGGCAGAAAAATCTTAGCTAGTTCAATATCAAAATCTTAACCACTGATTAATAAAGAAGAACAAGTAGTGTAATGAATTGTTCTGAGTTATTTATTTACAAGTTGTAAAGAATGTAGTGGAATGGAAAATATTACTTAGGAAACCCTTCAATGTTTTCTACTCATATGTCTATGCATGTGCATATGAAATTAAGAGCATTGTTGAATAAAAAGTTTCCTTTTCTCTTGCCTCCATTTTGACAAATCAGTGTGAAATCAGTGTCACTTTGAATCTCCTTTCCTATGTGGATGTTTTGACAAATCAATGTGAAATCAAATACACTTTGAATTTCCTTTCCTGCGAGGGATCACTTCCACATTTGATTAGTAAAAGATAATCTACTATATATTATGTTCAAGAAACTGACTACAATCTAGAGTGGAAACGAGACCTCAATTCTTATTCTGAATTTGAAAATATCAAGACAACATAAGAGATAAAAATTCATATGGCCTTAGTAGCTAGAAAATGATCCCTCCATCATTACAAGACCACCTAGATTTCAACAATTAATCTAAATAATGGCACTAGTTGGAGTGCTTATTTGCATTAACACCATGGAAAAGCAACAACAGTGTTTCAAAGAACAATTACTGGAAAAGTTGTAACGTTCCGAGAATATTTAATGATAGCATCTGAGCCTCATAGCTATGGTGGGGAAACTAGGGAACCCAAATCTTGGAAGATATCTCATAACAAATCTGAGAAAAAAATAAAAAAGGGACAAAATCAAAATCTATAAATCAAGTAATGAATTGTTTACAAATCAAATACAATTCCTTTAACTAACAGTTAAATCGTGGTGATATATTTAAATATTTAGTAAGAGGGGAACATTAAACCATGGAATATTACCTTTGTCATTACTGTCATCCCTCAGTGACTAAGATTACAAATCAATACTTATGGAAATATTGTAAGAAATTTTGTGAAATAGTAAAGCATAACCTCTATTTTCAAGCACCAAAAACAAGACATTGTTACATCAAGAGCCATAATTGATACATAATCAATGAATCAAGTCCTTGTATGGAACAAGCTTGTTTCACAACCTCTATTTTCTCAATAACAAAATCAAGACATTGTATGTGGTTATTGCCAAAAGGGAACTGCGTTCTAATTTGGAAGAGGATCTTATCAAAAGACATGGATTTATTCAAAGCTACAAATCCTAATGGGTTACTGAAAAATAAGTTGGAATATGGGATTTTGATACTTAAATTGAAAAAATATGCTTTCCTTTTAGAAACATTACAGTTATACAATGTCTTTTGAAAGCATTAGAATTTGAAATTGGGCCTTTCTTTCAAGACAACTTTTCATTAACAGAATGTACTTTCCTACCTGAAACGTTGTAGATATCCAAGAAAAACTTGAAAAGCATAAGAGAACTTAGCATAATGTACTTTCTTTCCTTCCTTAACATTCTTAAAGATTTTAGGTTCCCCAAGTCATCAGGTAACCTTCAAAGGAAATGACAGTTAGTGATAGTCCAATTCATAATTGAGGATGTGTCACAAATACAAAGGGGCATCTCCTCCAAATCACAAAAGTGCTCTAGGTTAAATTCTAGCATTATTGGAAGCTTAATGCTCGACTAGGTGTTAGTGAACCCAAACATTTTTCCAATCTTCACTGAAAGCTTAAAGATAGCTTCTCTAAGTACAACATGACTTTACTATGCTCTTGAAGTGGGGGCACATGCAGCCTCTCCAAGTGAATAGTCTTAAAATAAGTGAAGATAAGGCCAATAGATCATTCAGTGTGGATGTATTTAACCCATAACATAATACTATTAGGACTTTCAAATTTTTCATGGAACTCAAAAATGTTGGAAGAAAGTATTTGCTTCCATAAAAGAGTAAAACTAAAGCCTCTGCTTGGGGACAATTGATGTCACACCACTAATACTTCTCCATGGAATCTATATAGGTAAACCACAAATGCATAATTCCATTAGAATATTGTGTTTATTGAATACACAAATGAAATCATTGCATTTCTTTAAAATATCTTTTGAATTCAAAATTACCGAAATTACATATCGATAACCTAGTGGGTGTAGGATAAAATTCACCTGTTTCATTCGCAGAAAGCATGAGAAAAAACCTAATACTATATATAAAACCAAGAAAAATTCAAATTCATCACTTCTAGGGACCTCGTAACCACCTTGCCAATACACAAGTATGTTCCTATTTGCAGTTAGAGAAATTACCCAAATTACAATCTGTTTACTCCAGCCTATGTTGGAAAGTTATAGAAGGATGACTAGTGCAATCAATCCATTGCTTTTAGCCCTGGATTTGTTTCAGTTTAAAACAAAAGTATACAAATATACTTGTCCAATGTCTATGCTTTAACCATTCACCTTAAGATGTTTTTAAAATATAATTTCCTAAGTCTATTTAATATCTTCATTATCATAAAAACCAACCTATATCCATCTTAACTCTACATCTACCACTCTTAGGGGGATGAAATCTATTTATCCCTCTAAGCACTTGGTAGACCAAGAATTAAGATGGATCTAAGATGATAGAATTTCCCCTTTAAATAGTATATGTTCACATGAATACCATGGTATTACCATGGTTCAACACCATGGGTTCTCATAAACCTCGAGCTTAAAAATTACTATTAGTAATTTATAAAAATTAATAAAATTAATAGTTGATTTTTATTTTAACCGAGCTACAATGTTTAACATACATTAAATTACAACATCCATTTTTACTCTTGATCCACCAAACCCCGAGAGGGATCAAATATTTTTTCACTCTATGCTAGTTTGCATATCACGATATTTGATACCTCTCGAGGGTTAGTAGATCCAGAGTAAAGATGGATCTATGCTGGTTTAATTCCCCCATTTAAATAGGCTACATTCCAGGTGAATACCATGGGTCAATACCATGTGCCATTTTGGTTAATACCATAGGTCAATACCATGTGCCATTTCTATTTTTATTAATACTAATATTAGGGTGAATAATGTTTTTTTGCATGGTATTAATAATAGTCTAGCCCATGGTATTTGTCCCATAGTATTTTTCCCATAGGTTTCACCTAAATATAACGCATTTTTTGAGTGTTCGTAAATATAAGGTGACTTATGGAGTAAGTATAAATTTTTATTTATTTATTTTTATTTATTTACTTTTCTTATTTTGAGGAAAAACCTGTGAGCAGATTTGAAACCAACGTTTCGGACTAGCTTAGTGAGCAGATTTGAAACCAACGTTTCAAACTAACTGGTTTACCATACGTCTAGTTTATTTATATTTTTATTTATTTACCATACCTTTTGGGTAAGTATAAAAAGACATTTTATTTATTTACCATACCTCCACTTTTCTTATATTTTTATTTGTTTACACCCTTGTACATATATAAGGTGACTTATGGAGTAAATATAAAAAATGTTTTATTTATTTACCATACCTCTCACTTATTTATATTTTTATTAATTTACCATACCTCTTTTATAAATATGGTATTTATCCCATAGGATTCACTTAAATAAAACCTTTTCTTGAAAATTAGGGAGAATGGAAGGTTGTAACTCCTAATTTCAAGGGCTAAATTTACCTTTTTACCCTCTCCCTTAAAATAAGGTGGGCTATTTGAGGTGATTTGTAAAAATGTACTATGATACAAAATATTTGCCCACTAAAAATTTAAAACCCCTTAATTTTGCCAAAGGGCGAACATTCACCCGTAAAATTTTCCATGATGAAGTGCCACATGTCATAGTTTTGACCTTAGTATCTGAAAAGTATACACAGGAAACTACAGTCTGTCCTCTTTCTGCAACTTCTTACGAAATTTCAATCTGATTCTCAAAACAAAAGTTATGACTATTTTCCCCAAGTCACCTATTTGGAATGAAATTTGGGAATCTACAAAAGGGCCAACTTCCTCAGATCATATCTCCACCAATATAGTGCAAAACACTCTGAAATTCAGACCCGAGGTTTATAACGATTTCGGCACAAATGGGGTTTTTGTTTAGCATCTGAAAAGTCGTAGAAAAAAGTTATAGCACAAATTCCACGATGAATTGTTTGGAGCAATGAAAGCCTAGAATTCAAAGCTCTGATACTAAATGTTATGAAACCAGCTCACAAAAAGATAGAAAAGATAGTTGAACAACATAGAATTTAGCCTCTTCGAGGGGGCAACCTCCTTTACATTACACAAATGAACAATTCTTGGATGATTTAAATGATAAAACCTCTTTTCTCTATATAGGAGTCTAAGGGGTCACAATATAACCAAGCCGACTTAACAATAATAATATAAAGGCACAAAAATAACAATAGATGGATTCTATGGGGCACAATAATAACAATATGGGGACAATAGGGGCACAAGAATATTAATAAGGGATACAACTACAACAGTAATGGGGGCATCACTAGTTTATAGGGACCTAACACTAATGATATTCAGTTCAATACCAAAATGTTGATGAAGTTAAATATGAACTATTGATGTAGTTGCAATTTGTCATTATGGTAAGTTATAACATTGGTCAAATAAAGTTACAGTTTTGTTGTTGGCAAAACCCAACACTCCCCATTTTTTCCTTATTTATTTCAAATAATCGAGACCCTTTCCATTGATTTTTGGTTAATTCACCTTTTAATATTTTCTTTTGGTTAAGTGTACTACAATTTTTCCATTTTTTCATTTTCGCTGAATTTCTATTTTGATTGCTTCATTGAGTTCGGTTTTTTTCTAGCTTTCAATCAGTACTTATTTCATCTCATTTGGTTTCACGGTTATCCGAAGTTCAGTAAATTTTACCCACGGGTTAAAAAATGTACAACATATATATTATTTTATTTTTTGTAAATAAATTAGTAATTGATTGTAAATATTAATTCCTAGTCATTTTTCAATAATTTCTTCATTTTTTTAGAAACGATCCTACAAAATCACTCAACCAAATTGTAGAACAATTAGATAACAAGATTTTGGGATCTCAATAATTTATTCCAATTCCTAATTTTAAAACAAATTATGAGACTTGAAATATCAAAATTGCAAAGTGATTGTAGTTCATTTTGTAGGATTATTAATCACCAAAGTGGACCCCAGTTCACCTTACCTCCTCCCTTCCTTCACAAAAAGTCCCAATATAAAGTATCTCTCATAAAAATTTCCCGATATAAAATTTCCCAATAGTTGAAAATGTTTCCACATTGGAATATCATATATTGGTGTTTTCATTTCGTGCACATTTTAAAAATTGCGATATCACTATAATCTCTATATCTGATATTTGATTTATACGTCGGGTTTTTCATTTTTACCAAATGTTTCTCATCCTCATTAATCTAATACCCCTTGATATCAAGAACTTGAAAATATAAACCAAGTGGTCGTAGTTTCAATGGAGGGAGACACCCACCTCCACGTGGACGTCACCTCCCTCACAATACTTCACTAGCCACCTGATATCAGAACCCTGACATAGTTTGACATATTTGAAGTTATTTTTAAAACCTTTGATATCCCTTATCCCTCCGACCTCCGATATCCCTTATCCCTACAACCTCTGATATCTATCATCTCCTTATTAACACATGACTCCTCCATTTAACATAAGTTCTTCTCTTGTAATTCGAATTGTGTTTATAAATCCAAAGCCACGTATGGTTTTGGTTTCGAATTTTGTTATATGGGATTTAATATATATATATATATATATATATATATATATATCTATATATATATATATATATATATATTATATTAATATTATAATATATTGTATATTAATTTCTTTTTGTAAGTTTGGTATTACTTTCTCTATTTATATTAACTAACTATAATCAAGTTTTTCCAATAGTAATAGGTGGCCTCAAGCTACACATAGGAAACTAGGTTGCCCACTTGTCAGTGTTAAAATCTATCCAAAATTTAAATAATTCTTTTTCTATCATCCTGACGACATTGTCTATTTTATCTATACTGAATATCAACTTTGAAAAGTAAAAGCTACTCGACATAAAAACAAAATTTTATCTGGAACTCTGTTTTACTCCTCATCCGAGGACTCCACCAAGGCTGGGGCTTTAGCACTGGATCCCAGCATCTCGCTTATACTCATGTCCTGCAGACTTTGCTCGATCCTACTCAGTGCCAGGCTGTTTCGGTATCTCTGAATCTGAATTGTTGCTATCTCTCTTAGGAGATCTGCTCTGCTGGGTTCCTTCACTTCCATTTCCTCCTGTGCCTCATGTCCTTTATTTACTGCATGTTTTTTGTTGAGAGTCATGGCTCAGGCCACTACATTCTTCATAACCCAGTATTGCTAGATCATTTGTCTGAATAGATTGTGGCAAGCACGAGTGTTCCCTTGGTCTTGTACCATGTCTTCCCATTCTTCTGTCGGAATAGCTTGGTTTGTGATACTGTCATGTAGTTCTCTCTCCCAACCCACTATTTGCGCTCTGACCTCAGGTGGATTACCTGCCATGTACCCATCAATGAGGGTCTTCATATTCTCCTGTCCCATCTTTCTGCCTCTCTTGCATTGGTCTCTGCTGGAGATTCCCACCCCCAACAGTCTATTTCTCTACTTTGTCTTCTCCTTTGTTGCTCTTCTTAGCCACTTCTTTTCCATCTCTCGCCATTCTTGCGTTGTCTCAGTTGTAGTTTTCTTCGCCCAATTCATTTTCCTTTATGTGCTTGCTTGCCCCCAGAATGTACTGGACACAAATTATAATTAAACCTAAAACGATACCTTAAGAAGTATGAGTAGTTTGAAGGTATACTTCCCATTCTGTCTTGTATTTAAGCATTCCAGGTTTGGTCTCTCGCTCAAGTCTTGGCAAGTTGAGTTTTCCTTTCATCTCCCTCAGATTTCCCCCTCATAGTGCTTGGGTTAGCATTTTGTGGCCTCTCAATTCCTCTTCTCTCAAATTCATCTCTCCCCATCTACCCTCACTCAGATGGTTTACCTTAGAAGACTTACCAGGGAGTCTACAAAGGGAGACCATGTCCCTATTCTGAATTGCATGAGGTTTCTTCATTCCATTCTTGCACCTCTCTATTATCTTCGCTCTAGTCGAGCCCCTGGTTATCCTCTTAGTTTTATTCTGGATATTCCAATTAGCTTTCTTAGCAGCCCATATGTCCCTTCTTTTGGCTACTATGGCCTTGAGGGTAGTTTCTTGCCTATACCAACTACCTAAATTATCCCCTATGTGCCTCAGGAGCCACCTCGACATAGCTATATTCCTTCTACCTTCTCACTTACCAAGTTCTCTCTTCTCTCCCTGGCCTCCCTCCTTCCCTCTCTGCACTTTCTTTAAAGGCTTTTCTTTAACTTTTTCCTCTCTCTCCCCTTTATCCTTGTTCCTAACCCAAATAGTGTTCCAGGAAACCCTAGTTCCGACTCTTTCTAAGTCTTGACTTTCCTAGGTCTCTTTCCCTTCTACCACTGAAATTGGCATTACTGTAATTCTGATGTTAAGGAAATGGAGGAATACATAACATCGACTTGAGTTGACGTCACTAAATCCACTAGCCTATGTCCTCGTCCTACGTCTACCACCTTTTGGTTCTCTTACCCTCACTCTGTCTTTCTTCTAGTAACCATCTTCTTTCTCCCTTACCTTTTTGTTTTACATCGTTGTCCGTGCTGCCTTTCATCACACCTCTGACCTATCCTCCTAATTTTCTCGCCACCCATTTCTTCATTCCTACTCCTCGGAAGGATGGCCCTCTGGCGCTTCGAGCTTTGTCCCTCATTAACTCCCTTGTGCCTCTAGATGCTCCTGCCGTGTGTTCTTCTCTATGCTCTTGCCACTTGCTGGCATCAACCTACTCGCTCTCTCCCTGGCCCCCATGCCTTCCTCTCTGCCTTCTCTTTGAAACCACACCTGTCTTCTTTCGGGGCTTTCTCCCTCCCTGTCCTATCCTTCTACCTACCCTTCCTATTGTCTTCTTCCCCCGCATCCTGATCTGTTCTTTGTCCTTGCGCTGGAGTGGCTGATCCCTGACATCTCCACTTCCCATCACAGCTGGCCCACCTCCTCTTCTCTTTCACACCCCGATCGGGGGTTCTCCTCTTACTCCTTGCCTTTTTCTAGTATTTCCACTAGTTTCTTCATTCCCTCCATTTGTAATAACTCTTGTTCTCTTATATCTAGGTTTCTACCTAATTGGCCGCATCCCCAGTTTGCAAGATTTCCACTGCCACATTGCCCATCCTTTGGACATGTGTTGGGATAAAGTATCCTATCTGTCAAATTAGCTTGCTGATCTCTTGGACCAGCCTTGCAGTCCTCACCATATCTATCGACATTTTCAAGTATCCTTCCACCTGCAGTCTTTGCAATCTCTCTCTTACAGCGATTTCCAATCCCCTCTTCAAAGCATGAAGCTATGCTTTGGTGTTTCTTGCATTCTCGCATTGTTGCTTGACTTTTTTAAAGTATTTTTTTATTAAAAAAAAAAAACCCCACGCCCCCTCCACCCGCCCACCGCCCGTGGTGGTGCAACCTTGGGAAGAGGGCCTCCACGTAGTTCCTCTGCCCAGGGCTGTGCCACCATGGATGGTGAGCCGACAGAGGGGCGAAACCCCGCCCTCCCGCCGCTCCTGGTGGTGCGACCCTGGGCAAAGGGTATAATTGAGAATCGCCCCCCCGCCCCCCTCCCACTCGTGGTGGCACAGCATTGGGCGGAGGGTCTACATGCAGGCCCTCCACCCAGGGCTGTGTCAGCGCAGGTGGCAGGTAGGCGGAGGGGCCACGGTTTTTTTTTCTTTTTGTAAATAAGAAAAAAAAGTACTTTAAACAAATCAAACTTTTTTAATAATATTTTTAATTTTTGTTTTTTTAATAATTTTTTAATTTTTTTTAAATTTTAAATTAAAAAATTATATTTGTTTAAAGAAAATTAAATTTTTTAATGATTTAAAAAAAAAAAAAAAATTGTTTTAAAAAAAATAGTTTAACAATTTTTTTATGGTTTATGCGATAATTTTTTTTCAACATTTTTATTTTATTTTTTGTCTTTCTTATATATATATATATATATATATATATTTTTTTTAAGTAATCAACATCTTAATCTTAATTTTAGTAGTTTTTAATTTTTTTTTGTTAATTTTCTATTTTTTTTTAATCTAGTTTGTTTTTTATTTTAATTTTTTTTTTTTTGTTTTTTGTTAATGTTTTTTTAAATTTTCCTCTTTTTACCTACTTAATTTTATAGTTTTTTTTAATGTTTTTTTCTTCTTTTCCATATTTTTGTTTATTTTTCTTTTGACAATTTTTATTTATGGTTTACAAGATAACTTTCTTTTTTTCCATTTTTTTTTAAATATGCTTTTTTTACTATTTATTTGTTGATGATTTCTAATTTTAATTTTTTTGTTTTTTAATTCTTCTATTAATTTTGTTTTTTTTTTACATTTTTATGATTGATTTTTTTTTTATGTTTGAATTTTTTTGTCTTTTTTTATATATTTGATTTTTTTTGTTTTTTGTTTTTATTTTATGTGTTGTTTTTAAAATATATTTGAATTTATGATTTGTTATTTTTTTAACTTTTTTTTTGTTTTGTGTTTTTTTCATTGTTTTAATTTTTTAATTTTTTATTTTATTTTATGTTTTCATTATTTTTTTTTAAATTTTAATGTTTTTTTAGCGTCATGATAAAATATTTTATGCCATTATTTCAAAATGTTGAAATTTTACCCTTCAAAAAAAAAGTGGTATCCCATCCTCAACACTTTTTGTTTTGAGGATGTTTTTTGGACAATTTTTGCCTAAAAAAATGGTTTTCACCGCCATTTTTAAAACATGTTGAAAATTTACCCTAGAAAAAAAAATGTTGTTTTTCCAGTGTGAACACTTTTCATTTTTAGCAATATTTTTCATGTTTTTACGGGGTTTTTTGGCCAGAGTTCCCGTTTTGAGTTTATAGTTCTCGTTTCAAAGTTTACATTGTTAAATACATATATATACATATGTGTGTGTGGGTGTGTGTGTGTATTAGGGTGGTATATATTTAGACTACATATTATTTTTCCAATTGTGTTAGTGAACCATATGCAGGAAGAGGTATTTTCAAATAGAGAAGCTCAATGCATACAATTATGAAGACTTCCAAAAGTGAAAGAAGTTAACGAAATTTCTATGGCCAATAATTACAAGAACATGCTTTGTTAGAGGTGAACATGCTCCATTCAGGGAATTTAGAGGACCTCAAAGAATGATACAAGAAAATGAACTACCCTTCCCTGTGGAATCTATGGAGGCTTTGCAACTAGTTGAGGTAGGTGAACACACTCCTATAATAAAGTTAAAAAAAATCGAGAGAGTTTGTAAATCCAACGGACTAGAAAAACCTAAAGCTAGTGAAATGTTCAAATGTTTATAAGAGAAAAATGCTTCAATTCTAGATTTTAACCCTACCATATTTAGGCATGATGGGAAATGAAGAGCTGCGTTACATGGTCAATCTTGTAATCCACTACAAAAAAATGGGAACAAGTAAATTAAAGGGCAATAGTTATAACACATCATGCTTAGAGAATCAAGTTTGGAAATCTCAGTGACAGAGTGATCCATACATAGAGGATCTAGATAATATATTAAAAAGGATGAGGTGATAAAGCAAAATTATTTTAAGTTGGGAATATGAATGTGACATGCATGTTACATTGCAAAGGATCCCCTAATCTATATCAGGGTCATTTATGCATTGTATAAACAATAAACCGATGGAGAGAAATGTGGGAAAATTTATTTCTATCAAAATCATCATGGATTTCAAAATTTACATGATTAAGGTTAGCCTACAACACCTTAGAGGAAGTGGAATTGGAGGACTTCTCACAATCAAGAAAATATAGTCCAAGTAGAGACCTATGAGGAATGTTAGATTTAGTAATATAGACGACTGAGTTCATTGTAGTGGTTACAATCTTCACCACTATTTCTCCTATGAAGAAGAGGGGTTAACTTCAAATGGTTCCATTTTAAGATATCTCCAAATGTATGGATGAAAGAACACAAAGGATTTGTGTGAGTTGCTTGCATCAATTTTAGCTCAAACTTCATATTTCCTTTATAGAGAAATTATTTCAATGAGAACTGAAGAATAGGTGGGCTAGTACATTACTTTTGAACCATTCTTTCCTAAATCAAGGATGCTCTTCAATGGAGGAAGAGAATGCCATTATGGATTTGGGGTTAGCCAAATTGGTTTTTGGATTCCAGTATGAAATAATCATACTTCTTAGACTATATTATTGTTTGGTGTCCCAATCCCAACAAGGAAAAATAATACAGGTGAATAGGTCAAATAGGTCAGATGAGCACTAACTAATGCCTGTGTATATGAAGGTGTGTTAAAAATGAAGAGGATTATGCAATTTAATAAGGGGGTTCTAATATGCACTAATAATTAAGATGTTTTTGTTTCTATTATTGAGGTGATAGTATAATGAGTGTATAGCTCGATCTTGTTTAGCAATGACATTTTGAGTGGATAACAATGATCTCTTACAACTCTATCGCTTATCTTGGTACTATTAACTTTCAATTTGGCGATAATGCTTTTATCCTTGATTCTAGTCATATATAAAATTTTGGAAGGTTGATTAAAATTCATTTTCAACATTTCCTACCATAATAAGAATGATTCTTATCAAAATAAAGACAAGAATTTATAGGCCATTCCTTAGGAGATACATTAGTGATTGAAAGTTGTGTTTAGGTTAATGCATTATTCTGTCTTTATCTAATGATATAGTTTGAAAATTTGGATATAATACAAATATACGGAGGTTTATTATTAGTGAAAATAAGAAAATGTGTAGAAACACTTATTTAGACTAACTTACTATATATGCATAGTTATAGTTGGTAAAATATTCATCCTAGATACACAATTTGTGATCAACAAGATACCATACCTTTTATTTAACCCCAAATGAAAGAAGAAATTACTCAAAAAGGATATATAAATAGTAAGAAAACACTTCTAACTCCATTTCACAACAAGAAAAATGAACATTAATCTAATTATTTTTAGAAAATAAATTAATGAAAATGGAATGAGATGATTTTTGGAAATGGTATGTTATATTTCACTTCTTGAGAGTGTTTAAGTGAAATAGAGAAATAATACTAAATCTTATCATGTAATTTTTTCATATGGATATGACTTACACATCAACAAGAAATATGTTAGGTCCCTATAATACTAGCGATTACCCCATTACTATTGTAGTTGTATCGCTTATTAATATTGTCGTTCCCCTGTTGTCCCCATATTGTTATTACTGTGCCCCATAGAATCCCTCTATTGTTATTTTTGTGGCTTTATATTATTATTGTTAGGTCAGTTGGGTTATATTTTGACTCCTTAGACTCCTATATATAGAAAGGAGGTTTTTTCATTTGTATCATCCAAGAATTTTTCCATTTATGTAATGTAAAGGAGGTTTCCCCTTCGAATAGGTTGAATTCTAAGGCGTTGATCTATTTTTCCTATCTTTTTGTGAGCTCGTTTCATAACATTTGGTATCAGAGATTTGAATTCTAGGGTTTCGCTATTCCAAATAGGTCATCGTGGAATTTTTGCTATAAATATTTCTTTGCGATGTTTCAGAAGCTAAAAAAAAAAACATTTGAGAGGAAATCGCACTGAACCTCGGATCCGAATTTCAGAGCTCTTTGCACTATATTTGCGGAGATATGATCTGACGAAGTTGGTCCTTGTGAAAACTCCTGAATTACATTCCAAATAGGTGACCTAGGTAAAATCCTCATAACTTTCTCTCTGAGCATTAGATTGAAAATTCGTAAAAAGGTATAGAAAGAGAATAGACTGTAGTTTCTTGTACATATTTTTCAAGGCCAAAGGTCGAAATAGTGACTCGTGGCACATCATACAAGTTCGCTCTACTGAACTAGTCTATAATCAGGTCACGGTGGTAGATTTGGCATAACTCTTCCATGGAGAATCCAATTTGGATCAGACTGGTGGCATTAGAAAGAGGACGTAGAGGGATACCACAAGCTGCAATTTCAAAACTAGATAATCTGAAATTACAGAGACACATCAGATTCAATATCAAGCTCCTACAAAGTGAAAAAAGGTGTGTAGTTTATTTTTTAATTTCTGCATAAGCTTGGTTTGAAAATTAGTTTGAAGGAATTCAAAGGGAATAGTAAAGAACTATTATCAGTAATTGATGTCCCAAGGAAAGGAAATGCAAACACCTAGTAGGCAACTTGAACGCTCTAGCATGACTCATGAAGAAGAGGAAGAAATGAAACATGATATATTAAAATTACGAGACCAAGTGCAAAAAGTGTCACTTGCACAAAAAGGAACAGAATCTAAGATGGATGGTTTAAAGAAAGATGCAGAAGCTAAGATGAATGGTTTAAGGAAAGCCGTAGAAGCTAAGATGGATTGTTTAAAGACAAGCATGGAAGATTTGAAGACAGATTTGACAAAGTTTCTAGAAGAAATGCTTACTAATGGTGAAATGTTAGTAAAGGAAACTCATGATGAGAACAAAAGAAATGTTAATCATGATTTCATAGACTCTAATGTTGGATTGAAGACCCACCATATTCCAAAAATCGATATGAGGAAGCTTGATGGCAAGGATCCCGCAACATGAATATCACAGATGGAGCAATTTTTTGATCTCAATAATGTGCAAAACACACAAAAGGTACGTATTGCAACTTTATATTTGGAACCAAACTAGTTTGTATGGTATCAATGGCTTTGCTCTCCTAAACAAATTATCACTTGGGCAATTTTTACAGAAGAATTGACAGCACATTATGAGGATACAAAAATAAACATTTTTTTTAGCTAATTGATCATAAGGGTAAAAAATATTCTAGAGTAGCATAGGATTGATGTGTTCATAGGGACTTTAAAGGATAATATCCAACATGATGTTTGCCTTTGGGAACCTGATTCATTAGAGAAGGCATTCAGGTTAGCAAGAAAATGGAAAGAAAAATTATGGAAACCAGGAAGCATACCACTCACAACTATAAAGATGGAAGTGTTGTTGCCCCTAGTCTTCGACAACCTATAAGGTTGACAACACAACAATTGGAAGAAAAAAGAGAAAAAGGGCTTTGTTACAGTTGTGATAACAAATACACTAAAGGTCATAAGTGTGCTGAGAAGAAATTATTCTACATAGATTGTGAAGAGGAAGAAGAAAAGGAGCAAGAAAGGTCAAAAGAAGAGGATATACTCCAGGAACAAAGCCTAGATAAAGAAGAAATGAATTCAACCATATCTTGTAATGCATTGGCTGGAATTACCACTCCTCAAACCATCAAGATAAAAGGACAAATCAAGAAGAAAAAGGTAATAGTGTTGATTGATTCAGGAAGTACCCACAATTTTATTCATTGTAAGGTAGCAAAAGAATTGAATTGCTTCCTATATCCAGCACTAGAGTGTCAAGCTATGGTTGCAAACAGAGGAACGATAAATTGCTCTGGAAAGTGCCACAATATCAAGCTATCCATGGGAGAATATGTATTGACTAGCCCAATGCTTTCCATTCCAATGAGAGGTGCTAATGTTGTACTAAGAGTGCAATGGCTACAATCCTTGGGTACAATATCTTTTGATTTTCAATAACTTTTCATGAAATTTTATGCGGAAGGAAAGGAAGCTGAATTAAGGGATATTGCAAGGAAACCGGGAAAGGTAATCAGCTCTAACAGTATGACAAAGCTTCTAAAAAAGGAACAAAAAAGTGTAATTGCACAATTATGTTCGCTATATGTTTCCACATCAGAATCATATATTTCTCCAGATCTCCAAAAATTCTTGGACAATCATTCCAAGGTATTTAAGACTCCCAAAGGTCTCCCACCTATTCGTGATCATGATCGTGCTATTCATCTGATTCCAGGAAGTGTTCCTCCAAACATCAGGCCGTACAGATATCCCTATACCCAAAAGAGTGAAATTGAACGTATGGTTGTAGAAATGCTAGAGGCTGGTATAATTCAACCTAGTCAAAGTTGTTTCTCTGCTCCAGTAGTATTGGTGCACAAGAAGGATGGATCATGGCACATGTGTCCGGATTATAGGGAGCTCAACAAGCTCACTATTAAAGATAAGTTTCCCATTCATGTCATTGATGAATTACTGGATGAATTGCATGGATCAATTTACTTCACCAAGTTGGATCTTCGTTCAGGATATCATGAAATCAGAATGAAGACAGAAGACATTCCGAAAACGGCATTTAGAACTCATGAGGGTCATTATGAATTTTTGGTCATGCCTTTTGGCCTTACCAATGCACCTTCTACATTTCAAGGTTTGATGAATTCCATTTTCAAACCCTTCCTTAGAAAATTTGTGTTAGTATTTTTTGATGATATACTATTCTACAGTAAGTCTTGGAAGGGTCATGTTTAACATGTTGACAAGGTGCTACAATCATTGGAGGAGAAACAATTATATGCAAAAAGATCCAAATGTTTCTTTGGAGTACAAGAGGTGGAATATCTGGGTGATATGGTATCTCATGAAGGAGTTATGGTACACCCTAGCAAAATTAAAGCCATTAAGGAATGGAAAATCCCCACATCCATAAAGCATCTACGAGGGTTTCTCAGGTTGACAGGGTATTATCGCAAATTTGTTAAGAATTATGGGAGAACATCAGCACCTCTAACAACGTTATTGAAGAAAGATGCATTTTCATAGACTCCAGAAGCAACAAAGGCCTTCAAACATCTTAAAGAGGTAATGTGCCAAGCACTGGTCTTAGCTACAGCGGACTTCACAAAAACTTTTATTGTGGAATGTGATGCTTCAGGAAATGGAATTGGTGCTATTTTAATGCAAGATGAAAGACCCGTTACTTTTGAAAGTCATCCAATCAAGGGAAAGATTTTACACAAAGCTATTTATGAGAAGGAAATTTTGGCAATACTACATGCACTTAAGAAATGGCGACCCTACCTAATGGGAAGACACTTCAAGGTAAAAACAGATCATGATTGCCTTAAATAATTTTTAGAACAAAGATTATCCTTTGAAGAGCAACAAAAGCGGGTCACAAAGATGTTGGGTTATGACTTTGAAATCATCTAAAAAAAGGGAAGCAAAATGTGGTGGCAGATGCACTCTCAAGAAAGGATGAGGATGTGGAAGCATTGTTGTGTGCCATCTCTATTATCCAACTAGAATGGATAAACGAAGCAAGGGAGGAATGGAAGAATGATGAAGAAGTGTGGGCACTTATTCCAAAGTTACAACAAGATTCCAGTACATCTGATACATTTAGCTGGCAAAATGATTTGTTATGGTACAAAGATCGCTTATACCTCTGTAAGAATTCCCAACTCAAACAAAATATTCTTATGGAATTGCACACTTCTCCCTTAGGAGGGCACTCAGGATTTTTAAAAACTTACCACAGGGTTAAGAAGGAATTTTTTTGGGATGGCCTTAAATTGGATATTCAAAAGTTTGTGGCAAAATGTTTGGTTTGCGAAGAAAATAAAGTTCAAACAATTAAGACCACTAGTCTATTACAACCTTTATCCATTCCAAGCCAACATTGGGAGGAGGTTTCAATGGATTTTATCACAGGTTTACCCAAGTCTGAGGGAAAGAGTGTCATCATGGTGGTAGTTGACAGACTTACCAAGTATGCTGACTTTTGTGCATTATCACATCCATTTAAAGCCAGTACAGTTTCTACTGCATTTATGGAAACAATATAAAAGCTACATGGAAATCCAAAGATTATTGTAAGTGACAGAGATCCCATCTTCACTGGAAATTTTTGGACATAATTATTTTCTTGTCTTGTTACTCAGTTAGCTCATATCTCATCTTATCATCCTCAATCTGATGGGCAAACTGAGATAGTAAACAAATGTTTGGAAGTATATCTTCATTTCTTTGTCTCCGATAAATAGACATAATGGGTCAAATGGTTGCCTCTGGCTGAATGGTGGTATAACACATCCTTTCATACAACAACAAAAATGACCCCATTTATTGCACTTTATGGATATCAGCCACCATCCATCACATCATATTTAAGAGAAAATTCTAAGGTTCAAGCAATGGAACATCACATCGAACATCAACAACAAGTCCTCCAAGTCTTAAAGGATAACCTCATGTTGGCACATAATAGAATGAAACAACAGGAAGATCAACATCGCAGCGAAAGAAGTTTTGATATAGGTGATTGTGTATTCCTACGGCTAAAACCATACAAACAAATGTCCCTGAAGCAAGCTAAGAAGGATAATAAATTATCACCAAAGTATGTTCCATACAACGTGTTGCAAAAGATTGGTACTATGGCATACAAATTGGAGCTTCTTGCATCTTCTCGAGTGTACCCAGTTTTCCATGTTTCATGTTTAAAGAAGGTTATAGGCGACAAGCTCCCAGTTCAAACAATGAAGGAAAAATTATATTGGAACCAGAAGTACTCACAGAGACAAGAACTCGACAGCTACGAAATCGATCAATTTCGGAGTATCTCATCAAGTGGCAGAACTTATCTGCTGAAGATTCCACATGGGAGGATGATAATTTTATACAGAAGCATCCATTACTACTCAAGCATTGAGGAAAACACTTTTTTGAAGGAGAGGGGCATGTTATGTCCCTATAATACTAGTGATTACCCCATTACTATTGTAGTTGTATCCCTTATTAATATTGTTGTGCCCCTATTGTCCTCATATTGTTATTACTGTGCCCCATAGAATCCCTCTATTGTTATTTTTGTGGCTTTATACTATTATTGTTAGGTCAGCTGGGTTATATTGTGACTCCTTAGAATCCTATATATAGAAAGAATGTTTTTTCATTTGTATCATCCAATAATTGTTCATTTATGTAATGTAAAGGAGGTTGCCCCCTTGAAGAGGCTTAATTCTAAGGCGTTGATCTATATTTTCTATCTTTTTGTGAGCTGGTTCCATAACAAAATATGTGATAAAAACAAGCAACTATGTGAGGTTGAGATACCTAGAAAAGAAAATAAATGATTGGAGATAAATTAATCTTAAGGGAATATATACATACCTGTTTCATTGATTAGAGATATCTTCTCACCGTCCTGATTGATAATTGATCATCATTATCAAATCCAAATTAACTTTAACAACCATTGTAAGAAAAATATGTAAGCCCTTTATCTATATTTCTAGAGATCACAATTTCCCTAGACCACTATAAGTGTAACGTATGAAAATTGAATACGTAAAATTAACTATTATAAAATAAATATGAAAGTAATTTTTTACTATATTATACCTCAAAAAAGTTGTGAGACAATACTCCAAATCTAGAGGGAGGAATGGAGAAGAACCAAGATGGCATAATTTTTTTTAGTAGGAATAGTATCCAAACTCCTAAAACATGTTGATCCAAGACTTTTTGAGAAAAATGCATACAAAAATGAACTAATAATATAACTTGAGCTACCTAACTTAAATCTAGACCATGGTGCCACCATCTTGGAGCTTAAAAAATCTAAATAGAGATTACATGAAGCAAAACAATATCAACGAAATAGATATTGCTTAAACAAATGAAATAGAGAGGGCATATCGCTCTTTTTGACCATCCTTAACAACCAGATGCTAATAAAAACATAATGGAGTATATCTACATTTTTTGTCAAGCCTTAGTATCTACAATATGAAGGGAAAAACCCAGTGTTATAGAGAGAAGCAAAATGATATTCCAAACTTTATTCTCATATAAGGATGCACTTGAATTTAGCCTTCCAAATTTATTCGGGTCCCCTTTTCTTTTCGAAACTCCACCAAAGAACTGTATCTTGTGATCATTCAAAGAATTGAGAAGCAAATTGACAAAGGGATCACAAAGCTTGTTTTCCCTGGCTACCTATCTCCAAGTATGCAATAAATTGTTGGATGTGACCCATTTATAATATTATCATCATTGTGTCCCTCTTCTCTAAATGTGTAGCAATGGCTAGGGACTCGTGGGGGTCAATTCAAATGGAAGCAAAGATTTTCATAGAGTCAATTGGAAATTATGTTGCCTACCCAAGGGATGGGGGAGAATGGATTTTGAGACATTCCAAAGATTTTAAGAAATATAAGGCCATCAATGGGAATATATATGGCTCTCTTCTAAGTTTTGGGGTGATGTGACTGATACAATGAGAATAGAATTTCTTTCTTACTCCATGTCTTACTTTTCCCTCTCCCAAATATCTAAAGGTCATCTCAGGTAAAATGTTACCAAATAGTGTAAAGATGTGCAATAGTTATCCACCTCTACTTGTTCAACAAAACAAAAATATCATGACGATAGCGCTGAATATTTTATGGGTTGGGAATCCTCTAGAGCCTAACAAAGGAAATTATGGGAGGGAATCTATCATCACAAACCCTAACCAAACTGTTGAAGGTTGGATACCAACCCTAAATATAAGGATTACCCTCCTCCCGACATGGGTGTTATCCCTATTACTGCATGACTTTTAAACTCTTCTATGCAAGCCAACTTACATTTAGTTTTATTGTGATGTTTATTATACATTTTACCATAAATTTTATCGTAGCCTCAATGTTATTTTTCACTTCAATTGATGGGTTGCTATGTTACCATGCTTTCTATACTACTTTTTGTGATTTCTAACCACAATAGTGCAAAAGAGACAATCGACACTAATCACAGAAAGGAACACCCAAAATAAAAAAACACATACCAATTAAATAGAACCCATTGATGGAATAAAGATTATATAGCCAAGCACTCCTCAATAAGTCAAGAGAATCCAACAAACCCATTTCAATAGGAAGAAATCATGATTTCCTAGGATGGAAGGGGATTTGGTCATGAATTTCAAGAATACTCTCAACTGCTTGTGAAAAGATACGTTTTCTCATTCCTATCTCAAATTTTCCCAAATTATTAGCTATATCTATTATACTATTAGATAATTTTATTCATAATAATTCCCAAGATGAAAAGTAACCTACTTAGGGAGTAACTTTGCATTTTTTTTACGAATCGAGCTAGGTCTACCTGGTTGCTTGCTGCAGCGTTCAGGGCTGCCAGAGCGGCGCTCAGGCCTGAGCCTGAAGATTTTCTGTCGTGCAGGTGGAGCAACGCATCTCTTCTCGGCTGGGTATTGGCGGTGGGCTCCTGCTCTTTTCGGGGGTGGGCTTTACGCCCCCTCCTCTCTGCCCCCTAGTGCAGAGCGCTTTGATGGCTGCTGTGTAACCATTGGTTGCCTGTCCCGAGTGCGATCATCATGGAAGCAGCAGGGGCGTCAGACCCCCCTCCTCTGCCACCGGAGGTCTTGGCCTTCAAATCGTTGGTGGCTTCAGGTCCAAAGCGACCTCCCTCTGCGGCTATGCAGAGGTTTGTTAAAAAGATGGACACTATCCCAACAGTGGCTCTGCCCGAAGAAGACACATGCAAAGCAGCCCTGAATCTGGCTGAAAGAGGCCTCATAGGCCAGTTCACAGGCCTCTGGCCCTCGCCAAAATCGGTTGAGGAGTGGACTCAAAGAAACTGGAAACCACTCATAAAAGAGGGAGTCAAAAGCTACTTTGTGGGTAAGGGATTCTTTGTTTTTGTATTTGAAAACCCAGAAGACAAAGGATTAATTTTCAGAAATGGGCCTTACTTCATGGGCCATCAGGGCCTTTACCTAAACAAATGGTCGCCTGACTTTGATCCTACTCAGGACGTTCCATCGGCTGTCCCGGTATGGGTTAGGCTTCCCCACTTGCACCTCCACTGTTGGAATCAAAAAACCCTGCAGATCATAGGGAATTCCCTTGTAAAATACATAGATCAAGCTGCAAGGAAGGACCAGTACTCCTGCGCACGCATCTGCGTCGAAGTGGATCTGGAAGAAGGGCTACCGGAAGCCATCAAACTCACAGTAGCTGGGTGGACGTATGTTCAAGAGCTAGACTACGAGCAGCTGCCGTTTAAATGCAGAAATTGCCATGGCCATGGAAATTTTGCAAAGCACTGCAAGAAGAAGGCAGAGGAACAAATGGATAAGCAAAACGGGGACCAGTGGATCCTAGTACAGAAAAACGCAAATACAAAAAAAAGTATAGGAAAAGGCAATAAGAATGGAGAAACTAGCAGATCCAAAACAAACCAAGAGGAGGAAGTAAGCCCAAATGGGACAGAGGAGGAAGTAAGCCCAAATGGGACAGAAAGTGAACAACAGATTCACCAAGTTAGCCCAGCAAAGGAGAATGAGGAGCATGATAACAATCCACCTTCGCACAAAGAGGGAGCAGAAGCAACAGAGAGCGATACCAACCAAGGTAGCCCCACTAACCTAACATATGCTGATATAGCAAGGAAAAAACCAATCGAGAGCTCAGATTCTTCGGAGGATGAAATCTACGAGCGCCCATCAAAAAAAGCAGGAAGGAAATCCCGAAAGGAAAAAAGGGAGGAGGAGGCAGAAAGACTCGAAACACAAGGCAGTCAGCCCACAATAGAAATGTCCATTGGGAGAAACACCAGGCCAAGGCCTTCCAAGGGAGGTCTCACCCATCAAAATAATAAATAATGAAGCTGGTCTCTTGGAACTGCAGAGGACTGGGGAATCCCTCCAAAATCGAGGCTGTAAAAGACCTTTTGAAAGCTGAACCCTAAGATATTCTCATGCTCCAAGAGACAAAAATAGAAGGGCAAGCCCTTCTAGAGATCAGTCGAACAAAGTGGAACAAAAAAGCAGGCAAAGCAGTCAGCGCAAGGGGTACCTCTGGAGGCTTGGCTACCCTTTGGTCTGAAGATCTCTTCCACCTGAACAACTTCCGAGAAACCCAGCATTGGATCTTTACGGAATTGAATCACAAAGCAAGTAAGTTAACCATCTCTCTATTCAATCTTTATGTACCAGTTTCTTATAATGAAAAAAGAGAATGCTGGAACAGCCTCTCCGCATTTTTAGATATGTCCTCCCCCAACAATATTATTATAGCAGGCGATCTAAATATCATAATGAAAGCAAAAGAGAAGAGGGGGGGAACCGCCAGCAGGGACCCCATGCTGCCCATGGTTGAGGAGCTCTCCCAAATCTGGGATCTGTTAGATTTCAACCCTGTTCGGGGTATATTTACCTGGTCCAATAACAGGGTTGGCCCGGATCACATCTCCGCTCGCCTTGATCGCTTTCTGGTGCAAAGCTCCATTATGATGAATAAAAAAATCATCATCACAAAAATTCTTCCTAAGCTCACATCTGACCATAAGCCAGTTCAGCTCCTCTTGGAAGAAGAAGAAGATCTTGGTCCCATCCCTTTTCGTTTCAGTCCCCTTTGGATTGAGAGAGAGGGCTTCTTAGACACGGTGAAAGAAGCTTGGTCTAAACCCATCAATGGCTCAACTAGTTATGTTTGGGAGCAGAAGTTAAAAGCTACAAAACAAGCTTTAAAGGACTGGATCAAGAAACCAACCTATACTCCTCCTGAACTCAGAAAAGAGGCAGTATACTCTTTGCAAAACCTGCAAACTGACATGGAAAGTAAAGATATCACAACCGAATTGTTGGAAACAGAAACACAAGCACAAAGATCAGTTTATCAATCATTCCGTAGAGAGGAAGAATACTGGAGAATTAAATCTAGAAGTCTGTGGTTAAAGGCGGGAGATCGGAACACTTCATTCTTTCACAGGCAATATAGAGCAAGACTGTCAAGGAATTATATTGCAGAAATTAAAACAGCAGACGGTCAAATCTGCAAAGGACACAATCAAGTTAAGGCAGCTGCTGAAGTTCACTTCCAGAATCTCTACAACGCAGATGCTCAAAGGAATGATGAAGAAACTGAGGCTTTTCTTTCAAACATTCCCAAACTCATTAGTCATGAAGACAATGCAATCCTCTGCAGTCCCATAATGGAGAAGGAGATTATAGATGTTATTTGGGCCATGGAGGCAGACAAGGCTCCGGGGCCCGATGGATTCACAATCCATTTCTATAAAACTTGTTGGCATATCATCAAGGCAGATCTGCAGAAAATGATAAGAGGATTTATGTCAAAAGCCAAGATAGGAGGAGGAACCAACTCCACTTACCTTGCTTTAATCCCTAAAGACACCAATCCTGAAACTTTTTCTAGATACAGACCAATTTCGCTGTGTAATGCGTCCTATAAAATCCTGGCCAAATTGTTAGCAAACAGAATAAAGCCTCTTTTAAAAAGAGTGATCTCCAACTCCCAAAGTGGTTTCGTGGAAGGTAGACATATTCTGGATAATGTAATCCAAGTCCAGGAGACAATCCATTCCAGTAGACAGCGAAAAGAGAAAGGAATGGTGATAAAATTAGACATGGCAAATGCGTTTGACAGAGTCAACCGCAATTAAATTAGCAAAGTCCTTCTCACTTTTGGTTTCTCGCCTTCTTTTGTCCAGCTCATCAAAGCTTGCATTGACAATCCATGGATCGCTCCCCTTGTCAATGGACGCCCAACAAATTTCTTCAAAGCCAAGAGAGGAATAAGGCAAGGATGCCCTCTCTCCCCCTATTTGTACATCATAATGGCAGACTCATTAAGCCGAAAGCTCAATGCAGAAAAAGTTGCAGGTATCTTACCAGGCCTCAAATCTTCAATAGGAGCAGAGCCTTCGAATCATGCACTTTTTGCAAATGATTCTCTCCTCCTTGGAGGTGCCTCCATAAGAATTGCTCGAGCTTTTGACACTGTCCTCAGAAGCTTCTGCAAAGCCTCTGGTGCGGCAGTCAATGACAGCAAGAGTGAAGTTTTTAGCTGGAATATCAATCAGCAAGAACTTGCAGGCATAACTTCTATATTGGGATTCAAAGGACAAACAACCTGTGACAGATTCAAATACCTTGGCTTGCCCATTATCTCTGGAATCAATAAAAGAGCTTTATGGAGCGAAATAATCTCAAAAATGAAAACCAAGATTGCAGCTTGGGGGGGTTACTGGTTGACTAAGGGTGGCAAAGTTATCTTGATTAAATCAGTGTTGTCAGCGCTCCCAATCTTCCAGGCCACTTTTCTTCTGGCTCCTCGAAATGTGATGGAGCAGATCTCTAGACTTCTCAGAGATTTCTTGTGGAAAGGAGGGAAAGGCAATGAAAATAGAATGCATCTGGTGAACTGGGATGTTGTAAAGAGAACGAAGGAAGAGGGGGGACTCCAGATAAGAGACCCTCAGCTACTTAACTTGGCTCTGGGAGGCAAAATCCTGTGGAAACTGATCCACGATCCAAATCACCCGGTCAGTATAACTCTGCGGTCAAAGTATAGAGTCAACAAAGATCTCAGCAATGTAATCCACATGCCCACAGCCAATAGCACGCAACTCTGGAGCTTGTGCTGTAAAAGCAGTAAACATTTTATAAAACACCTGTATCGAATCCCTGGAAGCGGCAAACACATTAATTTGTGGACGGACAACATCATGAGAAACGCACCCTTAGCAAAACAAACGGATATAACAGAGCTAAGATCCTGGTTGGAGCGTGCTGGAGTTAAAAGTCTTTATGATCTGTCGAAATGGAACCAGCGTGGAGAGTGGGAGGGCTGGGACTTCCATGGAATCCCGAACAGATTGAAACACCAACAAATGTTGCTGGAAGACTCCCTGGAGGACGTTGCCCCTGTTCACAGATCCGCAAAAGACTACTGGGGATGGGGCAAATCTGGCGTTTACTCCACTGCTGCCGGATACAGCGCACTGCAAGGTATAAGAAGCAGCAACCACCCATCGACTCTCTGGAAAATCGCATGGGACTCATTCGCCACTCCAAAAGTTAACTTTTTTTGTTGGACGCTGATACATAATAAAATACTCACGGGAGATAACCTGGTGAAGCGGAATATTATAGGTCCCCACAGGTGCGTCATGTGCAGAAACAACTCAGAAACAGCGCATCATTTATTCATGGATTGCTGCACAGCAAAAGAAGTCTGGAGACTCATGTTAAGGGATATGGCGCCGGTTCCTTCCTTTAACTCCGCAGCAGAGCTTTTTTCCTCCTGGAGGCAACACTACCCCCATCATATACCACAAAAATCATTCTGGAGCAGAATCTGGGCAGCTATTCCAAAATACGTTTGCTGGCAAATTTGGTTGGCACGTAATCAGCAGATATTCAAAGAGGTGAGATACTCCCCGATGCAAGTAGCTGCAAAAGCTAAGGCTTTTCTGATGGAAGCTGCTCAACAACAGTATATAAAGGAAGATTCTTTGCTCCTGCATGAGGAAAAGATGTGGTTAGGCTCGCTGGTGCCTTATCCGAGCAGAATCTATCCTAAACCACAAAGTGACAATCAGGATTGGCGCATAAGAGACAAAGAGGAAGATTTTCAAAACTGGTGGAGGACACAAAAAATCTCAACAGCCTTCTTTGATGGGGCGTCTAAAGGGAATCCAGGGACAGCTGGAGCGGGGGGAGTCATCTACTCCCCGGACGGTAACTCTAAAGACATCTTTTATTGGGGACTAGGTCAGAAGTCCAACAATCAAGCGGAGCTCCTAGGGCTGCTCAAAGCCTGCCAAATTGCTAGAGACAAAGGAGTGAAAAAGCTGCAAGTCTTCGGAGATTCAGAGCTAATAATAAAAAACTTAATCATGGGGAATCGATTCAATAATCCTAGCCTCAACAAAACGATGGAAAGGCTGAAAAGAGTTCTTCAACATTTTGACAGCTGCAAATTCTATCATATTCTCAGAAACTTAAACAGTGAAGCGGATCAAATGGCTAACAAAGGCAGCGCTATTATGAAAGGGCTTATTTTTGTTAACAAAAATAGTTTTGTCCAAATGCCCTGAATTTTGTAATCAAGGAAAAGAGGCAGAGTTCAGAAATCTGCATTGTATTTGGGGACAGCCCAAAAAAGTCCCATTTGCTTTCAGATAAATAAAAATCCTATAAACGTTTTAGTTAAAAAAAAAAGTAACCTACTTAGTAGGTTTATTGGTCAAAGCCACTTATCCCATAATACAATGAAAGTATTAATCTACCAGCATCCACCAACATGTAGAACTCATGCCACAGAGAGAGTTATGAGACATCTTACTAGGGAAGGCTTATATTTATACTCCCAAGGCTCTTTTACTTGTTCATCTTTAGCATCTTCATCATCCCAAACACTTTTTGGCTTCTCCTTACTAGCAACACGAACAACTAGTCCAAAATCCTCTAGTTCTAAGCATCATTTGCAAGATATCATGAATTATCTATCTATCTATATATATATATATATATATATATATATATATATATATATATATATATATATATATATATATATATATATATATATATATATATATATATATATATATATATATATATATATATAGACATAGATATAGATATAGATATATTATTTGTTTGAAATAAAATTGTATCATAAACACAAATATCAATACCTCAAAACAAAAATACAAAAATATTTAATATATATATTCATAAATTAACATCTACTTGTTAAACTGTAAAATAAAAGCCTCATACAACATGACATGTACTTAAAAATCATAGGTACAAATATAGATATATCTCAAAGTATAAAAAAGTCCTAACAAAATCTCATCTAAGTGATGTAACATGTTTTATAACTATTCAAAACAAATTTCTGGCAAGATACACAATCCTTATTTTTAGATGGGCAAAAATCCACATATATAAGCCTATTTTGAAAGAAATAAAATTGTTATTTGGCTAAAATATGGCCCAAAGTAATATTTGATCATGGCTAATCAAGGGTAGGATTTGACCTATAATTTTTAAGATAAAAAAAATAAAAAAGGATTATAATAATATTCCAATTAACAAAAGTCAAATAATCATTTTACCTTCATAAAAATTGCATTTAACAACTTTCCTTAAAACCAACCAAACATAACATGTTAGAATCAATGAATGTGATCCATGAAAATAAATAAGCAAAACCCTCTACCTTGAATTTTAAAAGAATTTATTATACAAGGAGAAATATATATTATAATAGAGATAATTAGAACATGCAAATGAAATGAAACTATATTAATATCCATTGTTGACCAAAACAAGTCAAAGGGAATGCAAAGTACAACATATCAAAAAGGAAATAAGGAGAGTCTAAAATTCATCTCCTAAAAAGGAAATATAAAATCAGATGCTAAGAGAAAAACATTATTGTGATATATATTAAATATAGTTGGGTATATGGTATAAATTTACAAAAAAATATAGAATAGAAGCACTAGGAAAGGAAGGTCAGTCAGGATCATCATCAAGTTTAGGAATGGTTGTCCACCTAAACAACCTCTCTAATCTTGTACTTTGTAGAATGGCCTATTCTTATGGTGGATTACGTAAAGAATCATAGTGGCCTCCATGTGTTATAAATGGTCATAGAACTTAGGTGGTTAAAGGAGGCTTCATAAATTTATTAAGACTAGTACAAACGAGTGCTTCCACTCGTACTGAAACTTTCATTACCATTTTATCCATAGAAGAGTAATGTCCTATTTCCCTCTAATACTTTCAATGATAACCTAATGATGTTGACCATCAAAAGGTAAGTTTCAATTGAGCATATAAAGTAAATATTGATTATATGGGTCATTGAAGTCATCTTTTATAATTGGCACATATAAAAAAATATACTGCTACAATTAACTACAAACACTCAAAATGATAAAAGTATCCACGTAGTATCAAGTGTTTGCAACTACATGGAGACAATATTTCTACATCCAAACAACCACTATGAGAGCAGGTACGAGATAAACACTAAAATATGAAATTCTTGATACTCAAATCTTATGGTTGTTCTCCAATAACACAAACATATGTTTAATAACAATACATGTGATATGTTTCTATGCACATAGGCTAGATATGGTATGTTGAAGAAAAAAGTATCATGAGAAGAGGGGGAAAATGTACCTAACATACATATCCTACCTATAGTCGACACATGAACACTTATCATTCATTTCCTCAATGGATAAAAGAAATGAAAATATGTTATTTTTCTACTTCCTTTGATCATCCTATGCTAAACCTTCCAATCTTGTTTAAACCCTTACTTGGACGATCCTGGAGAAGTATGTCTTCAAAGGCCTTCAATAGATAATGAAAAACATGAGACTCTCCCAACAAGTACTTCTTTCCACCGCCTTCACTCTCTTCAATTTTTCCAGCATGTTTGATAGAAAAAAAGCAATGTCTTTTAGGTTTCCAAAGCCCAATAAATTCTTAGCCTCTCCACCTTCATTTCTTTCCCACAAAAGGTAACATTCCTTAAAGAAACACCCTCTTTGTCCACAACCTTACCATCACGAAAATTATGTTGTGAATATATGAGATACTTCCATTTGATATAAGAATCAAGACACCTAACCTGTAAATGTGTTGAACATGTTAAAGTGAAATCGATTTAGATATTAAATTACTCATGAAAATTGCATGTACATGTTAGGATTTTTAGAGAAACTAAATAAAAAAATACACAAACAAACTTGAAGTGGAAGAAGTGACATAGAATTAGA
The DNA here is from genome assembly GCA_031772625.1 of Pinus tabuliformis. Taxonomy (NCBI): domain Eukaryota; kingdom Viridiplantae; phylum Streptophyta; class Pinopsida; order Pinales; family Pinaceae; genus Pinus; species Pinus tabuliformis. Next base: position 716,891,843 of record CM062818.1, read on the forward strand.
CTTTTTAGGTTCCCTCCAAGTATAATGTGTACTTCTTCTTGAGATAGCATATCATTTTTCTTAAGGCTTACAAGTATTCTCCTTAATCCACTTAGAATAAAACAAATTGTGGTAACATTAGAGTCAGATAAGATGAGGTAATATTATTAATTCCAATTGGAATGTATGAATCAATCTACATAAAATCACAAACCTTTTCATCCAACTCGCTTTTTTATTACACATAGTAACTAAAGTACTTGGTTGGAGAACCTTCCACCTTTCCTCAAATAAAAAATATTTAAAGCTCTAGCATCCTTTGGAGTAGTCACTGTTATGGAGGCATTGTATTTATGAGGTCGATTTCAGTTACCTGCATGTTTTGCAGCTAATAAAACATAACTTGTGCTTATATGACCTACAAAAACTTGAGGGAATAAGTCATTTACATGTTTATTCCACTCTATTGGTAGTGCATTGAGTCAAATCTTCTTCTAAAGTTGTAAAAAAAATGTCAAACAGCGAGGATGGTGATACTCTTCCTTTAAATTTACAATTGCACGATACATTGTTTCCACATTCGAGAAAAATGATATGAAATAAAACATAATATGCTGGAATATTGACAAAGAAAGAACAATTTTTCTTAGATAAATAGATTGCAGGATAATTTGACTTATTAAGAAGATATTAGACCGAGAAATGTTTTTGTTTTTAGGACACTTTCTGCACTAAGAGTGAAAAGTCTTATTTGTTCTACAAATGGTTCGTAAATTATGTCCAAGGGGTTAATTTGTACAATTATCACAAAAGCTGTTGGGAATTACAATAGTTTAGTGCGAGTAGGTGTCCACTTCAAAATCCACCTAGGTCAGTTGCACTAGTCTACATGAACAAGTTTACAACAGATGTCATCTCTAAATATGGGGAAGAATCACTTGGGTTTCCCCATGAGGTGTTCCTTAGAAATGAATTGGTGTATGGGCTCATCTTAGAGAATGCAAATTTTCATTAGAAATATTTGTTAAGGATTGGAAACATCAAACATATTTGTTTTCTTTTCTTGGTTGAGATTTTATTTGAATCTTGTCGAAAGAGTCTTTTTGAATGATCCTCGCCAATTTACTAATATGTTGTCTTAAACTGAGATGGACATTAGGTTAGCAACTACATATGCAACAGTATCACTGAGAAAATAATAGTTGATGTATGTATTTGGTTTGAAACTTTCTTTACGAACCAAACTATTAGTAGCCAAATCCATCTTCCTAATTACTATGGCAATATCATTAGTTTTTTATCTACAACAAACATGTTCATTATACTCCTATCCACTTGAACACATGTCCTATCACTCTGTATTGCCCCATAATAATAATAATAAAATGAAATAATAATAATATATACATAAAATAACAAATAATAAAGAAATAAATAAAAAATTTAACAAAGCAATAAATAATAGAGAAAAGATAACAATAAGTTACTAAAACCACAAAAAAGAAATAAAATATAATAATAAAGAAATAAAATTATGAATAATGAAGGAAAAGAAATAATAAATAAATAAAATTTGGCATAATGATACATGGATTGTGCACATGTAGACCCCTTACCATTTTTAGAATAGTTGGTTTTGTTTAGTGGCGAAAAGGGGAGGTGACAAGCATTCATTCATTTGCACATTATTTGAGGAAGGGAGTGCTAGAAGACAAAGGGCATGGGGGTGATATTTGTAAGAAATATTTGTTGCAGCTCATCTAAAATTGGGTGGAGAGTCATCCCCAACACTTTGTTGCACTTAGTAAGATCTCGATAGCCTTAAAAACAATAAATCACCAATATGATCTATTTTGCTTCTTCATTCTGCAATTATGTTTCTCTACTAACGTTTTCTTTTTAGATTTTATGCTAATGAGTTGAAAGTTTTTGTAGATAGCATGGCTTGATGCAATTAGTTGTATATTATTATGTTGGGTTGTTACACATTGGTGTCCTCTTTTTCCTTTTGTTACCGAGGTTCTAACACAACTTCATCACAACTAAAAAAGAAAATATATATATATATATAATATATGTATATATATATATATATATATAGGAGATTATAACGAAACTTCATCAAAAAGTGTCAACATCAAATTGTTGTTCTAAATAATTTCCTCATTCTTGAAAATTACCAGCAATTGAGATATTTGGAACAAATCATGCAGCCTCTTAAAAAGTTCCAATCTTGGTTTCTTTCAAATTATTGGTACCCATTCGTAATAATTCATTTTCTCTGTCATAATGTGTCTTGAATAAAACATCTAAACCCTAATGATTATGAACACTATAATCCTTTTATTCTTTTTGTTTTAGATCTCACATATAGAATGCATGATGCACTAACATATTCCAATAATGTTTAGAGATAGAGATAAATGAAAAGGCGATTGGGATATTGCGAGAATTCATGTACGCCTTTTTAAGGAAAGCTAAAATCTTATTTTTCTTTTGCAACACCCAAGTACTATAGTGTTAAGTTTCTAATGTCATTAATAGAAGTACCCAATAACTATAATTTATCCAAGACCTTTCTCAAATAACTTTTGTTGTAATACCTATAGTTGGTAGTTGGATTTGGCATAGAGTTAGAATTAAAACAACATGTCCAAAGAAAAGATTTAATTATAGGAATAATTGTCCCAAAAATGCTTTTGAAATTAGTGAATATCATTAAGCCTGAAATATACGGTTAACACTGTGCTACTGCAATCACTCGAATAAGAAGTTTTACTTAAATCACTAGGTACCTACAATTGACAAAGAGGACACACCAATATGAAACAATACCAAATATCTCAACTCCATTCAATGAATCCCATTCTCTTGATCCCTGCGCATTAATTTTCTCCACAATGCACTCATGACAATACCATGCCCCTTCTGGTAAATGAACTTTGGAAATAGAAACATATAAAAAATGATATGCAAAAGTGAAACCATCACAAAAATCAAAATATGATCCATTCCATGGGAAACATTCATCAATGTTGAAATTCTCTACATCATCCATCGTAAAACCTATAATATTCTTATGTATGTTCTTACAGTAATGTTTTTTCTATGAGATTGAACCATATGAATGAAAATTCGTCTTTAGAAGTGTCACTTAACTTAAATTTTACCTCCTCTACCAATCTTATTCGGTACAAGAAACTGTCTTTCTTTCGAATGGTAGGGATTTCTTCCAACCAATCCAATTTCCCTAGAAGAAAAGTTCATTTTTGTATCTACATTTGCATCTTGTTCAAATTTTACCTGCATTTTGATCTACATTCCAACTTCCTCAAATTCCATGATATCATCATAAGGAAACTCCAAAAAAATTATCTTTATGGAAGGTAATATGGTATAGCACTCAAAATTCAAACGTTTCAAATCCAAAATGTTTTGTCCCAATTAACTAATGAGACTATGACTCGATGGATATTCTATGAAATAAATTGGCGATTCTACTTCCACTAAGAAATTCCAATCAAGTTACCTGTAAACATATATTAAAAACATTAATGTTTTTAGCAGAGACTAGTTACCAAGTACAGGACCTTAGCGGTCACTTATAGCTTGTGTAGAAAGGTAGCAAAGCTTTCATATAAGCATTATTTCATGATAAACTACATAAAATATTACTAAAAGTATAAAATTCAAAAAATAAAATGAGCAGGAAAAAACTATATATTTCAAACATGGAGGAAATTTGAAAAGGAAAAGCAATATAAAAATTTGAATTTCATGAATTAAGTGAAAAATATCCCAAGACAATTGATGATGGAAACAATGTTTAGGGTATCTTTATGTGCTTTGCAGTCCTTGGAGATCGGTGATCGCTACATCTAAGGAATATTTGGACTAGGTATATCTACCTAAAGAAATCACTTCCTATTGACTCTAACATGGATCCTAACCCTGAGAGTGTCACGATGATTTAACATGTGATCTCTCAATAGTAAAGGTGCTTTACCAACAGGGACTCCACCAACTAAGCTAACTCTTGGGGTTAATTTTAGGGTATGTTTATTTTCTATCTTTTGACTTTTGGTTTTAGTTTTTCCTTAGGGTTGGTGTGTGTAGTGTGGTCAAAATTAATTGACATAATCATAAACAACCCTAAAACATGGGTTAACCATAGTCAAGTCCCTTTACCCATATTTTGTTTAATTATTGAATATCAAGTTTGGGAATGATATTTAGTAACTGAAGTAATTTGAAAGATACTAAAAAATAGAGATTAAAAGCCAAAAAATAAAATATACCTAAAAGATTTTGATTCCTTTTCATTTCCCTTAGTCAAAAGCCATTTTCATTTATAGAAACCGGGGCTAATAATTACGGGAAATCTGAGTTTATGCAAATGGTGACACATTAGATCGTTAGTGTAATGATGCGAGATTGAATACACAAATGGGTATGAAGATGCCCTCCTAAATTTAATTAATGATTTACAAAATCAACCACACCAAACTCTTCTTGCATCTAATTCTTACTCTTCATCCTTTTGCTGCCCTCCCTCCATAACTACAAAAATTAATCCACCCACGAATGAAAACAAAAGAATCTATTTTTTTCCCTCCTATCATCACAATTTAAATCTTGCACTATCATATGACGTATTCCTTTTCTTTTCGTTCATTTTGATTAATTAATGAGCATATCGCTTAATTTCATGGCTAATTTTTATCGTGCACCTTCCTCTAATTACTCTCTTTGTAATAATGGTCTCCTTTAACAAGTTTTACAAATAAAATATGAGTGTTATCCCTCAATAAATAATCGCCTAGCCATTTCCCATTAAGATCATCAAAATAACTGTTGTACGGTGGTTTTTTACACATTAAAACATACTTTAACCTTAGGAAATAGTTTAGCAAACAATTTTACTAAATTATTTCTCATTAAAATCCAAAAAACCCATGAGAATAATTAAATAAATAATTATTTATTTATTATTATCTCAAAATAATTATTTAATGATTATTTCTAATAATCTTGTTTAGGCTTATGTAATCCATATCTAGATTCTAAGAAACAAATTTGAACAATAATCACATCAAGAAACATTTATCAACATGTTTAAAAACAACTATTGCGGTTCATCGTCAAGGCAACATGAATAATCAATTTGTCTTCCTATTTAACCTATTGCCATATCTTATTCTTTATCTTATAGTGATAATGAACCAGAGTGGTTGGTTGGAAACGTGTCGACAAATGTTTTTTGATTTGATTATTTCTAATCATTTATGACTTAACCACTCATGAATAATTGATAAATCATTATTTATTTATTATTCCATAATTAACCCTTATTTCCCTCGTGAGATAATTATTAAATCATTTTTCAAATAATTCTTTCTAATTCATCTTTGCCCTTATCCCTATAAAGTAATTAATAAATATTTTTTTATTTGTTAATTAGTTTAACCCTTTTATAAATAAATATATTTGGTCATTTCAAATCATCTTTCCCTCTTTAAAATAAAATAAAATATTTCTAACAACTAGATTTTGATTTAAACATTATTATTATTATTATTATTCTAGATCAAGAATAATAATTAAAAATGTTAGATTAAATCAAAATCTAACCATTAGGAATATTTATTATATTCTAGAGAGAAAGATTATTTGAAATGATCAAATATCTTTATTTAGAAAATGGTTAAAAAAATTTACAAATAAGAAATATTTAATAATTACTTTATGGGGATAAAGTCAAAGATGAATTAGGAATAATGGTTAAACAATGACTTAATAATTATGTCATGAGAAAAATAAGGGATAATTATAGAATAATAAATAAATAATAATTTATTAAATATTTATAAGTGGTTAAGTCAAAATGGTTAGAAATAATTATTAAAATTGATTTAATTATTATTTCGAAAGAATAATAAATAAATAATGATTTCTTTAATTATTCTCACGGGGAGTTTTTATTTTAATGAGAAATTATTTAATATTATGGTTCACTAAATTATTTCCTAATGTTAAAGTGAGTTTTAATATGTAAAAACTCATCCTACAGGGTATATTTTGATTGACCTAGTAGATAATGGCTAGGTGATCATTTTTTGGGTTATAACAATTGGGAATTTAGAATATGAGATACCATAAAATGGGATATATATATATATATATATAGATAATAGATTTCATATATATCTTGTGCTACTATTTCTACTGGACATTATCCATCACTTTGCATGAACTAATTAGATCTCCTATTTTTATCCTTCCTTCATTGTCTTAGTATGCAATAAACTATTCTCTTTCCTAACTCATAACGATGCCAAATTCTTAACAATAAAATGTATTGAAATTTTGAGATCCTTCTTCCATAAGCCCACAATTGTGACCAAAGCTTTAACACAAAATGCAGCTATGCTCACGAATCGTGTTTGGGCCTTATTTTATGTTTTGCTCAAGCAAACCACTCAAAAGTGGAACTCCCAAATTATAGAGTTGTCGAACTAATTATTTTTGGAGTCCAACTTCGTCTTTATTCAAAATAGACTTTCACTATCCACTTCATGCAGTCCCGCCACTATTCTTCTTTGAGGTATGAATTTTAAATAGCCCGGAAAATGATCTCATTCAAGGCACACCATTTGATTCCCATAGAAATTTGGAAATTCTATAAGACTAAAAATTAGCTCCAAACACAACACTTTAGCAAAAATCTTTACGTTTTTCCTTTCCATGTGGTTACCATCTAGTGGTGCCACATGGCTAATGAAACATTACTCACTTGTCCATATTAAAACTCCAAAACTAACAACCACATACCACTTGCACAAATTGTTATGCCATTGCACATGCCTAGTTAATGGCACCTCAGGTAGCACATACGTTTTCCATATCATCAACCTGTACAGATAAGAAGAAGGTTGGGTTTTGACCTTTCCTCATAATTTCACTAGAGAATAACATCTTGAACCCCTGAGCTCCCGAACAACTTGATTTGTCGAAACTACTATAATACCCCGAACAACTAAGATACACTCAATAAATGCAAGATTTAGACATTTTCTACACATGATTCTTATTTAGCTTACAGTGATCTCAAACTTCTCAACTTCTTCAACAAAGGTTGACCTCTAAACTTCAACCTGTGTCATCTCTTGAACCCTTAGAATTATTTTGGACTATCATATACAATTTGAAAGTTCTTTCTGGCGGTTATCAAAATATGCATTTTACATGGACATCTGACTTGATGTTTTGTAAGCAAAGTGCTTTCCACCAATAGGAAATTAAAGATTTCATCCACTAGGTTTACTCATAGTGTTTTTAAGGATTCTTTAATTATTCTGTTATTATTGTGTTTCTCTACCGATGACCTAAACAAACAACTTGATGTTGCTCTTGACATTAATGACTATACATCAATCTCCATGGTTAATCACATGTGCCAATCAATGAAAACATCATGTCCAAGATTGACAGAGTTGAACATAAAACAATGGGGTTATCCTATATGTTTGATTTCAATACTAAATTCACTGCTTTTAATTCTGCTAAGGGTTAAGGTGTGTAGAATCTATTTTCAATAGGAGTTTTCATGTCACTTACGTCCAAGGCAAAAAGTATAAGCATAACGGGTATATTTGGATCAATATGTGGGAACAATGGAGAGATACCTAGCTTGTAGTGTAGTACCAATATTTATTCTATAAATAAACCCATCAGTTGACAAAGATGTAAATATGATTGGTGAATAATTCTGTCCAGTGAAGCCATATAAACTAATTGCATATCTGGTTCGATGAGGAGAATGTTACCAAGCGTTTGTAAAAAATCCTAGGTTAGTGGATCAACTAAATTGAAGTGCAATTCTAGTATGGCTCCCACTTTTGAGACAAAAACACCAATATGACATTTGTCCCTTGAATAAGTCAACACACCAAGAATGTTTTAGACCACAGATCATCCAGATCCATAAAGGTCAACATGGACCCCATATATCTAACTTCATCACACACATGTAGGCCCTGAAGTAACTTACGTGAAACTTGAATCTCCCTGGATCATAAATTTGGCTTTCAAAATATATGGACAAAACGCGAACAGGGCAGCAGGTGATAGAGCATGGTTTTGAGAATTCAAGGCCTTCCTTCTTATATTAAAAAAAGCTTAACAAACAGTTGAGAGTGGAGTTTTGGTAAGGATTGGGATTTATTCATGTTTCATTATGGGATGCGGAAGAAAAACACCTATCAAGAGTTAAGGGGAATGGGAACATTGATACCATTCGCAGTCACACAATAAAAAGATAAGGAACAAAAAGGGGTTTTACATAAGAGATGAGGGTAAATTTGGGATGTGGTTTAATCAAGTCCATTAAAAAACGATAGTAGAATTTTCCCAAATTGAATTAAAAGAAGAAAAGTGAACAAGTGATGAGTAGTATTTAGTATTTTCCATCGAAAGTAGATAGGACACATTAATAATTCCTCATAGATTTGAAACAATGTTTGTCAACTCTATGTATTTTAATTTTGTATTTGAATGTGTCTTTTTCCTATTGTAGTTATTATTCCATGTAATGGTAATTAAATAATTAGTTTGGTATCTTTCATTTCCTACTAAATCAATCAAATTGCAAAATTATTAGTTATATTATGAGGCATTTTTAAATTTTAATTATTGTAGTTGTATTTGAAAATATGTTTTAGTGACTCAATGATTTTATATGAAAATAGTTTTACATATAATTACTCATTGGGGCTCATTTCATATTTCCTTCTAAGAAATTAAGTCCTCTATTTACTTTAGCTTCCTCAACTTATGGAAATATCTAAGTTGATTATATTGTGTTATTTTATGTATTGACCTCAAGCCTATATCACAGATTAATCCATAACATAGTGCATATCATTTGTGGCCTAAAATTTTATGATCCTACACAACTTTTCATACACCTCAACTATATAGTCATTTTAATGAAATTCTATTGATTACACATCATATTACATCAAAATTTTTGTATGCATGCAAGAAGTCATTACTAAAACATAAAATTTCATTTCATAATGTTTTTTTATCCGTTGAACCATATTTCTCTCTAACATCTTGTAAAATACACACAAGATAAGTAAATTAGTTAACATTTATCAATGATGTTGAAATGGTAAAAGACAATTTTGATTTTTCTAACATTTATTGAAGGCCATTGGACATAATGTGATTTCTTAGCCTATATATTAATTTATTGAAATGTTAAATTATACAACATCATAACAAATTTTACTATATTTTCTTGAGAAATAAAAATATAATTATTTATTTCCCTTCAATTTCGTGTAATTTTTACATACTAAATTTATCTTACTTAAACCTAGTTTAATTACTTTTTTCATTGATTAATGTGTAATATCAAATATATTATTATTGCATTTTATTATCGCTTTTTCTTTTTAAGAAAAAATAATTCAAAATTATCATTAATTTAATATTATTTAAAAATTGTAAACATAATAACAAAAGATGGAAAAGTGAAATAACAATGTTTTTCTTTAAATAGTTATCAACAAAACTTACAAATATATTAATTAAAGAATGGGCTTTCCTTTTCAAATATTATTAATATCACTTTGAAATATAATAATTGAAATATTGATATGTAAAATAGTAAGGTTTTTAGTTGAAAAGTTATTAATTGTAATTGAAAAAGGTATTATGTCTATGGAATTTTAGTACCAAGTAGATTTAGTTCAACCACAGAATTGACCTCAAGCAAGAGAATTGAACTCTTAACTTCTCTATAGCAAAGGTGCTTTAACAAACATTCCAATGTTTTTGAGAACATTCCAATGTTTAAGGAGAAATCAATGAGTTAAAATGATATATTTTCATATCAAATTATAGATTTTTTAAGACATGGAATATTTATATGGATGATGTTTTTCTTTTCCTTCATAACGAAAACGTCAATGAGTTAAAATGATATATTATAATATCAAATTATAGATTTGTTAAGACATGGAATATTTATATGGATGAAATTTTTCATTGTGAGTCTTTTCTTTTATAACGAAAACATATAAAATAAGTAGGTTGATAGATATTAGTCATTTTATTTTGTAATTTTTTTTAATAAATTATATTTATTGGGTGAGATTTCCTAAAGAGAATTGTGTAATATATTTAGTCTATCTAAAGTTTTGGATGATTATTCCATCCATCATCTCATGCTCTTTGGTCCATCATGATGGATGGAGTATCCATCCTTAACATTGGACTCACTAAATCAATTACACAATTTTCTTCAAGAAATATCCAAAAATATGAACCAATATAGATCCATCTTAAGCATCGAGACAATTTTATTTTATAATTTTTTAAAATAATCTATATTGTTGGATATTTCTAGAAGAGAATTGTGTAATAGATTTAGTCCTTCCAAAGTTTCAGATGGTTACTCCATCCATCATCTCAATCTCTTTGGTCCATCATGATGGATGGAGTATCTATCCATAACACTGGACTCACTAAATCAATTACACAATTCTCTTCCGCAAATATCCAAGAATATGAACCAACATAGATCCATCTTAACCATGTCTCTATCAAGCGTCAAACGTATATTTTGAGTGAAAAACTTGAGAAAAGGCTTGCACCTCGAGATATTTGATCCCTCTAGGAGCTTGATTAATATGCGGGTAAGATGGATCTAAGATGGTTATTTAATACTATATCATATCTATATTTGTATCTATGTGTCTCTTTTTTATTCTCTCTCTCTATTTCACCCCCCAAACATACACAATCTCTCTCCATATCTATTTAGTATATCTCTCTCTCTCTCCCCCTCACTCGCTCTATCTCTCCCTTTTCACTCCCTCTCTCTCCCTCCAACTCCTTCTCTTCCTCAGTCTCTCTCTCTCCTCTCTCTTGAGTCCTTTCTCTCCTGGCCCCCACCCCCACACACCCAATCTCTCTTCTCCACAACTCTATCACTAACTCCCTAGCTCTCTCCTCACTTTCCCCTACATCTATGTGTCTCCCTCTCTCTCTTCCCCTTATCTCCCTATCTCGCTACTCTCTTTTTCTCTCTCTTACCTCCTCTCCTCTCTCCCTCACTCTCTGTCCATCTCTCCCTTGTCACTCCCTCTCTATATCCACCTCTATCTCTCTATGTCTTTTTCATTTCCTCTCATCCTCTCCCCCTCCATCTTCATATCCAACTCTCCCTATCTCCTTCTCTCTCCCCCCTCATCTCTTTCTTCCTTCCTCTCACTCCCTCTCTCTCCTTCTCTCTCTCTCCACTCTCCAACTCTTCCACCGTCTACTCCTCTCTCTCGCACCCCCTATCTCTCACCCACCTATATTTCATAACTTTGATCACATTATATTATGTTTAAGAAATTATCTAAATTAAAATGCTCGATTGGTTGGAAAATAGTAAACCTACATTTTGCATCAAGCATGTCAAAGAAAATACAATAATCAAAAACTTAAAAGAATCATGCAATCTCTTTTCTCTATTATTGTTAGTCACTTTGTTTGATCTAATTGCTCGGATCCTTGCTCAAGATGGATCTATGTTCGTTATTAATAATAATATTTACATTATATAAATTTCACATCTCTATATCTAGAAATATTCTTATTTTTACTTTTTATTAAAACCTTGATTTAATTTCTATGGGAATATTTTTAATCGATAGAAGGTTTAGATATATCTCAAAAGAAATTATAAATTTTTTCTTTTAGATTTAAAGAAAAAAATGTTATAAAATAAAATTAAAATACAATATTTATAAAATATTTTGATAGTGAAATAAGTTATGGTTTTTGGGCATGTGGTATTGATAAGAAATGGTATTGGTCCATTGTATTGTATCAAATACTATTTACAAGTTAAGAATATCCATGGTAAAGTGGGGTGAATATTCATAGTAAAGAATAGTGTCATACTGTTATAAAATATTTTGATTGTGAAATAAGTTATCATTTTTAGGCATGTGTTATTGATAAGCCATGGTATTGGCTCATGGTATTATAATAAAGCTTATTCACAAGTTCATAATATTAATAGCAAAGTGGGGGGGAATATCCATAGTTAAGAATCTTGTCATATTGTTATAAAAAGATGATTGTGAAATAAGTTATGGTTTTGGGCATGTGGTATTGATAAGCCATGGTATTAGCCCCAGGTATTGTAGCAAAGCGATAAAAAATGAAAATATAAAAAAAATAAATTTCATTATTTTTATCACTTTAAATTTTTATTATTAATTGAGCTAAGATTTAAATGTTTACACCCATCTCTATAGGGTTTATATTACTTTAAACTCTTTATTTATTACTTTTTAACTTTTAATTATTACTTTTAACTCTTTATTTAACAACCAACATTTAAAATTATTTACATACTTACATTACACCTACATATCTACAATGTACCAAACTTTTGACTTTGTTTTTAAAATTTAATAAGCCTTCCATGATTCTAGGACAAAGTAGGACAATTATATTTTTATATTTGAATTTTTTTTTAATCAACTTGAAATAATTGTGAAGGAATTTTAAACGAACACCAAAAAATCACTTTTGTGGATTCCATCAAATTATTAATTCCCCGTCATAGAAAAAATAGAATATATAAATTCCTTTTAGGGTAAACCCAACCATAAAAAGAAATCTCCCACAAATATATATACTCAAACCTATCTCGCCCATCCATTTGGACAATTATTCTGTTCGTTCTTATGTTCTTTCGGAGAGCGTAGCATAACTTGGGGAAGCGAATCCATTAGATCTATTAAAAACCCATCTTACGCCTCTCAGAGCCAAGCGTGACTGCGGAGGCGGATCCATTAGATCTACTGAAAAGCCCTCGATTAGATCGCTTTAGACGTTCGTGGGTTTTATCCTAAAAAGCCATCTATGCTGTTTAGCCATCTATGGAACAGCAGCCCTCGCTCCACACTGGCCCACGCTTCGAACAAATTACATTCAAGAATCATTCCAATAATAAGTTGAGAAGAATCATTTGCTTAAACACTAACTGAAGAATCATAGGGAGGGCTGCTGTTCCTTCCACCACAAAGAGAGTGTCGTTCATTTGAGCTCGCTTCGGAAGCCATCGATGGCTTTTTAGACGAGATAACCTACGAACGTCTAAAGCGATCTAATCGATGGCTCTTCAGTAGACCTAACGGATTCTCCTCAGCAGTCACGCTTGACTAGATCTAATGGATTCGCCTCCGCAGTTATGCTTCGCTCTGAAAGAACACAATAACGAACAGAATAATTTTACAAATCGATGTGAGAGATAGGTTTGACTATATATATTTGTGGGAGATTTCTTTTTAGGGTTGGGTTTACCCTAAAATGAATTTATATATTCTGAATTAATAATTTGACGGAATCCACCAAAGTGATTTTTTTGGTGTTGGTTAGAATAACAAACCTTTTGGAGTTAAAATTTCTCCATAATTTTTGTAAGTTGATTTAAAGGGAGGAAATCAAATATAAAAACATTAATTGTTTTATTTTGTCTTAGAATAATGGAGTGTCATTAAATTTTTTAAAAAAAGCTAAAAGTCTAAATATAGGTTACATGTGTAGGTGTAATGTAAGTATGTAAACAATTTTAAATGTTGGCTTAATGAAAAATAATTAAAAGTTTAACTATTTAAATATTGGTTATTAAATAAAGAGTTAAAAGTAATAACTCAGAACTTAAAAAGTAATAAATAAAGAGTTAAAAGGTAATAAATAAAGAGTTAAAACTTAAAAGCAATAACTAAAAAGTTAAAAAATAATAAATAAAAAGTTAAAGTAATATAAACCCAGGTATGGGTATGACTTTAAATATTTAAATGTTACCTCAATTAACCATAAAAATTTAAAGTAATAAAAATAATGATATTAAATTTTTAAAATATTTGTTTTATTATAGATTTGTTACAATACCATGGGCTAATACCATGGCTTATCAATACCACATGCCCAAAAACCATAATTTATTTAACAATCAAAATATTTTATAACAATATTATAAGATTCTTAACCATGGATATTCACCCTTACTTTGTTATTAATATTGTGAACTTGTCAATAAGCTTTGTTACAATACTATGGCTTATCAATAACACATGCTTGAACATCATAACTTATTTTACAATCAAAATATTTTATAACAATATGACAAGATTCTTTACTATGGGTATTCACCCCACTTTACCATGGATATTCTTAACTTGTAAATAAGATTTGTTAGAATACCATGGACCAATACCATTACCTATCAATGCCACATGCCCAATCACCATAACCTATTTCACAATCAAAATATTTTATAAATATTGTATTTTAATTTTATTTTATAACATTCTTTTCATTAAATATAAAAGTAAAAATTTTATAATTACTTTTGAGATATATCTAAACCTTCTATCCTAGTAATCATTAAAAATATTCCCATAGAAATTAAATCACTGTCTTGATAAAATAAAAAATCAGAATATTTTTATATATAAATATGTGAAATTTATATAATATAAATATTATTATTAATAGCCAACATAGATCCGTCTTAACTAAAGATCCAAGGAATTAAGTCAAACAAAGTGACTAACAATAATAGAGAAAAGATAGTGCACGATTCTTTTAAGTTTTTCATGATTGTCTTTTCTTTGACACGATTGATCCAAAATATAGGTTTAATATCTTACAACCAATTGAGTTTTCTTTTTTTTCTAATTCAGATACTTCTTAAACACAATATAATGCGATCAAATTTAAGAGAGAGGCGGGTGGGGTAGAGGTGAGTACAAAGTGACAGAGTTGGAGAGAGAGAGAGAGAGAGAGAGAGAGTGAGTGATGGGTGAGAAAGATATACAGAGATGAGAGAGAGGGAAAGAGAGGAAGGAAGAGAGAGAGGAGGGGAGAGAGAGAAGGCGTGAGAGGAAGAGAGAGATAAGGGGAGAGAGAAAAGGAGAGATAGATATGGAGATGGAGGGGAAAAGAGTGGCAGGAAATGACAAAGACATAGAGAGATAAAGGTGGATATAGAGAGGAAGTGACAAGGGAGAGATGGAGAGACGGTGAGGGAGAGAGGAGAGGAGGTAAGAGAGAGAAGAGGAGAGTAGCGAGATAGGGAGAGAAGGGGAAGAGAGAGAGGGAGACACATAGATGGAGAGGAAAGAGAGGAGAGAGGGACAGAGTTAGTGATGGAGTTGTAGGGAAGAGAGGAGAGAGTGATGGGTGGAGAGGGGGAGAGGTAGAGGGAGGTGGGAGAGAAAGGGAGAGAGAAGGGACTCAAGAGAGAGAAGAAGAGAGAGAGAGAGGAGAAGAGAGGGAGTTGAAGGGAAAGAGAGAGGGAGTGACAAGGGATAGAGGAGAGTAGCAGAGAGAGAGGGGGGGGGAAGAGGTGGAGAGAGAGATAAATAGATATGGAGAGAGAGTGTGTATGCTAGGGGATGAAATAGAGAGAGAGAATAATTAAGAGACGCATAGATACAAATATAGATATGATATAGTATTATATGACCATCCTAGGTCTATCTTAACCCCATATTAATCAAGCTCCTAGAGGGATCATATATATCGAGGTGAAAACCTTTTGTCAAGTTTTTTACTCAAAACATAGGTCTAGACATCGAGAGATTTGATCCCTATAGAAGGTTGACACATACAACGTTAAGTTGGATCTATGTTGGTTCATACTCTTGGATATTTCTTGAAGAGAATTTTGTAATTTATTTAGTGAGTCCAATGTTATGGATGGATACTCCATCCATCATGATGAACCAAAGAACTTGAGATGATGGATGAAGTAACCATTTGAAACTTTGGATGGACTAAATCTATTACACAGTTCTCTTCCACAAATCTCCAACAACAAAGATAATTTATTAAAAAGATTACAAAATAAAATGACTCATTTTAGATGTTTTCATTATAAAATAAAAAACACAATGAAGAATATCATCGATATAAAGATTCTATGTCTTAAAAAATCTATAATTTGATATTAAAATATATCACTTTAACTCATTGATTTCTCCTTAAACATTGGAAAGTTCTCAAATATATTTCTCTAGTAAGTAGAGTATTTCAAAAATATTTTAAGTAATTATAGATAAAGATAAGGTATTCCATAATATTTAAAGATCACTTTTTTAATAAATTTTAATTTACATTAGCCTCAAGGATTAGTTTAGCTGGTGAGTCTCTAATGTTAAAGCACATTTTCTATTAAGAATTTAAGAGTTCAATTCTCTTGCTTAAGGGGTTAAGAGTTCAATTCTCTTGCTTAAGGTCTGTGTGTTTGACCTAAATCTAATTGGTACTAATTTTCCAAGGACATAATAATCACCAATATCAAAATACCGTAAACCACATTAAATAAAAACACACAAAAACTCAACTAACATTTAAATTATAATTATAAGTATTACCTTTTTCAATTACAATTAATAACATATCAATATTTCAATTATTATATTTCAAAGTGATATTTCTAATATTTGAAAAGGAAAGCCCTATTCTTTAATTTTTATTAATATATTTCTAAGTGTTGTTATTTCACTTTTTCATATTTTGTTATTATGAGTACAATTTTTAAATAATATTAAATTAATGACAATTTTGAAATTTTGAATTGAGGCTTCTGTGATCCATATCAAGTTTAAGAGAAATTCTTCGGCATAAATCACAAGATAAAACATTTGTCTACGCGTTTCGAACCAACTTGTCGTGACCATGAACCACACTTATCTTGTAATTTACGCCAAAGAATTTCTCTTAAATTTTGAAATGATAATTTTGAAATATTTTTTCTTAAAAAGAAAAAGTGGTAATAAAACTCAATAAAAATATATTTGATATTCCACACTAATAAAAGACGAAAGAAATTAAACATGATTAAGTAAGATAAAATTCATATAGAAAAATTATACAAAATTGAAGGGAAATAAATAATTATATTTTTATTTTTCACAAAATAAAGTTAAATTTCTTATAATGTTCTATTATTTAACCATTCAATAAATTAATATATATAATAAGAATTCACATTATGTACAATGGATTAGGGCCCTCAATATAGGTTACAAAAATCAAAATTGGCTTTTACAATTTCAACATCATTGATAACTATTTTACTTATCATGTGTGTGTTTTCTTATACGTTAGAGAGAAATGTGTGTTTTCTTATACGTTAGAGAGAAATATGGTTCAAACAGATAAAAAAATATCATGAAATGCAACTTGATGTTTTAGTGATGACTTCTTGCAATGCATAATTTTTTTTTAATGCCATATGATGTGCAATGAATAGACTTTCATTAGAAGGAAGATATAGTTAAGGACTTGATTGTTTAGAAGGAAATATGAAATGATGCTCAACGAAGATATAGTTAAGGACTTGATTGTTTAGAAGGAAATATGAAATGAGGCTCAACGAGTAATTATACATAAAACGGATATAAAATAGTTGAGTCAGTAAGACATATTTTCAAATACAACTACAATATCTAAAATTTAAAAATGCTTGAAAATATAACTATTAATTTTGCAAGTTGATTCGTTTAGTACGAAATGAAAAATGCCAAACTAATTATTTAATTACCATTACATGGACAAAACGCGAATGAGGCAGCAGGCGATAGAGCATGGTTTTGCGAATTCAACGCCTTCCTTCTTATTAAAAAAAAAAGATTAACGAACAGTTTAGAGTGGAGTGTTGCTAAGGATTGGGATTTATTCATGTTTCTTTATGGGGTGTGGAAGAAAAACACCTATCAAGAGTTAACGGGAATGGGAACATTGATACCCTTCGTAGTCACACAGTAAAAAGATAAGGAACAAAAAGGGGTTTTACATAAGAGATGAGGGTAAATTTGGGATGTGGTTTAATCAAGTCGATTAAAAAACAATAGTAGAATTTTCCCAAATTGAATTAAAAGAAGAAAAGTGAAGAAGTGATGAGTAGTATTTAGTATTTTCCAGCGAAAGTAGATAGGATACATTAATAATTCCTCATAGATTTGAAACAATGTTTGTCAACTCTATGTAGTTTAATTTTGTATTTGAATGTGTTTTTTTTCTATTGTAGTTATTATTCCATGTAATGGTAATTAAATAATTTGTAGCATCATTTATTTTCTACTAAATCAATCAAATTGCAAAATTAGTAGTTATATTATCAGGGATTTTTAAATTTTAGATATTGTAGTTGTATTTGAAAATATATTTTAGTGACTCAATCATTTTATATCAAAATAGTTTTACATATAATTACTCGTTGGGGCTCATTTCATATTTCCTTCTAAAAAATTAAGTCCTCTATTTACTTTAGCTTCCTCAACTTATGGAAATATCTAAGTTGATTATATTGTCTTATTTTATGTATTGACCTCAAGCCTATATCATAGATTAATCCATAACATAGTGCATCTCATTTGTGGCCTAAAATTTTATGATCCTACATGTCACGTTCCCATAAGCAAACTACAAGTAAAAAAATTTTTATATTATCTCTTTTCACACCTACTATTACCATTACTTAACATGTTAAACATACTTGTTAAAACCCGCATCTGTAATCATAATCTAAGTTATATAATGATCATAAGGCATATATTTCATGTCAAGATTTTTAGTACGCGTTAGCACATTATATATATAAGTCAACTGTTGATTTGTCCGCGCATATAATTCACGGTGTAATTTGTAATGTTTAACACTATGCAAATACATAATTTAATAATACGGAACCACAGTTGGCGATGGCATTCATTGAGTTATTTATGGCAACTGAGCTATTCATATCCCGAGAAATCTAATGGATGCGTTGGCATGTCCGGCCCTGGCATCGATCCACTTGGTTGTGTTGATGTCGTCCATCTGGATAGATCAACGGATAGACGGCAAGCGGCCATGTGCTTGACCTGCTACATTGGGCTTGCCGTTTCCGCGCCAAAACCTTTCCCGAGGATCACCGGCTAATGAACGGTGCTCATGTGCTCGCCGCAGATCCACGGCTCCAGTTAAGCCACGAATCGGTAAATGAGCTGGGCTATTTGTATGTCGGCTTTTGTATTCGGCTTTGGTCTTTTTCATTTCATTACACAGCATTGCAGCTGCAGCTCCGCAACCTTCCAACGCTGCTCCACATCTTCCGGTCTTCCAAGTTCCACAGGCATGATGTCATGGCTTTCTGGTTCGGCACGCTCCATAGTTGAAGTCATTGGTTCCTCCTGACCTTGTTATTACAGGTGATGGACCTTAATTTTCCACTGTTTGGGTTACAGTTCTTATAAAGTTCCATCAGGGTTTCTGTTAATATTTTGAACATGGTTATGTGCAGATGGTTATCGTCCTCATCTCCGGAGCAAGGGATCTCTCTTCTCGCCGGATACCCAGCACCGGGTAAGGATTTGAACACTGGTCTTTATTCTCATGAGGGTTATCAAGGTTTGGCTAAACTACTATTCCCTTGGTAGGGATTTCCGGATTGATTCAGTTCCTCTCTGTTCAAGCTCGGAACTCCTCTGCTAAGAGGCATAATAGTCTCAGTTGATATATTCATAGATTTTAGTCGGTTGTTCTGTTTCATAATTCTAGGCTGATTCTTTTGAACTCAGCTACGATCTTAATTTTAAGTCTGGTTTTCGAACCATAGGACTTCACTGTTCTGGTTGACTATGGTATATGTATGTTACAAGCGCACAGTTATTTATATAGACTCAGTTAATATACATGGTATTTTTTTTTGGTCTTTTGCCGGTTTAATATAAATGAACAACATCTTCCAGGCTGAATTAGTTGCACATTTTATCCGTCGAGGGCACTATATATTTTCTTTTTCTTTAATGTTTATGAACGCGTCTTTTTAAATTGTGTACACCGGCTTGGTGCCTCGACCAGCCTAGCGTGAGCTGCGGCTCGGCCCGAGGGGGTTCACCAAGCGGAAACCTGTTATGAAGAACAGTCGAGGGTTGCATGAACTACAGTTACCGTACCCCATGTCTCGGCGTTCACGCTTATACCCTTATTTTGTTATCGGTAGATGAATAATGTTCTTTCCTTGTCATGCAATACATTTGTTTATATATATATATTTATATATCCAGGGCATCTTCGAAAATATACCTCTTTGAAATATCTGTAGTTTTATGGTTCCGTTGTCCATAAATAAGGTGCTGTGATAATGGGTTTTTGTTTATTCTAATATATATAACGATGACATCATTGTTCTATTAACTCGCTTGGTCGCGAGACTCTCTAGATTCATTTTCTGTATATATAATAGATTATCAAGGTTTTTACCATATTCGTTGCTACAAAGAACGGCTGTATAATTTCTTGCTTCTGCTAAATGTTATATATGTATATTCTGGCTTCTCGCTATATGCTTAGATACGTTTTTCTTTGTTCATGTTCCCATATACGGGGTTTCTGTTCTGCATAGATTATTTAAACTGTTATTGTAAACCCTTACAGAGTATATTCTATGGGTCTTTAATGGAGTCCCGCAGACGCAGACTCTGTTGATATTTCTCATGCAGATTTAGGGTTCTTCCTTCAGATTATCTGTTCGATTCTGTTAATGCACTCGACTCTGTTTTCTATAGTTCACACAGAATATCATACTTGTTTCCTAACACTGAATTTGTTTATCTATAACGCACACAGAGTGTCATGCTTGTTTTCTTGACACTGTTTCAGAATAATAAGCAGATAACTGTTAACTCATTTCACTTTTCTTTATTCAGCACAGAACGGTAAACATTAAACCTTTTAATAGTTGTATAAGCAATAAGCCATACCTGCTTCTCTGCCAAACCTATTGTAATGCTTGTCAATCCACCCGTCCGTAGGAAGAACTCTTCTTTATCCTTCCATCCCCAAGCACTTGCAGGTCCTACTCGACCGCAATAGCACTAGTCTCGCCAGTAAACGCTATCTGATCCTAACCAGACATAGCATGAATGTTCTTTTCTTTTCTTTGCCATCTGATCCTAACCAAACTTGGCATTTTTCCCCTTTTTCCCCTGGGGTCTCAACTACCTTCAGGTAGTTAGGGTTCCAATGTAACTGATTCCTCAGTTACTTAATCATGATTAATCATAACTCAATTCAAATAGTGCCAACACAAATTGTCTTTCATTAACATAACAATTAATAACAAGATTATATATATTTTAAAATAAAGTCTGTGTTCAATAATTACTTCCACTAATTACTAACATTAACTTTTCACAAGGGGTGTTACATCTCCCCCTCCTGAAAGTCTACATCGTCCCGATGTTGCTGTTCATCCAAAAACAGTCTGGGATAAGTATCCCTCATCATTTGTTCATCTTCCCAGGTGGCCTCTTCAGGCCCAAAGTGCTGCCACTGCACTTTAACCTGGTTGATGACCCTTTTCCGCAGCTCGACTCTTCTCCGATCTAATATGTTCACTGGTTCGACCAGGAACTCTCCTTCCGGTTCCACCTGAAACACATACGATTAAGTCAGCCAATTACTAATACTCTATTTCAGTTTATATTATATAACAGTCTTCCCTTACCTGAATGTCCTGCCAACTTATTATATGCTTAGGGTCATACACATATCTCTTTAAAACTGATACATGGAAGACATTATGAACCCGAATATGGCTGGGTAGGGCGAGCTGATAAGCTACAGGCCCTACTCGTGCCAAAATTTGGAATGGTCCACAAAAACGCGGTGCCAATTTGGCACATGCATTCCATTGAAGGGTGCTTTTCCTAGCACGAATTCTGATGTATACATGTTCACCCACTTGGTACTCTTTAAACGTCCTCTTCCGATCTGCAAAATTCTTCTGTCTGTCTTGTGCCATCTTTAGATTAGCTCGAACCTTTTTCACCATAACTTCCATTTCTTCCAACATCTCAGGTCCTAGCAAGAATTTATCCTCTGGTCCACCCCAACTGGAGGGTGTACGGCATTTCCGGCCGTAAAGTACCTCGAATGGGCTCATCCTCAAGGATGAGTGATAACCATTGTTATAGGCGAATTCCACCAGATGTAAATACTCCTCCCATCTCGTAGGTTGCTGCATCACATAAGACCGCAGCATGTCCTCCAACACTTGATTCACTCGCTCAGTCTGTCCGTCAGTTTGCGGATGATATGTGGTGCTGAAGCTCAACTGAGTTCCTAGACCTTCAAATAAGGTCCTCCAAAAAGCTGAGGTAAACTTAACATCACGATCAGATATTATTACTTTCGGCAGCCCATGAAGTTTAAATATATTTTGCATAAAAATGTTTGCGATTTGAGCTGCACGATAAGTGGATTGAACCGGTATAAAGTGAGCTGACTTGCTGAGTTTATCCACTACTACCATTATAGAATCATTATTCTTTTTGGATTTCGGCAAACCGGTAATAAAGTCCATGGTTATGGTCTCCCATTTCCATTCTGGTATGGGTATTGGCTGTAGCAGTCCTGCAGGATGCTGATGTTCAGCTTTCACCTGTTGACACTCCAAACAATGCGCCAAGTATTCTATAACATCCTTCTTCATGCCTGGCCAGTAATACTCCTTCCTTAATGAGGTGATTAATTTCTGGTAACCAGGATGCCCTGCATAAGGACTTCTATGATTTTCATCCAGAATCTTTTCTTTAATACTGCTCTGATTGGGTATGTAAATCTTCTTCTGAAAACACAACATGCCGGCTGTATTCAAGGTATAACCTTGTTGTATGGAACGGGCATTTGAATTTTGCACCAAATGCTTCTTTTGCAAATAAATCTGATCTTGTGCCGCAGCCTCCTCAATCTCTTGGTCAAGAGTGGACCATCCTTGACTGATACCAATCTCATAAATGCAATGCACTTTTCGGCTTAGTGCATCAGCTACTCTGTTCTCCTTTCCCTTTAGGTGTTTAATTTCGAAATCGAAATTTCCCAAAAAGTCCACCCATCTTGCTTGTCTTGCGTTTAAAGTGGGTTGACTAAAGTAACTAGTCAAGCTGTGGTGATCCGTCATTAGCAGAAATTTCCTCCCTACTAAATAATGGCGCCACATCTTCAGAGCATGGATCACAGCGGTTAATTCCAGGTCATAGGCAGAATATTTCTGCTCATGCTCCTTCAACTTCCTGGATTCATAGGCAATCACTTTGCCTTCCTGCATTAGCACTCCACCCACGCCCTCCTTACTGGCATCTGTACAGACTACATATTCCTTTTCGGGATCTGCCACACACAGCACAGGTGCTGTGGTAAGTAAATGCTTGAGCTGTTCGAAGCTCCGCTGACAATCTGCTGTCCACTTAAACACTTTTCCTTTCTTCTGCAAGGAGGTAATGGGGTAAGCAACTCTAGAAAAACCTTCCACAAACCGCCGGTAATATCCAGCCAGCCCCATGAAAGATCGAATATCTGCTACATCCTTGGGTGTAGACCATTCTATTATAGTTTTGATATTTTCTCGGTCTACTGCTATACCTTCCTTTGTGATAATGTGCCCCAAATACTGGATCTGTTCTTTATAAAAATCACATTTGCTGAATTTTCCATACAGCTGATGCTCTCGTAAAGTCTGTAACACTATCCTCAAATGTTCCTCATGCTCTTTCTTATTCCGGGAGTAAATAAGTATATCATCAATGAAGATCAATACAAATTTGTCTAAGTATTTATGAAATACACTATTCATCAAACACATGAATGTTGCAGGCGCATTAGTTAACCCAAAAGGTAGTACCACAAACTCGTAATGTCCATAACGAGTACGAAAAGCGGTCTTGGCTATGTCTTCATCTTTTATTCTAATTT
This sequence comes from Pinus tabuliformis, assembly GCA_031772625.1. NCBI lineage: Eukaryota > Viridiplantae > Streptophyta > Pinopsida > Pinales > Pinaceae > Pinus > Pinus tabuliformis. Next base: position 716,915,645 of record CM062818.1, read on the forward strand.
GGTGGTATCCTGATCTCAAATCGATCTTTGAGAAAATGGTCGCCCCCTTCACCTGATCAAACAGCTCGTCAATGCGGGGTAGTGGATATTTGTTTTTAACTGTCAGTTTATTCAGCTGTCTATAATCTATGCACATTCTCAGAGTCCCATCCTTTTTCCTCACAAATAGCACAGGAGCTCCCCAAGGAGAGACACTGGGGCGAATGTACTTCTTTTCCAGCAGCTCTTGCAGTTGCATTTTTAACTCCGTTAACTCCGGCACACTCATCCGATAGGGTGCTCGGGACACTGGGGCTGCCCTGGGTATCAGTTCAATGGTGAAGTCCAAATCCCTTTTAGGTGGCAGCCCTGTAATTTTTTCAGGGAATACATCTGGAAATTCTTGCACTACTGGTATATCTTTAACAGTTGCAACCTTATCCACAGAATCTGCAAACCCCACTTGTACTGCATAAATCCGACATTTATTTCGGATACACTTAACCAGCTGAGAGGCTGTGATCGGCCAAATTTGCACTGGTTTCTGGATGCCTTGAATCTCTTTTCCCATACCCAGCTCATCTCTGTAAGAGACTGTTTTTGTTTTACAATTAATTACAGACCATCGTCTTTCCAAACAGTCCATTCCTATCAGCACGTCATAGGAACCAAGAGGGAGTACATTTAACTCAGTTGTTATTGTTTGGCCAGCTAACCTTAATGGACAATTGCTGACTTTGGTTAATACTCGTCTTTTGGTCCCAGTGGCCAGCTGTACTAACCATGGGCTTTTAAATTTAGTGGTTTGCAAACTACAGCTTTCTACCACTTTAGGACTTATATAGCTTAAAGTAGCTCCTGGATCTACTAAAACAGAAACAGCTCGATCAAAGATCTTACCTTCGAACTCTATCATTGTTGGCTGGTAATCAGCTTGCCGATCCTCCAGTGCTGCATTTATTCTGGGCATGGATCGAGCCACATCTCCTACTGTTGAAGCTTCGTAGATCTGGGACAACTGATCGCTGTCCTTCCGATGAGGGCAGTTCTTGATATAATGGGGTCCGCCACAACCCCAACACTGAATAGGTGGCCGAGCTGAGCCTTCGTTGTCCAATCTAACTTGCTGTTCACTGTATTTGGATTCTGTAGGAGGCTTGAATCTACTCTGATTTTTTGCTGGATTTTTAGTGCTGGCTCCTTTCGAAAATCCTTTCTGAAAACTGCTGCGTGCTCCTTTACTACCCATAGGCATTTTACTACCCCGCTTATCTGTCCAACGCTTTCGAGAATTTTCTCCTTTTGATTTATTCTACTAATAACACAGTCTTGCTTTTCGAATTGCTTCATCCATGGTTTTCGGATTATCAAACTCTATCCTTTCTCGCATTGTCAGAGGTAAGCTGCTCACAAATCTTTGCACCTTAGCCTTCTCTTCACGAATATAGGGCACGTAGCGAAGCAGGGACGTGAATTTAGTTACAAATTCATCAATGGTCTGCTGTCCAAGCCGCAGATCATGGAATTCTCGCGCTTTTTCATCATAAAAGCGTTCTGTCAGGTACTTCTCTTTAAAATATCCTTGAAACTTTTCCCATGTCACATCCTGTTCACTTATTCCCCGCACCATCTTGACCTCTTCCCACCATAGCGTGGCTTTGGCTTGCAACTGGAATATAGCCAGCCTTGCCTTAAGATGATGATCATATTCATACACTTGAAAATATTTATTCATATTGATTAGCCATGCCTCTGCAGCCTCCTCGGATTCCCCATCGAAATGAGGTGGTTTAATTTTCCGAAATTCCCCTTGTAGTTCCATCCGGGGTCTTTTTGGGGTTTGATATTCGGAGGCATTGACAGACTTTTCTTCTCGCGTCTCTGCCCTGTCTTCTTCTGGTTCAGTATGATAGCTCTGTTCATCTGTTACTCTTGGCTGTTCAGGTCTCGGATGTGACTGCTGTTGATGTTGCTTATCAGATAGACTTTTCAGAATCCTCTCATGTTCAACATTTAATCTGTCATTATCCGCACGCAACCGGGCCATTTCGTCCTTTAGCTCCTGCACTGTCCTCAATAGTGTCGAGTCAGCATTGCGACCTGCTGCTCCCAATTGTACCCAAAACTCAGAATTTCCCTGAGGTTGTTCCATGTTATCCGGTGGTTCCGGATTTCCATAAGGAGCACTATTTGCTCTCCTCATTCTGCTACTACCTCCTACAGAATAACTCATTAAACAAGTTTAATTCATCTTAGCATATTCTGAACTTTTATCATGATACCATTTATATTCATGTTACTATAATTTAAATTCTTCCCAAAGGTCACAGAGTTGTAAACCTTGGGCTCTGATACCAATTTGTCACGTTCCCATAAGCAAACTACAAGTAAATTTTTTTTTATATTATCTCTTTTCACACCTACTATTACCATTACTTAACATGTTAAACATACTTGTTAAAACCTGCATCTGTAATCATAATCTAAGTTATATAATGATCATAAGGCATATATTTCATGTCAAGATTTTCAGTACGCGTTAGCACATTATATATATAAGTCAACTGTTGATTTGTCCGCGCATATAATTCACGGTGTAATTTGTAATGTTTAACACTATGCAAATACATAATTTAATAATACGGAACCACAGTTGGCGATGGCATTCATTGAGTTATTTATGGCAACTGAGCTATTCATATCCCGAGAAATCTAATGGATGCGTTGGCATGTCTGGCCCTGGCATCGATCCACTTGGTTGTGTTGATGTCGTCCATCTGGATAGATCAACGGATAGACGGCAAGCGGCCATGTGCTTGACCTGCTACATTGGGCTTGCCGTTTCCGCGCCAAAACCTTTCCCGAGGATCACCGGCTAATGAACGGTGCTGATGTGCTCGCCGCAGATCCACGGCTCCAGTTAAGCCACGAATCGGTAAATGAGCTGGGCTATTTGTATGTCGGCTTTTGTATTCGGCTTTGGTCTTTTTCATTTCATTACACAGCGTTGCAGCTGCAGCTCCGCAACCTTCCAACGCTGCTCCACATCTTCCGGTCTTCCAAGTTCCACAGGCATGCTGTCATGGCTTCCGGGTTCGGCACGCTCCATAGTTGAAGTCATTGGTTCCTCCCGACCTTGTTATTACAGGTGATGGACCTTACTTTTCCGCTGTTTGGGTTACAGTTCTTATAAAGTTCCATCAGGGTTTCTGTTAATATTTTGAACATGGTTATGTGCAGATGGTTATCGTCCTCATCTCCGGAGCAAGGGATCTCTCTTCTCGCCGGATACCCAGCACCGGGTAAGGATTTGAACACTGGTCTTTATTCTCATGAGGGTTATCAGGGTTTGGCTAAACTACTATTCCCTTGGCAGGGATTGCCGGATTGATTCAGTTCCTCTCTGTTCAAGCTCGGAACTCCTCTGCTAAGAGGCATAATAGTCTCAGTTGATATATTCATAGATTTTAGTCGGTTGTTCTGTTTCATAATTCTAGGCTGATTCTTTTGAACTCAGCTGCGATATTAATTTTAAGTCTGGTCTTCGAACCATAGGACTTCACTGTTCTGGTTGACTATGGTATATGTATGTTACAAGCGCACAGTTATTTATATAGACTCAGTTAATATACATGGTATTTTTTTTGGTCTTTTTTCGGTTTAATATAAATGAACAGCATCGTCCAGGCTGAATTAGTTGCACATTTTATCTGTCAAGGGCACTATATATTTTCTTTTTCTTTAATGTTTATGAACGCGTCTTTTTAAATTGTGTACACCGGCTTGGTGCCTCGACCAGCCTAGCGTGAGCTGCGGCTCGGCCCGAGGGGGTTCACCAAGCGGAAACCTGTTATGAAGAACAGCCGGGGGTTGCATGAACTACAGTTACCGTACCCCCTGTCTCGGCGTTCACGCTTATACCCTTATTTTGTTATCGGTAGATGAATAATGTTCTTTCCTTGTCATGCAATACATTTGTTTATATATATATATTTATATATCCAGGGCATCTTCGAAAATATACCTCTTTGAAATCTCTGTAGTTTTATGGTTCGGTTGTCCATAAATAAGGTGCTGTGATAATGGGTTTTTGTTTATTCTAATATATATAACGATGACATCATTGTTCTGTTAACTCGCTTGGTCGCGAGACTCTCTAGATTCATTTTCTGTATATATAATAGATTATCAGGGTTTTTACCATATTCGTTGCTACAAAGAACGGCTGTATAATTTCTTGCTTCTGCTAAATGTTATATATGTATATTCTGGCTTCTCGCTATATGCTTAGATACGTTTTTTTTCTTTGTTCCTGTTCCCATATACGGGGTTTCTGTTCTGCATAGATTATTTAAACTGTTATTGTAAACCCTTACAGAGTATATTCTATGGGTCTTTAATGGAGTCCCGCAGACGCAGACTCTGTTGATATTTCTCATGCAGATTTAGGGTTCTTCCTTCAGATTATCTGTTCGATTCTGTTAATGCACTCGACTCTGTTTTCTATAGTTCACACAGAATATCATACTTGTTTCCTAACACTGAATTTGTTTATCTATAACGCACACAGAGTGTCATGCTTGTTTTCTTGACACTGTTTCAGAATAATAAGCAGATAACTGTTAACTCATTTCACTTTTCTTTATTCAGCACAGAACGGTAAACATTAAACCTTTTAACAGTTGTATAAGCAATAAGCCATACCTGCTTCTGTGCCAAACCTATTGTAATGCTTGTCAATCCACCCGTCCGTAGGAAGAACTCTTCTTTATCCTTCCACCCCCAAGCACTTGCAGGTCCTACTCGACCGCAATAGCACTGGTCTCGCCAGTAAACGCTATCTGATCCTAACCAGACATAGCGTGCACAGGAAACTCTTTTCCTTTTATGCCATCTGATCCTAACCAGACATAGCATGAATGTTCTTTTCTTTTCTCTGCCATCTGATCCTAACCAGACTTGGCATTTTTCCCCTTTTTCCCCTGGGGTCTCAACTACCTTCAGGTAGTTAGGGTTCCAATGTAACTGATTCCTCAGTTACTTAATCATGATTAATCATAACTCAATTCAAATAGTGCCAACACAAATTGTGTTTCATTAACATAACAATTAATAACAAGATTATATATATTTTAAAATAAAGTCTGTGTTCAATAATTACTTCCACTAATTACTAACATTAACTTTTCACAAGGGTTGTTACACTACACAACTTTTCATACACCTCAACTATATAGTCCTTTTGACGAAATTCTATTGATTACACATCATATGACATCAAATTTTTTGTATGCATTGCAAGAAGTCATTACTAAAACATAAAATTTCATTTTATAATGTTTTTTATCTTCTCTCTAACATCTTATAAAAGACACACATGATATGTAAATTAGTTAACATTTATCAATGATGTTGAAATGGTAAAAGACAATTTTGATTTTTCTAACATTTATTGAAGGCCCTAATTCATTGGACATAATGTGATTTCCTAGTCTATATATTAATTTATTGAAGTGTTAAGTCATACAACATCATAACAAATTTAACTATATTTTCTTGACAAATAAAAATATAATTATTTATTTCCCTTCAATTTGGTATAATTTTTACATACGAAATTTATCTTACTTAAACCTAGTTTAATTACTTTTCTCATTGATTAATGTGTAATATCAAATATATTATTATTGCGTTTTATTATCGCTTTTTCTTTTTAAGAAAAAATAATTCAAAATTATCATTAATTTAATATTATTTAAAAGTTGTAAACATAATAACAAAAGATGGAAAAGTGAAATAACAATGTTTTTCTTTAAATAGTTATGAACAAAACTTACAAATATATTAATAAAAATTAGAGAATGGGCTTTCCTTTTCAAATATTATTAATATCACTTTGAAATATAATAATTGAAATATTGATATGTAAAATAGTAAGGTTTTTAGTTGAAAAGTTATTAATTGTAATTGAAAAAGGTAATACTTTCAAATGTTAACTCAGTTTTTGTGTGTTTTTATTTAGTGTGGTTTATGGTATTTTGATATTAGTGATCATTATGTCTATGGAATTTTAGTACCAAGTAGATTTAGTTCAACCACAGAATTGACCTCAAGCAAGAGAATTGAACTCTTATCCCAATGTTTTTGAGAACATTCCAATGTTTAAGGAGAAATCAATGAGTTAAAATGGTATATTTTAATATCAAATTATAGATTTTTTAAGACATGGCATCTTTATATGGATGATATTTTTCATTGTGAGTTTTTTCCTTCATAACAAAAACATCAATGAGTTAAAATGATATATTATAATATCAAATTATAGATTTTTTAAGACATGGAATATTTATATGGATGAAATTTTTCATTGTGAGTCTTTTCTTTTATAACGAAAACATATAAAATAAGTAGGTTGAGTCATTTTATTTTGTAATTTTTTTTAATAAATTATATTTATTGGGTGAGATTTCCTAAAGATTATTGTGTAATATATTTAGTCTATCTAATGTTTTGGATGGTTATTCCATCCATCATCTCATGCTCTTTGGTCCATCATGATGGATGGAGTATCTATCCATAACACTAGACTCACTAAATCAATTACACAATTCTCTTCCGCAAATATCCAAGAACATGAACCAACATAGATCCATCTTAACCATGTATCGATCAAGGGTCAAACCTATATTTTGAGTGAAAAACTTGAGAAAAGGCATGCACCTCGAGATATTTGATCCCTCTAGGAGCTTGATTAATATGGGGGTAAGATGGATCTAGGATGGTTATTTAATACTATATCATATCTATATTTGTACCTATGTGTCTCTTCTTTGTTCTCTCTCTCTATTTCACCCCCCAAACATACACACTCTCTCTCCATATCTATTTATATATATATATATATATATATATATATATATATATATATATATATATATATATATATATATATCTCTCTCTCTCTCCCCCTCACTCTCTCTCTCTCTCTCCATTTTCACTCCCTCTCTCTCTCCACCATTCTCCCTCTCTCTCCCTCCAACTCCTTCTCTTCCTCAGTCTCTCTCTCTCCTTCTCTCTTTTGAGTCCTTTCTCTCTTGCCGCCCACCCCCACACACCCATCACTCTCTCCTTTGCTCTTCTCTACAACTTTGTAACTAACTCCCTCGCTCTCTCCTCAGTTTCCCCTACATCTATGTGTCTCCCTCTTTCTCTTCCCCTTATCCCCCTATCTCGCTACTCTCTTTTTCTCTCTCTTACCTCCTCTCCTCTCTCCCTCACTCTCTATCCATCTCTCCCTTGTCACTCCCTCTCTATATCCACCTCTATCTCTCTATGTCTTTTTCATTTCCTCTCATCCTCTCCGCCTCCATCTTCATATCCAACTCTCCCTATCTCCTTCTCTCTTTCCCCTCATCTCTCTCTTCCTTCCTCTCACTCCCTCTCTCTCCTGTCTCTCTCCACTCTCCAACTCTTCCACCGTCTACTCCTCTCTCCCGCACCCCCTATCTCTCACCCCCCTATCTTTCATAACTTTGATCACATTATATTATGTTTAAGAAATTATCTAAATTAAAATGCTCGATTGGTTGGAAAATAGTAAACCTACATTTTGCATCAAGCATGTCAAAGAAAATACAATAATCAAAAACTTAAAAGAATCATGCAGTCTCTTTTCTCTATTATTGGTAGTCACTTTGTTTGATCTAATTGCTCGGATCCTTGCTCAAGATGGATCTATGTTGGTTATTAATAATAATATTTACATTATATAAATTTCACATCTCTATATCTAGAAATATTCTTATTTTTACTTTGATTAAAACTTCAATTTAATTTCTATGTTGGTTATTAATAATAATATTTACATTATATAAATTTCACATCTCTATATCTAGAAATATTCTTATTTTTACTTTTTATTAAAACCGTAATTTAATTTCTATGGGAATATTTTTAATACTCAAGACCATAGAAGGTTTAGATATATACCAAAAGAAATTATAAATTTTTGCTTTTAGATTTAATGAAAAAATGTTATAAAATAAAATTAAAATACAATATTTATAAAATATTTTGATAGTGAAATAAGTTATGTCTTTTGGGCATGTGGTATTGATAAGCAATGGTATTGGTGCATTGTATTGTATCAAATCCTATTTACAAGTTAAGAATATCCATGGTAAAGTGCGGTGAATATCCATAGTAAGGAATAGTGTCATACTTTTATAAAATATTTTGATTGTGAAATAAGTTATCATTTTTAGACATGTGTTATTGATAAGCCATGGTATTGGCCCATGGTATTATAGTAAAGCTTATTCACAAGTTCATAATATTAATAGCAAAGTCGGGGGGATATCCATGGTTAAGAATCTTGTCATATTGTTATAAAAAATGACTATGAAATAAGTTATGGTTTTGGGCATGTGGTATTGATAAGCCATGGTATTAGCCCACGGTATTGTAACAAAGTTATAAAAAATGAAAATATAAAAAAAAAAATTTCATTATTTTTATCACTTTAAATTTTTATTATTAATTGAGCTAACATTTAAATGTTTACACCCATCTCTATAGGGTTTATATTACTTTAAACTTTTTATTTATTACTTTCTAACATTTTATTTATTACTTTTAACTCTTTATTTAACAACCAACATTTAAAATTATTTACATACTTACATTACACTATAATGTAGCAAATTTTTGACTTTGTTTTTAAAATTTAATAAGCCATTTATAATTCTGGAACAAAGTAAGACAATTATATTTTTATATTTGGTTTTTTTTTAATCAACTTAAAATAATTGTGAAGGAATTTTAAGTCCAAAAAAGTTTGTTATTCTAGCCAACACCAAAAAAATCACTTTTGTGGATTCCATAAAATTATTACCTCCCCGTCATAAAAAAAAAATAGAGTATATAAAGTCCTTTTAGGGTAAACCCAACCCTAAAAAGAAATCTCCCACAAATATATATACTCAAACCTATCTCTCACATCCATTTGGACAGTTATTCTGTTCGTTCTTATGTTCTTTCGGAGAACGTAGCATAACTGGGGAAGCGAATCCATTAGATCTACTAAAAAGCCCTCGATTAGATCGCTTTAGACGTTCGTGGGTTATATCCTAAAAAGCCATCGATGGCTTCGGAAGCGAGCTCAAATGAACGACACTTGGTCTTTGTGGTGCAAGGAACAGCAGCCCTCGCTCCACACTGGCCCACGCTTCGAACAAATTACATTCAAGAATCATTCAAATAATAAGCTGAGAAGAATCATTTGCTGAAACACTAATATGTTTTGTACAGATTCTAAGATATTCTCAGAATCTGTTGGAAGCGTGGGCTAGTCTGGAGCGAGGGCGGCTGTTCCTTCCACCACAAAGAGAGTGTCGTTCATTTGAGCTCGCTTCGGAAGCCGTCGATGGCTTTTTAGACGACATAAGCTACGAACGTCTAAAGCGATCTAATCGATGACTCTTCAGTAGATCTAACGGATTCTCCTCAGCAGTCACGCTTGCCTCTGAAAGGCGCCAGATGGGTTTTAGTATATCTAATGGATTCGCCTCCGCAGTTATGCTTCGCTCTGAAAGAACACAAGAACGAACAGAATAATTGAACAAATCGATGTGAGAGATAGGTTTGACTATATATATTTGTGGGAGATTTCTTTTTAGGGTTGGGTTTACCCTAAAATGAATTTATATATTCTGAATTGATAATTTGAGAGATAGGTTTGACTATATATATTTGTGGGAGATTTCTTTTTAGGGTTGGGTTTACCCTAAAATGAATTTATATATTCTGAATTGATAATTTGACGGAATCCACCAGAGTGTTTTTTTTTTTTTTTTGTTGTTGGTTAGAATAACAAACGTTTTGGAGTTAAAATTCCTCCACAATTTTTGTAAGTTGATTTAAATGAAGGAAATCAAATATAAAAATATAATTGTTTTATTGTTTCTTAGAATAATGGAGCTTTATTAAATTTTAAAAACAAAGCCAAAAGTCTAAATATAGGTTACATGTGTAGGTGTAAGGTAAGTATGTAAACAATTTTAAATGTTGGTTTAATGAAAAATAATTAAAAGTTTAAATATTTAAATGTTGGTTGTTAAATAAAGAGTTAAAAGTAATAAATGAGAACTTAAAAAGTAATAAATAAAGAGTTAAGAGGTAATAACTAAAGAGTTAAAAGTAATAACTAAAAAGTTACAAAATAATAAATAAAAAGTTAAAGTAATATAAACCCGGGTATGGGTATGACTTTAAACATTTAAATGTTACCTGGATTAACAATAAAAATTTAAAGTAATAAAAATAATGATATTAAAATTTTAAAATTTTTGTTTTATTATGGATTTGTTACAATACCATGGGCTAATACCATGGCTTATCAATGCCACATGCCCAAAAACCCTAAATTATTTCACAATCAAAATATTTTATAACAATATTATAAGATTCTTAACCATGGATATTCACCCTTACTTTGTTATTAATATTATGAACTTGTGAATAAGCTTTGTTACAATACTATGGCTTATCAATAACACATGCTTGAACATCATAACTTGTTTTACAATCAAAATATTTTATAACAATATGACAAGATTCTTCACTATGGTTATTCACCCCACTTTACCATGGATATTCTTAACTTGTGAATACGATTTGTTAGAATACCATGGACCAATACCATTACTTATCAATGCCACATGGCCAATCACCATAACTTATTTCACAATCAAAATATTTTATAAATATTGTATTTTAATTTTATTTTATAACATTTTTTTCATTAAATCTAAAAGAAAAAAATTATAATTTCTTTTGAGATATATCTAAACCTTCTATCCTAGTAATGATTAAAAATATTCCCATAGAAATTAAATCATTGTTTTAATAAAATAAAAAATCAGAATATTTTTATATATAAATATGTGAAATTTATATAATATAAATATTATTATTAATAGCCAACATAGATCCGTCTTAAGTAAGGATCCAAGGAATTAAGTCAAACAAAGTGACTCACAATAATAGAGAAAAGATAGCGCATGATTCTTTTAAGCTTTTCATTATTGTCTTTTCTTTGACACGATTGATCCAAAATATAGGTTTAATATTTTACAACCAATTGAGTTTTCTTTTTTTTCTAATTCAGATACTTCTTAAACACAATATAATGCGATCAAATATAAGAGAGAGAGAGGGGGGTGGGGTAGAGGGGAGTACAAAGTGACAGATTTGGAGAGAGAGAGAGAGATAGAAAGGGAGTGATGGGTGAGAGAGATATACAGAGATGAGAGAGAGGGAAAGAGAGGAAGGAAGAGAGAGAGAAGGGGAGAGAGAAAAGGCGTGAGAGGAAGGAAGAGAGAGATAAGGGGAGAGATAAAAGGAGAGATAGATATGGAGATGGAGGGGAAAAGAATGGGAGGAAATGACAAAGACATAGAGAGATAAAGGTGGATATAGAGAGGAAGTGACAAGGGAGAGATGGAGAGACAATGAGGGAGAGAGGAGAGGAGGTAAGAGAGAGAAGAGGAGAGTAGCGAGATAGGGAGAGAAGTGGAAGAGAGAGAGGGAGACAGATAGATGGAGGGTGAAGAGAGGAGAGAGGGATGGAGTTAGTGATGGAGTTGTAGGGAAGAGAGAAGGAGAGAGTGATGGGTGGAGGGGGGGAGAGGTAGAGGGAGGTGGGAGAGAAAGGGAGAGAGAAAGGACTCAAGAGAGAGAAGGAGAGAGAGAGAGGAGAATAGAGGGAGTTGGAGGGAGAGAGAGAGGGAGTGACGAGGGATAGAGGAGAGCAAGAGAGGGGACATCGAGAGATTTGATCCCTCTAGAAGGTTGAAACATACAACGTTAAGTTGGATCTATGTTGGTTCATACTCTTGGATATTTCTCGAAGAGAATTTTGTAATTTATTTAGTGAGTCCAATGTTATGGATGGATACTCCATCCATCATGACGAACCAAAGAACTTGAGATGATGGATGAAGTAACCATTTGAAACTTTGGATGGACTAAATCTATTACACAGTTCTCTTCCAGAAATCTCCAACAACAGAGATAATTTATTAAAAAAATTACACAATAAAATGATTGATATCAACGAGGTCACTCATTTTAGATGTTTTCAATATAAAAAAAAAACACAATGAAGAATATCATCGATATAAAGGCTCCATGTCTTAAAAAATCTATAATTTGATATTAAAATATATCATTTTAACTCATTGATTTCTCCTTAAACATTGGAATGTTCTCAAATATATTTCTCTAGTAAGTAGAGTATTTCTAAATTATTTTAAGTAATTATAGATAAGGATAAGGTATTCCATAATATTTAAAGATCACTTTTTAAATAAATTTTAATCTACATTAGCCTCAAGGATTAGTTTAGTTGGTGAGTTGCACGGTTTAGTGGGCCTGGTTTGGCCTTTCAAATGGTTTTGCAAACAGGGTTTTACACTTCTACGTAGGTGCTGCTCCAGACATAATTGATCGGTTGCTCTTTTATGTGCGGCAAAATTCACGAGTTGAGTCTTCAAGTTTTGCCTTACAATTGCCTCACGACCCTCGCAACTTTAAGCTCTGATACCACTTGTTGGTATTTTGAGCCTGTTAACATGCAAATAAGAAAGAAATGTATATGAAATAGAAATTGAATCACACTTCAAGAAACACACAAAATTTACGTGGTAAAACCCTGACAGTGTGTCAAGAAAACATCCACGGGGTAAGGGATTGGAATTCTTATTGCTCCAGGTCAAAATGACTCTCCAAAATATTACATGAAGCCTCTCGGGCAATCACCACTTTAATATTCAAACATTTTGTAACATAACTACCTATGGTTATGTAACTATCTGAACGATAAAACTAGATTTTATCAGATAATTACATTATTAACATTAATTGTTGTCATTCTTTAATAGGACAAAGAGCTTTTATAGGAGACCACAAGAGCAGGCTAGTGCGAGGGGCTTGGATGAAAAGAGAATTCCTATTACAAGAGTGCATGGTATTAGAAACGAACAAGAGGGTTTAAGTGCTACAAGATGGGTATGGGTAGAGCTGAACATTGTAAGATGCAAAGCGAATTTTTGTCGCAGAGAGAAACAATGGCATTTTTCTCCTAAGTAGCAAAAGTGGGTGATTCTTAGCCAAATAATCCAATTTCTCTAATATCCTCTATAAATTTCTTTTGAAGTATACTATCCACCATCAGCCATCAAAATCCACAGTGGCTTAATCTTCTTTTCACGGTGCTTTTTTTACGCCAACCTTTTCCACATTTTCTTCATAAAAGTTTAAAGAAATGTATTTTCTGAATACCCATTCATATTTTTCTATCTCTGCACAAACCATCAATTTTAAAACATTGGACTCCCACTATAACTTTAAAATTTGCTACTCACACAATGATGCATTGAAGTCATGTCAATGTTTCACAACTTTTAAGAATATTTTTTTTTGGTTTTACAGGCATGTTATTGTATTTTATTGTTGTCTTGTGGACTGTGTCTCTATTGGAAAAGTGGAGAACCTTTGATGTGTTACAATTCACATATTTTTGGAGAACCAGGTTTTAATCAAACACAATAATCATATAGGATGGGTTTACACACTATTATGTGCATTTTTGTATTCAAGGCAAAGTGACAATTATACAAAATGGAACATATTTTTGATATTAACATTCAACGTGATATTATTTCTTGTATGGTGTTTACACAGGTCGATTTTTTGAAATCCTTATTGGGTCAAACTCAGAGCAACTATGGGGGTTGCTCGGTAAAATAGGTACTCTTTATTTATTGGAACCAATATTTACCATTATTTTTGTAACGAACATGAGTACAATCTGGGAGAAAGTGATGGCAAGATTGCATTCAGAACTATTCAGGCGGATCTTAATACAAAAGGTATATTCTGTGTCTTTCCTGCTTTAAGTTACCATTCTATGTCTCACTTCAATTTATAAATTTTTACTTTTTCCCTCTAATTACCATGGTTTGGATTTCTTTCCCTCTGTGACTTGTCACCATTTTCATTTCAATAATACTCATGCTTCTTGTAGAAGTGGTCATTACTTGTTATAAACTTATATGAATAGGCATTCCATTTTCCTTTCAAGGAACACTGCGAAGGACATTGTCGTTGAGTCATAAAATAGTTTGTGCTAGGTTGATTCAAAACATAGCAATGAAGGGAATAAAAAAAAGAAAGCAATTATAATTGTATGATAGAAATAGTTAACTACCACAAAGATTCCATTCACTTATCTCGTTTTGTTGCATCAAAAACTGACCGCTTGACTGATTATGATACCGTTACTATATAGTATAATGTTCCACTCTTGGACTTATCTCTATATCAGTTACTCTTAGATTATTTGTATAGTGATTGACTCTTAAATAGATTTTCACACAACTATTCTCATATTGTTATAGCAATCTCTGTATGATTTTAGACAAGTGCATGGTAAAAAAGCGAAACACATGAACATGAACATAATAATGACGCTGCAACAAGCACATGATCAGAAACCTGAGATAGGTTATGCACAATATATATATATATATATAACATTCTCTCAAGTTTTTTATCCTTCTTTACATTATTATATACCACCTAACCAATAGCCCTAACATCGAAATGTTCGATTGGTGACATATATATTAACCTATATGATACTGTCTACTAACATAAATTACACAAATTTGGAGCTTGATGTTTGATACCATATTCCTTCAATCAAGAGCTCCAAGTGCTCAACAGTAACGAAACTTTAAAACTAGGACCCAGAAGCACAGTCAGATCTCGATCCATGAGATTTCTGAAAAGCTAGGATCCAAATACAACAGGAACTGACATGTATAAAAATATAAACATGTTTTTGTTAAATTTCCATAAGGAAATCTATATTCCTCTTTAATCAAATAATGTTACAAATAAATATATGAAGTGTTGTCTCAAGATAGGGAAAGTATCTTGGACACACAATCACTTGGTTGAGAGAATATCTCAACCACACACCAATCTAGGAAACAACTCCTAACTAATAGGAACATACTACCTTACATAGCAAGGATCACAACTGAGACAAGTAGGAATTACATTTTCTAACACACCTCCTTGATGACTACTCGTCTCGATATCAATCTGCAAGATCTACATCTGGTCCAGTCTGGTAATTATACTTTGTACCTTGTTCATGCATTTGTCAGTGTCCATATAAAGGAACAACCACCTACTGGAACCGCTGCAACCGCCAGTCTATTAGGAAGTCCTTCACATACATGGTATCAGAGCCCATTTGGGCCTAGACCTTGGCAACTCCTAGGCCAGGGAAATAATAAAGTATATGTGTAATGTTTTTCTTTTTCCTTTTTTTGTCCATCAATCAATGTTGTGAGAGTAGAGGGAGTGTAGTGATCATTTTTTAAATTGGTGATCAGCTTTTCACATTGTAAGGCTGGTGTGAGTGATTGTTGGTATCGCTGCTGCAGGCCGTGTGAGCAGAGTCTGTTGGCAAGATCTGTCGTGGCACATCAAATCTCTCTTTATTTGAACATCGTGAGTTAAGAATTTCGATTTTGCCTATGGATCCAATCTGTTCCTCTCTGTGGATTGCGTTGCCTGGCATATTGTTGTAGTCACCAGTGAAGAGTTACATTCATTCAGGCGGAGCTTGGCGTCACTTGTGAGCCCAATGTTTCTCCATTCAGTGGTGCTTGGTTGGGACCAGTGTGGATCGAAAATCTTAGAATGTGTTGGCGACTGTGGCATTATTACCAAGTCATAGAGAGCTCATGGATCAATGTTTCTCTGGTAGTAGTGTTGGAGTCTTTGATAATGAGCATTGAGCCGTTCACTAGTGTGTGGAACGACGGTGAATGCAAGCAATTGGAAGTTGAGTGGGTTGAACTGTGGTTCCCCCCGCTATGGGTTGTTTTAGGGAACCCAGTAAGAAAATGTGGATCGATTCATACTCGACAACCTTGTACTATGATGTTTTGTGAAGCGATGAGATTCGCTTGACAAGTTGCATAGAAGACAACGTTGGAGCAGATGAGTTGAAGGTCTGCGTGGACAAAAAATACGAGACTGTCTAGTGTTGAAGTTTTTAACTAGTTTAGAAACCCTTCATGCACTTTTCCTGATTTATTCCTACCTACTTGTTATTTTTCTTTAGCAAGTTATTTACAAATTAAATACTGAAAATAAACACCAGTCCATGCTCAACATATTACATATCAGCAACTAGAAGAAACAAGAACAAACCCACCACATGACACCATTATTTTTGGACCAATGTCCTCGAAAAAACCCAATACGGGAAAACCAGTGCAGCTATCTGAGGGCTTTCTTATCAAGAAATATCAGAGTACAATTTGGGTGCCGTAACTGGCCTACCCAAAAGAGAATTTCCTTAGTAGCTATACCTCACAGCTTGAGAGAAATCTCCCAGCTGAAACCCCCGGAAAACCCTTCCAGTAGCTCCTCAGCACAAAACTGTTCTTGTAACCCCAACGTTTGCTCAATCTGGATTGCATCAGACCCTCTTTGTCTCACGTTGGCCTTGCGTCAGCCTTTCTTGGCCTGCATCAGCCCCAGGAGGCCCTGCATCAGCACTGAGAGCCTCTGCGTCAGCTGCACTGGCCCCTCTGGTGCTCTACGCAACACTTGGCTACCTCTACGTGGCCCTGCGTGAGCCCTTCTTGACTCTGCATCACCTTCCTTGGCTGTTGCGCTTCTCTCCGAGCACAATCTTTGCCTTCTCTATTTCTCTATACTCAATGCTCCTTAGCTGCTCTCCCGATCACTGATTCTATCTCTCTTAGCAAACCCTGCTCTAGAGAATAGAATGACTGATCATCTGGTGTGTTCTCCAAGTGACCCTCAAGCCTCCTCTTATACTTTTCCTGTTGACATATCAATGGCTGAGATTAAGTCCCTAATCAATGGCTAAGATTAGATCTGGCTTAATCCATGTATTTTGGACCACTCTAACACAGATTCATATTAATACACATTAATATTTTATTTTCCCTAAGTTTAGATTCAGGGATTCCATTAAAAATATTAATTATTTTAACGCAAGCAAACTCCAACCAGAGAAATAACAGTAGTGCAACATACAATAATGTATACATGGAATATAAGCAGATACTCAAGAAATGCAAAGAGAAATGCTAAGCCATTTTATTATACTAAGTAATGGAAAGAGTACAAGAGGTGATCAGAAAGATGGAACCTCGACTTGCACAAGGCAAGTGAAGAAATACACTCAGAATGGTAAGGAAATGGCCTCTCTCTGAACTGCGTCCAACTGCCGAAGAACTGTTGTGCTGCTACTACTCCTGGAATCAAATGAGTATTTGGGGTTGTTCCCCTCCTGAGAAAATGATGAAACTTTGGAATCAGCCTTTGCTCAATAAACCCAGAAAAACCCAGAAAGCTTTTCTAAAATAATTGACTGTCGAAGATCACCACCTTGGTGATCTACACAATCCCTGAAGGCTCTACGCTGCCCCTAAAGAGAATTGTTATGCTCTTAACCTGCAAATCAAGACCCAAGCGAAGAAAAGATACCGAGAACACAAAATATGCGAAGAAAATATACCCAGAACACAGAATAGCAATGATTTTATTATGCAGAGAGAAATGTTCACAGGCCTCTTCGAGGGGGCAACCTCCAATAGAGCAGAGCTCGATTAAAATACAAGACACAATGCTCCTCGCAGGGAGTCTCTATCCTTTATATATGACTCATACATGCAATACCACGAGCCAATATCGTGGGTTTTATTAATACCATCTATCTAATAATACCGCCCATTTACCATCTATCTAATACTACCGCCCATTTGCAACTAACTATGGTCCCGTCATTAATTGCGGGTTAACCACTTACGAATATTAATATGGGCTTTATTGACTCTTGACTATGACGTGATCCCATGACATAAATAAGGGGGTTAGGGTGGGACCCTAACATGCCCTCCCCCTTAGGACTAGCCTTGTCCTCAAGGCTGAAGCTGCGGAAACTGCTGAAGAATAGTGACTGGTTCCCAAGTTGCATCTTCTGGAGAGGTGTCTTTCCATTTGACGAGGACCTCCTTAAGCATGCGGCCGCGCAAGTGCTTCTCTCGTGTGTCTAGAACCTGTTCAGGTTGAAGCTAGATTGACCCTTCTTCGTCGAGTTCAGGTAGACTAGTTTGAACTCGACAATTGTTCCCAATCACTTTCTTGAGGCACGATACATGGAAAACTGGGTGGATTTTTGCTGTAGGTGGCAAAGCCAACTTGTAAGCCACTTATCCAATGCGCTGAAGTACTTGGTATGGTCCGTAGAATTTTGGAGAGAGCTTTTGACAACCCTTGTCTTTGAGTGATGTTTGCTTATATGGTTGCAGTCTCAAAAAGACCTGATCCCCTTCTTGAAATTCGTGCTCTGAGCGATGTTGGTCAGCCTATTGCTTCATACGGTTCTGAGCTTGATGAAGATTCTCGCGCAGATGGGCAAGCATGGCTGCGCGGTGTTGTAGGAGTTGATCCATGGCTTGTAGTTTGGAGCACCCCGTGAGATAAGAAGTAGGGGAAGGCGGAAGTTGTCCATAGACTGCTTCATAGGAGGTCATTTTGGTAGTGGCATGATAGTTGGTGTTATACCACCATTCCGCCAAAGGTAACCACTGTACCCAAAGGTGTTGTTTTTCTGAAGTGAAACACCTAAGGTAGGTTTCTAGACATTTGTTGACTGCTTCGGTTTGACCATTGTTTGCGGATGATATGAAGTACTGAGTTTGAGTTGAGTGCCTTGTATTCTGAAGAGCTCCTGCCAAAAATTACTGGTGAAGATGGGGTCACGGTCAGACACAATAGAAGTGGGCATGCCATGCAATTTGAAGATCTGATCCATGAAAGTTTGAGCAACGAAAGTGGGTGTGAATGGTTGGGGTAGGGCACAGAAATGAGCATACTTCGATAGTCGGTCCACAACCACCATGATGACTGACTTGTTCCAAGACTTTGGAAGACCTGTAATGAAATCCATGGAGACCTCCGTCCAAATTGACGCCAGAATGGGCAATGGTTGTAATGTGCCTGGTGTGTGGACGGTTTCCCCTTTATGGTGTTGACAGACATCACATTCTACTACGAAATTAAGGATGTCCTGTTTCATGCCGGCACAAAAAAATGATCTTCTGGTGCGAGCATATGTCTTCTGAAAGCCCGAATGTCCTGCAATGGGAGATGAGTGCAATTCTGCTAAAATGCGACTTTTGAGGGTGGATGCTGGTGAAATTACGACTCTGTCCTTGTAGCGAAGAATATCATTCTGCCACGAGTAGCCCTTGCTAGAATTAGGATCTACCTGCAATTGAGAAATGAGTTGAGAGAGCCCAGGATGTGAAAATCATTCCGTGCGAGCCTCTTCAATCCAGTCTGGAATGGGGAGTGAAATTGCGAGCAGAGTACTTTCCTCCTCCAATTGGCGCGACAATGCATCTGCTACCCTGTTCTCTTTCCCTTTCTTGTAAATGATCTCATAATCATATCCCAGCATTTTGGCTAACCATTTATTTTGTTGTGGGGAAGATAGGCGTTGCTCCAAAAAATATTTAAGACTGTGATGATCTGTGCGGATTTGGAAACGTTGCCCCAACAAGTAAGGTCTCCAGGTCTCTACGGCATGTAAGATGGCCATCATTTCCTTCTCGTATGTAGATTGGCCCAGATTCCTCCCACTTAGTTGTTGGCTGGTGAAGGCCAATGGTCGCCCTTCCTGCATTAAGACGGCTCCAATACCTGTTCCTGAAGCATCAGATTCAATGAAAAATGATTTGGTGAAGTCCGGTAGTGCTAAGACAGGAGTGGAACACATGGCGGTTTTGAGAGCAGTAAATGCCTGTTGTGCTTCTTCGTTCCAGAAGAAGGAATTTTTCTTTGGGAGTTGCGTTAGGGGCTTCGCTATGCGGCCATAGTTGCGGACAAATTTATGATAATAGCCTGTGAGACCCAGAAATCCTCTCAAGCTTTTCAAGGTCTTAGGTTGAGGCCATTCTTGCATTGCCTGGATCTTTTTTGGGTCCACCTTGACACCTTCACGCCCCACAATGTGGCCCAAATACTCAACTTCTTCCATGCCAAACGCACACTTAGACATCTTGACAAATAATTTATGCGTGCGGAGCAGTTGCAAGAGTAGATCTACATGCTGAAGATGTGCCGCCCAAGTGCCACTATAGATGAGGATGTCATCGAAGAAGACAAGGACAAATTTTCTGAGATATTGTTTGAGGAGGTGATTCATAAGGCTCTAAAAAGTAGAGGGGGCATTACAGAGACCAAATGGCATGACCAGGAACTCATAATGGCATTCGTGAGTTCTGAAAGCTGTCTTGGGAATGTCGACTTCCTTCATGCGAATTTGGTGGTAGCCTGAGCGAAGATCCAACTTAGTGGAAAATTGAGCCCCATTGAGTTCGTCCAGCAAATCGTCAACCACTGGGATGGGAAATTTATCTTTGACTGTTAACTTATTGAGGGCCCTGAAGTCTGGACACATCCGCCACTCCCCATCTTTCTTGAGGACCATGACCACTGGAGATGAATAAGGACTAATGCTGGGACGAATGACACCTGCTTCCAACAATTCCTTGATGATTTTTTCTATTTCATTCTTTTGGGTGAACGGATATCTGTATGGCCTCACATTTGGGGGTTGGGCCCCTGGAACCAATGTGATGCTATGATCATGTTCCCCTCGCGAGGGTGGAAGCTCATGAGGCTTGTCAAAGACAGTCTGATGTTTATTTAAAATCTGTTGCATCTCAGGATGAATTGGCGGGGGCATGGTGTCGACTACCTAGATGGCATTAAATTGAGCTACCACTCCATGATGGCCCTTTTTTAACAATTTTTCCATCCTATGCGAGTTGATGATAGAGGGGGCTCCCGCCTGTAGTCCACGGAGGGTATGTGTGGAGTTGTTCTGCTTAAAACTCATATATAACTCCTGGAAATCCATTGTGATTGGCCCAAGAGTGCGGAGCCATTCCGCGCTGAGGACAATGTCGCAACCCCCCATTTGTATTGCAAACATGTGGGTTTTCAATTGATAATCCCCCATTTGAATTTTGACATTTTCACAGCGACCTTCACATTTCATTGTGCCCCCATCTGCAATCTGGACTTGGAAGTTAGAAACTGCCCGGACGAAATAATGTGCTGCTTCAGCGATCTTTTGGTGGATGAAATTATGGGTACTTCCACTATCAATCAAGACTATTACTGGGCGATGTTTAAGAAAACCCATGATTTTGAGAGTTTGAGGGGAGGGAATTCCTGCCAATGCATTCAGCGAAATAATTGGTTCATCAGATACAATCTCTTGTTGGTTATCTTCTTCTATCGCCTCCGGTTCCTCAAGTGGTGGATCTTCCTCTCTGGAGCTGTAGTCAGTGGCATCTATTTGAAAAAACTTGTGCTCTTTGCATTTATGACCAGGGGAATATTTTTCATCACAGTAGTAACATAGTCCTTGCTTCCTTCTTTCGGCCATTTCCGCAGGTGACACCTTTTGAATCTTAAGTGTCTGAGTCATATTGGGAGCCTGTGAGGGACGACCTTTAGCGGGGAAGTTGGGGCGGCTGGATTGGGCTGTTAATGCACGTTCCACCTTACGGGCTACCTGGCAAGCCTATGTCCATGTGGGAGGGTGGTGGAGTAGAACCTGAGCTTTGATGGCTTCTTTAAGACCGTTGATAAAGCATTCCATGTAGAACTCATCTGTGAGACCCTTAGTGCGGAAGGCTAAGGCTTCAAAAGCAGTAATATATTCCTCCACTGTACCCGTCCGTCGGAGCTTAGTGAGACGCCCCAAAAAAGAGTCTTCATGTTCAAAGCGACTGCGGATAGTTTTGGCAAATTGGGCCCAATTCTGAAAATGTCCATTGCAACGCTGATGCCATTCCTTCCATTGCCATCGTTCACTGTCCAAGTACATGGTGCCAACCATAAGCTTAGTCCCCTCATCTGTGATATGATTCAATTGGAAGTATTGCTCCATTTGTGCTAGCCATGCAAATGTGTGAGAACCGTCAAATTTCTGCATATCCAACTTGGGAGGTCGCTGACTGGGTGGTGGATGGGAGTGCCAAACGCGAGGAGAGTGGCTAGACTCACCCTCATGGTATTCATGGCCATTATACGCCTCATCGTGGGCTGGCTTCTTGCCCTTTGAGAATGCCTCCTGTATCTGGTTACTCATTCCTTTAAGCTCAAGTTCTATGTGGTCACTCATTCCTTGAAGGTTAAGTGCTATCTTGTCCACCGCAGTTTGGAGGGAGTTGACATAGTTTTCAATTTTTTCGATCCTTTCATTGGCCATCGCTTGAGCGCGAGTTTCTACCATACACCAACCTGATGACAAATTGGGACCGCCTAAAAATTTTTACTAAGAAATTGAATGGTACCACCTTGCTCAGCTCGTCGTCCTGATACTGATGGGCTAGGTCACCAATAAGCGCCCCGGAAGATCTCAGACTCTTTTTTTTTTTTTTTTGGAAAACTCCTAACGGAGTTTTACTCCTTCCTGATCAATACTGCAGTCGCCAAATCCTCAAACTGTCAATGCTGCCAAAAGTCCTGCGAAAATCATATCTAAGTACAGGAACCCTTCGCAACTACTCCGATCTGGTGGATCTGAGATATCTGAATGGTGGAACAACTGCTGTTGCTAATATGGAATATCCGATCTGGTGGATCTGAGAGATCTGAATGGTGGAACAACTGCTGCTACTGATCTGGAATATCCGATCGGGTGGATCTGAGAGATCTGAATGGTGGAACAACTGCTGCTGCTGATCTGGAATAGATGATGTGTGATCCCCCGATAGAAAGGGAACTATGGTCTTGGGGAGTGTCAGGTGCTACAGATCGCAATATACATAAGGGTCTGACAGTAGTACTCGGCCCAATGTTTCAAGGCTCTAACTAAGGAGGATCGACCGTACCCTTAGCCGTACAACCCGACTACCCTATCGTACGGGCGAGTAATCTCTCCGAGTGCTGTTCTCGGTGTACTGTAGTAAAAATACGACCGAAGGTTTATCTATGGCGAGGTTTCAAGGGAGCTAGGGGGCTTCCTATATACCCAGAGGGTACGTGGAAGACAGTTCATGTGTGGTTTTGTCTAATGCGCTACTACTCGAAGGGGTACCCACAGGGGTTACAAGGGATTCCAACAGACGTGACCACCTCTTGTATTTCCTGCGTGCATGCCTCCCCAAATCCGCAGGTTTATGCGCTTAACGACAGATCCCGTGATTTAAAGACGTCGGAACACGTCTCTAGCCAAAAAAAAAATTCTAAAATTTGGAGATCCCACCGAGCCCTGGAAAGTGCTCTGATACCACTTGTTATGCTCTTAACCCGCAAATCAAGACCCAAGCGAAGAAAAGATACCGAGAACACAAAATATGCGAAGAAAATATACCCAGAACACAGAATAGCAATGATTTTATTATTCAAAGAGAAATGTTCACAGGCCTCTTCGAGGGGGAAACCTCCAATAGAGCAGAGCTCGATTACAAAACAAGACACAATGCTCCTCGCAGGGAGTCTCTATCCTTTATATATGACTCATACATGCAATACCACGAGCCAATATCGTGGGTTTTATTAATACCATCTATCTAATACTACCGCCCATTTACCATATATCTAATACTACTGCCCATTTGCAACTAACTGTGGTCCCGTCATTAATTGTGGGTTAGCCACTTACAAATATTAATATGGGCTTTATTGACTCTTGACTATGACGTGATCCCATGACATAAATAAGGGGGTTAGGGTGGGACCCTAACAAGAATCCTCCAAAACTCTACTCGAAACTCTACCAAAATCCTCCAATATGCAAGGGCTGATCCCTTGCTCAATCTCCAAGCTCAACTCCTCCACATAAGCCTAATCTGGAGCTCCTACCAAAAGATACTGCGTCCTCCCCTCTCAAAACTGCGTAGTCATCAAAATGCTCAGTTCCTCCTCAACTCCAGAAATTGCTCCTACTGCAAAATACTCTTGAAAGTACCTTGCTTGAGCAGGCACTCGAAGTCCCTCAGGGCTAAGGGTGAGATCTTCGAATGGAGACACTCGATGCACTAAACAGTGCTGCAGATAGGCTAAACAACCAGCATGCTCTAAGTCAAAGTGACTAGCTCAAATGCAACATAATCGAATGATCAAAATGAGGAGGCTCCTCTCTCCTTTATAGTGTTTGCCTCTCTCAAAACCCTAATGCCCACGTCCTCCAACTTAGCCTCTCTCTTGTCACATGTTCCTTCTCCATCTGCGCAGTCCCTCCAAGTGTCTACGTGGGCCCCTTCTCTACGTGGTCCTTGGGCCCCCTTGGCTCCCCTCTCAAGTTACAATGTTGTGCTACTAGGGAGTGACTTTATTCATAAAGTGAGTTATGTCCCCCTTTCCTGACCTTTTTATTTATAAATAACTATAGAAGGAAAAATAGAGAAAAATCAAATATTCCAATTAGCCATGGCTAATTAGGAATATTACAGTCTCCCCCAGCAGAATGTTGCTTGTCCTCAATCAACTAAAGTGATGGATGCTGCAAAATTTTCTCTCTCCCAAGTGGCATCCTTATCCGGTAAATTCTTCCACCTCACCAAGAATTCCTGGACCATCCTGCTCTGTAGTTGCCTCTCCCTGGTATCAATAATAGCCTCTAGCTGCAACGCCAAATGCCCCTCATCATCCGTGGGTGGTAGCTCATCTGTCACTATCACCTTCTGCCCCAATGCCTTATTTAGGCATGATACAAGAAAAACGTTATGAATCTTGCTGCCTTGCGGTAGCTCCAATTCATACGCAACCTATACGATCCTGTGTATCACCCTGTATGGCCCATAAAAGCGGGGTTTGAGCTTATCAACTCCCTTCCGCTTCAATGACGACTGTTGGTATGGCTGTAATCATAGGTAGACCAAGTCCCCTACCTCACTCTGTCTCTCCACTCGACCCGTGTCAGCATACAGCTTGTGCTAGTTCTGTGTTGTAGCCATATTATCCTTGAGAGCTCGGAGGATATCCTGACTCTCTTAGATCCAAATCTTGGTTCTCGGAGCCTTGCTTGCACCAAACATCATGTTAGCAAAAGATAAAGGATGATATCTGTTGACCACTATGTGTCAACTTCCCATAGCACTGCACCCCCTTTTCTTCGCAAAAGGGATAGCGCTTGATTGACGTGTCCATGCCATTCGACAATCATCGTCGACTTGATCAATTTATGTTGTAAACCCAGTCTGCATGTGTGAATTGTAAATAATCTTAGCAGAGTTGAGTCATGTATGTAAATTTCTTAGGTGGACCTAATTTTCTAGTGATAATCTACGTTCCGGAAGGTTTTTTGTCTCACCGATCCATGATCGGCAGAGTTTTCCTTCAGACTAAGCCCAAAGCCGGAATGGATTTTGTCATTAGAATCTTAGGAGAATCCTAGTATGTTGATCTGCTAGATTATAGTTATGTTGCAGAACTGAGTGGTTTATGAGGGTCTATGTCAAATAGGTTCTCCCCCTCGAGATGTAAAGTTGTAAAAGTCATGATGTAAAGTGTCTTGAGGGTTAGAAAATTTTTTAATCCCCTCATAAGTCCTAAGTCCTAGGTCCTAGGTGATTTTTCCAAAGGCTAAGTTCGAGGATCCATTTAAAAATAAATTAAAAAATTAGAAATAATAATAATAATAATAAATAAAAATAATAAATAAAAATAATAAAATAGTAAAATAAAGTAAAAACCTAAAAATAAAAAAATAATAATATTTTTGAGTAAATAAATGCAGAGTTTCAATTTTTTAATGCATTCAAAATTCGACGAATGAGATTAAGAGATATCTTGATCCTCATCGACGATCGAGATCATTTTGACATGGATCACTAGAACTAGCTGTTGGGAATTTTTCCTTTAAATAGGGTGCTAGGGGTCATTTGAGATGAGATATTTCATCTGAGAGCTTGGTGCTAAAGAAAGCTCTCTTGTAGTCATTTTTTGTGCAATAAAGAAATACTTTGGGGTTAAAAATCTTCCTGGTGTTACTCTTCTGGAAATGTTGTAAGATCTTTTATTCTTTCTGCATAATTTTATTTTCAGCTATTGAAAGATTGATTCACGCACAGGTATCTTGTGTGATCTCTAGGGTTTGAATGATAGTTTAGATTCTGAAATATAATGGCAGGTACCTCCATTTGATCTGGACTTCACTAATGTTAAAGCAAATTTTCTATTAAGAAGTTAAGAGTTCAATTCTCTTGCTTAAGGTCTATGTGGTCGACCTAAATCTAATTGGTACTAATTTTCCAAGGACATAATAATTACCAATATCAAAATACCATATACCACATTAAATAAAAACACACAAAAACTCAGCTAACATTTAAATTATAATTATAAGTATTACCTTTTTCAATTACAATTAATAACATATCAATATTTCAATTATTATATTTCAAAGTGATATTTCTAATATCTCAAAAGGAAAGCCCCATTCTTTAATTTTTATTAATATATTTCTAATTTTTGTTATTTCACTTTTCCATATTTTGTTATTATGATTACAATTTTTAAATAATATTAAATTAATGATAATTTTGAAATGATAATTTTGAAATATTTTTTCTTAAAAAGAAAAAGTGGTAATAAAACTCAATAAAAATCTATTTGATATTACACACTAATAAAAGAGGAAAGAAATTAAATAGGGTTAAGTAAGATAAAATTCATATAGAAAAATTATACAAAATTGAAGGGAAATAAATAATTATATTTTTATTTTTCAGGAAATAAAGTTAAATTTGTTATGATGTTGTATGATTTAACCATTCAATAAATTAATATATATATAATAAGAATCCACATTATGTCCAATGTATTAGGGCCATCAATATATGTTACAAACATCAAAATTGGTTTTTACAATTTCAACATCATTGATAATTGTTTTACTTATCATGTGTGTGTTTTCTCATACGTTAGAGAGAAATATGGTTCAACAGATAAAAAATATCATGAAATGCAACTTGATGTTTTAGTGATGACTTCTTGCAATGCATAATTTCTTTTTGATGCCATATGATGTGCAATGAATAGACTTTCATTAGAAGGAACATATAGTTAAGGACTTGATTGTTTAGAAGGAAATATGAAATGAGCCCCAACGAGTAATTATACATAAAACTATTTGGAGATAAAATAGTTGAGTCACTAAAACATATTTTCAAATACAACTACAATATCTAAAATTTAAAAATGCTTGAAAATATAACTACTAATTTTGCAAGTTGATTGGTTTAGTTCGAAATGAAAGATGCCAAACTAATTATTTAATTACCATTACATGGACAAAATGCAAATGAGGTAGCAGGCGATAGAGCATGGTTTTGAGAATTCAACGCCTTCCTTCTTATAAAAACAAAATTAACAAACAGTTGAGAGTGGAGTGTTGGTAAGGATTGGGATTTATTCATGTTTCATTATGGGATGTGGAAGAAAAACACCTATCAAGAGTTAAGGGGAATGGGAACATTGATACCATTCGTAGTCACACAGTAAAATGATAACGAACAAAAAGGGGTTTTACATAAGAGATGAGGGTAAATTTGGGATGTGGTTTAATCAAGTTGGTTAAGAAAAGATAGCAGAATTTTCCCAAATTGAATTAAAAGAAGAAAAGTGAAGAAGTGATGAGTAGTATTTAGTATTATCCAACAAAAGTAAATAGGATAAATTAATAATTCCTCATAGATTTGAAACAATGTTTGTCAACTCTATGTATTTTAATTCTGTCTTTGAATGTGTCTTTTTTCTATTGTAGTTATTATTCCATGTAATCATAATTAAATAATTCGTTTGGCATCTTTCATTTCCTACTAAATCAATCAAATTGCAAAATTACTAGTTATATTATTAGGCATTATTAAATTTTAGATATTGTAGTTGTATTTGAAAATATGCTTTAGTGACTCAATGATTTTATATCAAAATATTTTTACATATAATTACTCGTTGGGGCTCATTTCATATTTCCTTCTAAGAAATTAAGTCCTCTATTTACTTTAGCTTCCTCAACTTATGGAAATATCTAAGTTGATTATATTGTCTTATTTTATGTATTGACCTCAAGCCTATATCTTAGATTAATCCATAACATAGTGCATATCATTTGTGGCCTAAAATTTTATGATCCTACACAACTTTTCATACACCTCAACTATATAGTCCTTTTAATGAAAGTCTATTGATTACACATAATATGACATCAAACTTTTTGTATGCATTGCAAGAAGTCATTACTAAAACATGAAATTTCATTTCATAATGTTTTTTTATCCGTTGAACCATATTTCTCTCTAACATCTTATAAAAGACACACATGATAAGTAAATTAGTTAACATTTATCTATGATGTTGAAATAGTAAAAGACAATTTTGATTTTTCTAACATTTATTCAAGGCCCTAATCCATTGGATATAATGTGATTTCTTAGCCTATATATTAATTTATTTAAATGTTAAATCATACAACATAATAACAAATTTAACTATATTTTCTTGAGAAATAAAAATATAATTATTTATTTCCCTTCAATTTGGTATAATTTTTACATACGAAATTTATCTTACCTAAACCTAGTTTAATTACTTTTATCATTGATTAATGTGTAACATAAAATATATTATTATTGCATTTTATTATCGCTTTTTCTTTTTAAGAAAAAATAATTCAAAATTATCATTAATTTAATATTATTTAAAAAATTGTTTTTTTTTTTCTATGTGGTTAAGATATCAATGAAGAGCTCTAGATACAGTGGTGATAGATTGAATCCCATGGCTGCCTCTGCAACCCATCGCTATGGCTCAAAAGATGTCGGGGAGGGCTTTCCAGGCCAGGAGAACTCAATGCACAGCGCCTAGATCTACGCCATGACCCTTTACACTCACACATCTCCAAGTTATCATGGCTCTAGAGAAGGGAAGGTCTTGAAACGCGGAATAATAAAGAATGAAGCAGCATCCAAGCTCACTGCAGAAGGGGCCAGAGCAAACCACCTCCAGCAACATATAGGAATGTCGTATTCACTAAGTAATAACAGAAGGAAGCAAAGGATTAGGGTTTTCGGCGCCAACAAGGCTGGTTCTGCAAGTCCATTCACCGGATCGGCCACTGCAACCCAACCGATCTAACCGATCCAGCTCACAATCAATAGATGTGCCAAGACATAGTGAAAAGGCTGAGATTGTTCAAGGCGCTCAGTATTACAGAGGGCAAGTCAGTAAACGAAGTTGGCCGTCGTATGGCCATGCGCAGGGTTGACGCTGCTTTGCTCACGAATCACAGTGCCTTTCACTCTGGAATCATAACCGACAAGGATGTGGCAACGAGGGTCATAGCCGAGGGTTTGAAGCCTCGCAACACACCAGCTTCAAAGGTCATAACACGGAATGTGCCTGAAGAGAAACATGCATTTTAGATCCAGATCAATCTCTCGGGAGAAACGACATTGCTATGGGTACGCGCAATAGATCTCGTGCAGGATCTTTTGCAAAATCTCGAACACCGACTGAGGATCCCCTCCTCCTACCTTAGATTGCTATATAAGGGCAAGCAACTTATGAATCCCCTTCCTCTCTCTGCTTACAACATTTTCAAGGACGCTTCTATTGTGGCTACCTTTCATTTAAGAGGTGGCTCCTTTAGGCAATCCTCCTCAGCCCCTTCCTTCTCTTATAAAGATGTAGTCCGCAAAGATGTTGCCCATCCGCAGCCCTCTGTGGAAGCAGCCCATCCTTCTGGGGCTCCAAAGCCATTTTTGGTAGACAAATCAGAGGAAATTCTTTCCATCAATATCTCACATTCTGGGATTGACGATCGCTATCAGCATTTTGCAGAATCTGCACTCATATGCAGATTTAACGGGCTCTAGCCTCGCACATCAGGTCTATACCAGTGGATCCACACCAACTGGACTAAAAAAAGCGAGATCTACTTTTGTTAAAAAGGATTCTTCATTGTGGCTTTTGACTCAAATGAAGATTACCAGAAGGCCTTAATAGGAGGCCCCTAGTTTTGGGGCTCGGCTGGGCTCTTTCTCACCCCCTGCTTTCCAGACTTCGACCCTTCTACAGCTATCATCACCAAGATTCCCATTTGGGTCAGGCTCCCAAATCTTCCTGTGCATCTATGGCATATCTCTATCTTCTTAGCCATTTCAGACACTTTAGGATGCTACCTGCATGTAGATTCTACACGAAGGGAAAATGGACTCTTCACCTACGGCAGAATTTGTGTAGAAATAGATATTAGCAAAGGACTGTCGGATCAAACTAATATTAAGTATGGTGATTTCCTCTTGACTCAAACCTTTGATTATGAGAACACAGCCTTCCGTTGCTGCCATTGTCATCAAGCGGGGCACCACCAGAGTTCCTATACCCAGTTCTTCGACAAAAAGAAGAATCTGAATCGCAAACCCAAATCAAAAAGTTGGAATCCATGTGTGCCTCCCCCTCCTATGGACGATACAGATTCCTCTAGTTCGGATGAGGAAGAAATCGTAGCAGATGGGCAGAACGTGGAGATTTCGCTGGACGCTCCCTCAGTCGGTCCGACAAACCCCTCCGCCCCTCAGAGCTTTCAGAAACGTTCTCATTCATCTTCATCCTCAGACTCTGATAAGGATATTCAGCCGCCAGGGCAGAATAGTCTACAACTTTGTTATAGACATTTTTTGGCCCTACAACCCCAAGCATGAAATGTCCATAAACCAAGGGCTCCTAAGTCCCTAAAAGTGTTGTTCTAACCCCTAAAGGAACAAGGTCAACAGATTACAGCTTCTCCCAAAAGTTCTCCATGAGAAACTGCTCAAAATTTGTCAAACCAGGATCATTGCAGCTACTCCACTGGCTAAGTGTGTTGCATCTCACCTAAATACACTGTGTGGGTGCGTTGCATTTCAAAAATCCCTTCTGTGGGGTGCGATGGGCGAGAAATGACAGATGGCGGTGTCATTCCACGAGGTGGAGAGGCAATGGAAGCTTCCAGAATCTTCTCCTGTGACACTTGCCTCACTAAATTCGACCAAGGATGAGTAAGAGATCATCAGTCTCCAAGTGGAAGCAAGAACTATCATAGAGAAGACACTAATCAAATCACAAGCTGACTCATCCCCCTTATAGATATCTATATATGGATCCCTCATCCCAGAGATTCGGAGGCTGGAATTTTGTACATTGTAAGGAATTGATGTTGGTTTCTTGAGACAAATATCAGATTGTTGGGTGATCTAAGCTTTGTTTGAGGTGAAGAGGGGCTCCTTTGCTAGGAGGTTGATGCTGGGTCAAAAAAATTAGTTGTAACTCCTTTTGGCTCTTTTTTTGTTTATCAATAAAAGCTATTTGAGTTTTCCTCCATGCTTTTGTGTCATTGATGCTTGCTACATTTGTATGGTCAATTTACATTTGATCCTAGATTGTTTATGATTATAGATCCATGTCTTTGTATAGTGATATGCTTCTTTGATCTTACAGGTACTTTGTGAAGCTGAGCGTGCAAGGGAGTAGGTAGCTGAGGACTATCAAAGAAGAGAGGGATCAAATCGGGAGATTAGCGCAAGACAGAGGTTGGTCTTTCTGT
Organism: Pinus tabuliformis; assembly: GCA_031772625.1. Lineage (NCBI taxonomy): Eukaryota > Viridiplantae > Streptophyta > Pinopsida > Pinales > Pinaceae > Pinus > Pinus tabuliformis. Next base: position 716,947,356 of record CM062818.1, read on the forward strand.
TCCTCTATATTTATAATTCATAAAGGAAAAACGAAAGTAGCTTTTCTCTGTTTGTTTCTAAGGCAGCTGTCACACCATAGTGGGATAGAGCAGTTCTATATAGACACTTTTCCCTGTAACAAAAATGGCGACTCCACTGGGGATGTATTAGTTTGTTTGTTTATCATTCTTTGTTGTTTGTTTCATAAACTTACAAGTAGCATTCGAACTACATTTGCCATAACAAATGCAAAGTAGATAACTGCTACTTCAATCCATCTACTGGATATCTTTATGATTTAAACAACTGATTCACAAACTATTTGATTTCCCTTGTGATAGCTCTTAGATCCTCCTTAGATCTACCCCTGATTGTTGCATTACTGATTGCTTTTTGCTCGGCCAAAAGCCAAGAACTAAACTGCAAACTGTGACCCGGAACCCAAACAGAGACTCGTTTCTGGCCCAGCGCAGGTACTATTCAGAGATTCTGAATTTCAGCACACTTCCCGAGTGGACAACCTACGCTGCATTTCAGATTCTCTGTGTTACAGGTGCGCTGATCAGACTAGCTCTGTGCAGTTGTGGCTTCTGTGGTTCATTCTTTCGAGTTCTATTCCTGAATTTTGTTGCCTGTGATCAGTATATGTACGTTTGAAACCCCTTTTCCTTGCTGTTATTCCGCCTCCTCTGTACAAAAGAACTGTAGATGTTTTTGTGTGTTTGTTGAGTCATTTACAGTTCTCCTTTGCAAAAGTAGCGTAATCATACCGTCGTCCTTTGATTTGAAACTATCGCAAGTGTCGATTTCAATCATAGGAAAGAGTTTGAGTGTTGTTGATGGTCGATTATCCTGTTACTATTGCTTTTGGTCTGAATTTGTAATTTTCTAGTGTCGAGAACAAGTATTCAGTTCAAAATCGTAAAGTGTTGTGATCATCTCCATTTTTTGATTTCGAAAAGAAACTTGTTGATATTTGTCGCTTGAAAAGAAATTCAAATTTGTGCATCAACTTTATTTTTAGCATTCATATACTAGGAAAGTCAAAAACAAATACATGCATGTGCATTTGCATATAGACAATCTGATTGGTTTGATTTAGGAAAGTGCATTTTAGAGTGTGCTCTTTGCTCTTTGTGAAAAGATTATGTCTTTCTTTTCCCTAGTAGCTAGGATTTTCATTGCATAAAGGAGATAAAAAGTTTGTTTATCATCTTAGATTGAATTTTAGGAATTACATCTACATCTCGTGGTGAACCCGAAAGGCAAACTTCATAAACAAGATCAACTTAAAATAAATTCAATGAATCTAACAACGCTTTGGAACTTAACGCACAACATTTAGAAGTCTAGGCTAGAGACGTATTCCGGCATCATAAAGCCTGGTAACTATTGTTCTCACTGATGGTTGGGTGATTCCTCCACTTTGAGACGATAAGTTCCAGTACGGACTTGTGCTCCCACGTACCGTCAAGTATATTTTGGGAGACCCCAATAGGCTTAATCCTTTATCCATAGGAAGCCATGTCTGCCACCTTATCGATCGCAATGCACTGAACACAGCATTCGGGAAGATTGATTGTTGTACCGTAAAAAGTATTCTGCAGTTTCGAGATTGGTTTGGTAATCCCTTTACCTAGATTTCCAGAGCAGTCCCTTTCGTTCCTTTTCAGACTCCTTAATGGAAAAGGTCCACCTGAGCACTTGTCACTTCAGGCTCATTAAAAATCGAAGGAGACTAGAGTCATCTTTTGTTTTTTCTCGACTCTTAAAAACTGAAAAAACAAGTTGTGTCAAAGCGTCTAAAATTCATTTAATTCGGAAACATACTTCCCCTTTATTTTAGTTGATCGAGTAATCCGCAATCGTGGAAGAAAGTCAATTGAAACCCCGTCGTTCGCGGAGGCTTACGATTCAACCATCTTTTTCTCTGGAATCGAAGCTAGTACGGACAAAGCGAACTCATTTAACCGGTTCCAAATCTCCTGTTAAAGTTAGAACAAGTGTTCTAACAAACTCAGAGACTCCCATTACTCCAAACATTTCTGGAACCCCTGCCTCTACAAGAGAAGTTCAGCAGCCACAGAAGGATAGTGATACTGATCCTAGTCTGAGAGTAAACACTTCTGTTACCGAACCAGTTCCATTTTCAACCGGTTCGGAGAGTCTTGCTCTTCAAACATCTGTCGCTACCGATTCCATACCTTCTTTGGCACCAGAAATATTCTACGGACCTGACGGTCTTCCTCTTCCACCTGGTCTGATTTCCATAGAAGAGATTGTAGAAGATCCTCCAACGAGTACTCCATCACAATTTGGAGTCGGGATCACTCTATATCCTTCTTCATCAGAAGTTAGTCTACCACCAACTGAAGTTCCTGTAGAATCGCTAGGTAATCTTTTGGATAGACTACAAATGTCTGAACAACCGTGAACATCTAGGACTCTGTCATCTGACATAGCGACAACAGAACTCCCTGCTATCACTCCAACAATGTTCGCCAGTATACCATTTGTCCCGACTAGCTCTCAACCGCTAGAAGGAGCCCACTCAGGGGCCATTTCGATAGTATGGTCTGTTCCTATTTGTTCATCCGGAATAATATCTGGAAACTCTTATGTTGATTCTCAACAAATTGATCCATTTGGAGGTCAATTTGGGCAGTCCGGCCCCCAAGGGTAAACCATTCCCTTGAGTTCTGGGTTACCACCATATGGGGGGGCGGTATACCCTTTCATTATCCCCTCTGGGAGGATATCCATACGGGAGTTCACAACAACATTCGGGTTATACTGGAATTACCTCAAGCGGTTGGGTACCAATACTACCTCAACAACCAAGAGTTGTATATTCAATGCAACAATGCTTACCTATGTCAAATATACCAACTATGCCAGCTATTGTGACGGTGTCGCAAGTTCAAGCGCTGCCTATTGTATGCCAACCTCAGCTTTCTCAGGTTGTAATGTAACAGCCCCTTGACCCTGCGACTCAACCACAATTGCCGACTGGTGGAGTGACATAGGTTCAGATGGGTACAATTACCCCTCATCTTGGTCAAACTATTAGTATCGGTCAACAACACATGGCTTCACAACCATGGCTAGTACAATACCAACAACCACAATTCCAACAAGTATAGCAAGGTTCTGAGCAACAAATCTTTGCAAATAGTGGGCAGCCGTATATTCAAAACGGTCAAAATCAACCATCTTACAATGGTCATGTCCACCAACCTTACCAAAGTTACCAGCATCAAATGCATTATGCCGATATGCAAAGACCAACTGCTCAGGCAATCCCATCTTATCCTGCGTATGCTTTGCCTAACCTGAATCAGCAGTTACCCTTTGTGGCAACTTTAGAGTTACCTGATTTAAATCAGTTAACAAACGATCCAATCGCTTACGCCCCTTGGTGGCCAGCGATCCCGCATAAACTTCCATCAGATATTCCTAAATTTAATGGAAATCGGGGTGAAGATCCATTGAATCATGTGATGACCTTTCATCTATCGTGTTCATCAAACACCCTAAATGATGATTCGATAAGACTTCACCTCTTTCAGATGACGTTAACGGGTCCAGCGGCAAAATGGTACATCAAATTGCCTAGAGCTTCGTTTGACAACTTCAGTAACCTAGCGACAACCTTTTTAACCCATTTTCAGTTACCAATAAGGTACAAAATAGGAACAGAACTTCTTACCAATTTCAAACAGACAACGGCCACTCACATATGATCATATACATGAGTGGTGACGTCGTCGTAGAATGGTAAAAACGTATGTCCCCAATCAACTCCTAGCTGAATGGTTTATCAAGTCATTACTACCTTCCATTACGGAAGATGTGGCAAAGGGGAGTTGTAACAGAAGAGCAATTTATCGCTCGTGTGCAATATTTGGACTTGATTTACACTCAGTTCGGCACGCTCTACGATAAAATTCCTGACGCCCCTAGACCGGAATTCTCAATTCCTCCTCCTCCTAAATCAAACAATGGCTCTCATGACGGTGATGGCGTGATTGGCACAACAGACACGAAATCGACAAAGGCTACATCCAAAAAGGCCCGTAAGATTTCAGGTCAAAATGCAAAAGATGAACTTCTTGCTTCGGAAGTGAATGTCGTATCGACAGATAAAAGCAAAGAAACCAAACAACCAGGGAGCAAGAAGAAAGGCAAAGGGAAGAAGAAGAAACAGGAGGAATCATCACCTGAAAAATCTTCTTCAAACCCTCCTGGAGATAGGAAACCAAAAAATCCATGCATGATATACGATGAGGATCATCGGACCGCAGATTGTCCACATGGAGCTGAGCTTAAAAAATTCTTCAAGAATTCAAAAACATCCGCAGTGTTAACTGATCCGTTTCCAAATCCAGGAACAAATCTGGTTGAGAGTGAAGATGCTTCCTGGTGTCAAGTGCTAATGTTGTCGGTTTCAAAACAACAAGATGATGCTTTGATATCGAAAAGGAACAAAGATTACGGGAATCCACAGCTGTCGAACAACAAAGATCAACCTAGTAGTTCGACAACAACTTCGACAGTAGTTGCGCCACCCATCATTCCTGAATTGACAATAAAACCGCCAAAGGGAGTAGTACACAAGTCGACGTTTAATCCCCACGCTAGAGCGGCACAGAATTATAATATAGTGGAATATTTGGCCCAATCGCCATCCGCTATGTCGACTCTTGAAGTACTACAAAATTGCCCATCCCAAAGGCAGGCTTTATTATCAGCCATTGGTGGGATAGACCCAAAGGATTCCAATCTTGTATCCTTCGACCATAAAGGATACGATCCTCAATTACCAGCTCAACTAGCTTTCCTTGTTCAAGTGAAAGCCCTCAACAGAACTATTCATCGAACAATTATTGATGAGGGAGCATCTACATGCATTATGTCAATGAGTTGCTGGAAAACTTTAGGATCTCCAACCTTGTCGCGATCTTCGACGACATTAAAAGCATTCGATGGAAGGACATATACCCCATATGGTATTCTAAGTAACTTGAAAGTTGAACTAGGAGGAAAAACGGTAGAAATAGATGTTGAAGTAATCGATGGAAATCTTGATTACAACATCCTACTAGGAAGACCATGGATATATGCTATGGCTGCTGTTGTGTCGACCTATTTTAGGAAGATTGCATTTCCCTTTCAAGGAGGGATTACAATCTTCGATCAACAAAACTTCCTCCCCAATGGTTCTCAAGTTACAGGAAGCATTCCCATGATCCATGGTAGCCCCCATTCGCTTCAAAATATCAGAGTAGGCCTACTAAAAGATCCTATATTAATGGGAACTTTCGCCCTTCCACCTCCAATCAACCTGGCGAAAGTAGCGTCGGTAGGAACCTGCAATATGATATCTTCTAAAAAGATCTCAGAAAACGATATCAACATGGATCATGCAATGGTTTTGCCCCCAAGCCCAATGGAAATATTGTAGCAATCAATGTTCCTAGCATGGGAGGCAAACCCAAATCAATGCTCATCAAGCGTTTGGATAGACAGGTCTAAAGAATATGGTACCCCTTCAGATCCTTGGTCACCGATGAAGGAATTGTCCAATTAATGGTAATTGAAGGGACACCATGGGATGATTCCCACCATTGTTCCCTTCTTCCGGATTGTGGAGAAGATACTCATGATGACCTTTATCATCCTTCAGTTTTTGATTTTCTATCAAATACTGTAAACACGGTGGATTCCGAGCAAAACTTGTCCAACATTGAAGAGACTATCGCCATAAATATCTCGACAAAAACAGATGTTGTAGAGAATATTTATGTTGGCAAATGTTGTTCTCCTTCAGAATTGGAAATATATAACACTCTTTTTCGCAATTCAGAGATATCTTTGCTTGGTCATATAGTGAAATGCCAGGCATTGACTCGAGTATCGTTGAACATGAAATTAAGATGTATCCAGATGTTAAACCAGTACGAAAATGGCTACGGCAGGTGCACCCCAAGAAAGCCGCTGCCATTAAGGCAGAAGTTGGAAAACTTCTCCATGCTGGTTTCATCTACCCGGTTCTTCTAACCGATTGGGTATCGAATATTGTCCCTGTTATGAAAAAACAAGGAACAATTAGAGTGTGCGTTGATTATAAGGATGTAAATCAAGCTTGTCCAAAAGACAACTACCCTACGCCCTTCACTGACCAAATAATTGATGAATGCGCCGGATGCGAAATCTTTTCATTCATGGATGGATTCTCTGGGTATAATCAAATAAATATTCACCCACAAGACCAGTCAAAGACTGCACTTATTTGTCCGTGGGGTACATTCGCATATCAAAAATTACCCTTTGGTTTAAAGAACGCAAGGGCGACATTTCAAAGGGCAATGAATTATGCCTTCCATGACATCAAAAACATCATTCAACCATATCTCGACGACCTTCCGGCTCATTCGCGAAAGCGGACTGATCACCCGCAGCATCTAAGAGCGATATTTCTATGTTACCGACACTACAAGATACGACTCAATCCACACAAATGTGTATTTTGTGTCAGTTCTGGTCATTTGCTTGGCTTTGTAGTCTCAAAGGACGGGATTCGTCTCGACACATGTAAGGTCCAGGCAATCATAAATTTGCCTCCACCTTCGAATTTGCTTCAGATTCAGAAACTCCAAGGGAAAGCAAACTTTCTAAGGAGGTTCATTCCAAATTACGCCGAACTTGCTAAAGGTTATATGCGTCTTTTGAAAAAGGAAGTACCCTTTGTCTGGGATCAGGTTGCGCAAGCTTCCTTTGATGCTTTAAAAGAATCCCTAATGAAAGCATCATTAATGTACGCTCCTAATTATCAAAAAGATTTTAACCTGTATCTGGCTGCAGCGGATACGACCATCGCAATGGTTTTAGTTCAAGAAGTCAATGGAATTGAACATCCTATATATTATTTAAGTAAAAACTTAAATGATACGGAAAGCAAATATTCTTTCGATACAGAGATTTCGACACTATGTCAGATTGCAACCCCATGACTTATATATTGTCGCGACAGTTGCTGGGGGGAAAATATTCAAAATGGATAGCAATCCTGCAAGAGTTTGATTTGGAATTTGTAAAGTCCAACTCAAAGAAAGCTCTAGTTTTCGCAGAATTATTATGCGATCTCCCATCATCGTCCAATGATGAAACATTCGATGAAACAATCGTGGACGAAAGTTTGTTTCTGATATCTACAAGCAATAAGTGGTATGGGGATATAATCATTTATCTCCAAACCCAAAAATATAGGCCAAACACCTCCCACTCCGAAAAAAAACGTATTCGATACCAAGCAAAAGACTACATGATTATTGGTGATACACTTTACCGTCGCGGTATCGATACAGTTCTGAGAAGGTGCCTCACCCAAGAGGAGGCCAAAAAAGTCCTGAATGATTGTCATTCAGGCGTGTGTGGGGGGCATCAATCCGGTTATGCTACAGCGCAAAAAATCTTACGAGCAGGATACTTTTGGCCAACAATGTTCAAAGATTACATAACCACAGTCAGAAGTTGCCATGCTTGTCAGATTTTCGATAGCAAAACCAGAAGACCACCCACACCTTTATAGCCAATAGTTGTTGTTGGGTGATTCGCCAAATGGGGCATCGATTTCATGACATGTAACCCCACCTCGACCGGGGGGCGTGGGTATATCATAGTCGCAGTTGACTATTTTACCAAATGGGCCGAGGCAATGCCTACATTAGATAATACTGGTGAAACAGCTGCCCTCTTCTTTTTCAATCATGTTGTTGCCAGATTCGGCGTACCACAGGCTATAGTCACAGATCATGGATCGCATTTTCGCAATCATATGATGGTCGAATTAGCTGCCAAGCTAGGGTTGTCTCACGACAGCTCTACTCCATATTATTCGCAAGCCAATGGACAAGTTGAAGCAATCAACAAGGTCCTGAAACGCACGCTGCAAAGGATGATTGGAGTTCACAAGAGAAGATGGCACCTAATCCTGTACTCAGCTTTGTGGGCTTACCGAACATTGGTAACGAATGCAACCGGGTTTACACCTTTCCAACTGGTATATGGCCTGGAAGCAGTCTTATCAATCTAGTGCGAAATCTTGTCTCTCAAACTCGCAATTGATCTCCTCCTCGGAACTTCAGAAGAAGAAGCTCATTTCTTGGAATTAATCCAATTGGATGAAACCCGTGTGATGCCGCTTTGGCTAATGAAGCCCATAAGAAACGAGTCAAGGCGTAGTTCGACAAAAATGCCAAACCCCGTGTCTTCTCAGAAGGTGACTTGGTCTTGCTTTACGAGCAAGAATCCGATAAATTAGGAGCAGGTAAATTTAAGTCTTTATGGATGGGCCCCTTATATTGTTAAACGGGTGTTAGCAAAAGGAGCGTACGAGTTAATGGATTATGACGGAATTCCACTAGCGCAACCTCGTAACGGGTTGTACCTCAAACGTTACTATACGTAATGGTAACCTGTATGCTTTTGTTATGTTTTTGTTTTCGCTAAAGTGTTTATTTTGGTCAAGTAATCTACTTTTTACATTTGTTGCAGATGTCAAACCTATTGGAGCCATGTGTTGGATATGCCGACGGAGCGAGTCGTAGTTCGCGGAACCTATCTTCCGCAGCCTGGGCTATTTTTGATCCAAGCAGCGAGTTAGTAAGTTTCAGAGGGGTATGTATTGGTCGATAAACAAATAACATCTCTAAATATAGCATGTTGATAGAACTTCTCTCTGATGCCATCACACATGGTATATGCCGACTAATTGTCAAGCTAGACCCACAGCTCGTAATACTACAACTCACTGGTATCTATTCCGTCCGAAACCCAGCTATTTATCGAATGTTCCTAAGGGTTAAGATTTTGGAAAGACAATTTGATTTTATTCAATATCAACACATTTCCAGAAACTTAAACACATTAACTGACTCATTAGCAAATTATGTGTTACATAGACATTTGCAACGTTTATCAAAAGAAACATGCCATCAATGTTTGCATTTGGATCATGTAACTTAACCAAAATAAAACTCCGAAAATGAAAAATATATATAAATGTTTATGGTTTACACATAAATGTTCTGTAACCAAGACAAAATCGGTCGAGTGACCAAAAACTCAAAATGCTAGGGGGCACCCTAGTCTAATGATGCTCGTGATAGCCAGTCACAGCCTGTGTGATCATGTGTAAGAGACGAGTCCATCATCTTGGCACAACAGTAGTATGGAGCTGTAACCTCAAAGGTAGCTTGTCAGTCCTCACATCTGGAATACCAAGAGTGAGGCCCTCAACCTGCTCCTGTAATGCAGTGAGAGTCTCGACCACATCGAGGTCACGAAGGATAGCCCTTCCGACAGCCTCTCCTGCTGGGGTGGTAGCTGGTACTCTCAGGCGAACTACTGGACGGACGGGACCAACATTTGCATGTACACATGATTTTGATTAAAGTCTTGATAGAATAAAGCATAAGGACATTATAAATGAAAAACGATAAATAGAAATATGGTCAAATATTTTACCAATGGCACCCGACTATTCGCCATCTGGCAGTACTAAATCTGGATCACCTCGGAAGTCCATGCCAGCATATGGATACTCGTAATAAACCATCTCCTGACGATCAAACCACCTGAAGAAGGTATCATAAAATGAAATTTGAGACTGACCGACATGCCTAGACATATGGTCAACCCATCTCGGCATACGTGGTTCAGTAGGAGAAGGTAAATCGAGTGCAATATACTGCGGCTGCATCAGTGGTATCTTCTCCAAGGCAAAGGTGGTCAAAATAGAACCATACCCAAAGTTCTTCAACCTCCCGCTCTTTATCTTGGTCAACTGTTCTTTCATCACATGAAGTACTGCGTCGCACCAGTTGAACACCTTCGGTTGGAGGCATTCCAAGGCATACTGCATATAAGATCGGTTGGCTACATGAAGAGCCGGACCACTGGCCATCCTACCAAAAGTAAATAGAATAGTCCTGACGGACCTGTTAGTAACATCACGGATGATGATCTTTCCGTCTTTACTCGGCTGAGATCCTTCTCTGCAGTACCGACGAACATAATCTCTCACCGAGTCACCTCCTCGGACCGAACCTAATAAAGAGATGGGGGCACCCCGCCTCGATAAGCCAGTCAAGAAATAGATGTCTACTACAGTCAAGGGGATAGATTTTCCCCTGATCTGGAAAACCTGGTTGGTAGGATCCCAAGCATCGAGCAAATACTGCAGTAAGTTGATCTGTTGTCTCATGCTAGAAATGCGTAAAAAACTTCAGCAAGCCACAGTTCCGCAGTGCGTTTACTTTAACTGGATCATGTAGGGTAAGCATGTCCTCTTCTTCATGCTCACATTCTCGCCATGTAATGGTCATCTTACTCCAAATATCTCTGAAAAACAACAAGAGAAGAGTTAGATCCTAATTTTGGTAAGAAATAGGGAAAATTTCCATCAAAAATTGTGCACAGAATTCCTTCTTTGCGCCCATCACACCTACAGTAGTGCTCTGGGTGCATTGCATGTCAGATGGACTTCAGACAGGCCAACATTCAACGCACCTTTCGATACACATAGGGTGCGTTAAAGGCAGAACGAGCTTTTCAAACCCCAGGGGCTCAGAAAAACTAGGAATCAAGCTCAGAATGTAGAATGGAAACCATGAAATGAAAGAGCTCAGGTTTAGCTCCTACATGGACCAGACGTCGCCGAGAATCGTCCACAGAATCTCCTGAAATCAGCTGTTGAAAATGAAAGGGAGAAAGCACCTCCAAAGCTCAAACAATCCAAAGTTCAAATGAAATGGTAAAATGAGAGGTAAAAATACTTTTTCATTACTTTTTATGTAGTTCAAAGTAAAATATTACTGTTCTAACTCGTTTTCAAGCATATATTGTTCATTTCTGACTAGTTTGATGAAGCAGTTGAAAATACAGTACAATCTTTGAAAGAACAGAGCTATTTATGGTAAAATAAAAAAAGAGACCATTCAATCGAGCAGTTTTAGCACATAGTTCAAGCTCGTTAAAAAATAAACATAAGACATGAGCAAATGTTTCCCCCCGCGTTTAAGCTCATTAAAAAATGAACTATTCCCCGGTAAATAACCATCGTGAATGTAGTACTTCAGCCATTGAAGCCTTGGTCGTGTTTGCACCATCACCCGCACTTTTTCATGGGCCGATCATTCACCCCCATTTGATTGTTTACCCATTTTGAGGAACAACTGCGAAGAGTGATCTCACTAGCCATCCTTGTGACACTGCCGTGATTGGAAAATTCCAAACCTTACCTGGAATCAACCGCTACCCATATTATCACTCGTTCCTCAAAATACGAGTCTCCTTTAAGCTCTTTTCAACTGACTCGTAAAATATGAAAAGACTTCCGAGCCATTGGCCTCTCCAGCTCGTTAAAGGGACAGGAAGTGCTATCCCTCCTCTAGATTTTAATCTTTTTGGAACTGAGGGATTATTACACAAAAAGATCGAGCACTTGTTTTGTTCGGCTTATTAAAAGTATCGAAAATTCATCCCTTCTGTATTGTTTTATACTTTTTCGGACTTAAGGGATTAGATGACGAAAAAGGAATTTTTGGAGTTACCTTTACGTTCCTTTTCAGACTCTCTAAAATTGAGAAGGACCGAGTTATCTTTGTCATTAAACTCGTTAAAAAGATTAATAGCAACAAACTTGTCTATAGACGAGAACGAGTTTCACTATCGCTAGGCTTGTTAAAACATAGCGATGGGTTCGCCCGAAGGGAAAATCATAGAACAAGCATATGTTATCCTCCTCAAGCTTGACAAAAATAAAGAGGTACTGGCTAGCAATGACTGGGGAAAATTGGGAAGAAAACTTGAAGAAACTTTGTTGGTAGCAAGTCGCTCTTGAACATGACACTTCCACTCTGTGTCCGAGTCGGGTTGGGTTCTTTCATTCACCGGTCACATCACCATGGTCACGCCATACCATCCACATTTTGGGTTAATGCTACCAATCCATCACATCAGTGTCGCTGATACATTCAAGAGAAGTCATTCAGAGAATTCACCTGTGTCTCACCCACTACCATACATTTATGCTCCATTCTTTCATGACCGCCACCCTGAACCTTATATCACTAGATTGTCTTCACCTCCATTAAAATCATTTGCTCCGTTCCGTGTCATTGATGTGGGATTCATTAAGGCCCTCCTGTGACGGATCACTTCTTGTCGACATCAGCTCATTATCTAAGAAATTGATCTAGGAACACCCCATTCAGTACTTTGAAGCTTGCATGCCTCAATGGCAAGTTTCTCACTTCTGGTGACAGGTTTACATCAATGGCCTTCGACCGAAAGATTTTGCGTGGTGTTCGACACCAAATCCTTTATTCACACCAAGTGAATTGTACTGCAGTACCTTGAGGGTCATTATCATTATCGGTGATTCCTCTCGCGCTTGTTAACAATTTACATCATTGGCTGGTAATCAAGCGATTTCTTTCCATGTTCGACTTCAGAACACTTCTCACATGGCTCGACTTGTACTTCGAGTGAAGATCGAACGAGATTGAAGACCCCAGATCTAGTTTCATCCATCCGGGCTGCGATATATATTCAGGGAAATAAAGACATCAAATGTACATTATTGCTGCACAGATAATCATCCAATCAAAAGGATGATGGCTCTATCAGAATCATCAGTCTACACTCAGACGATTGTCTGTCCTATGTACATGAAAATGAATTTATAAAGCTGAGCATGGGAATGCCCGCCTCATCTAGATCATGAAAATATTATGAAGATAATGTATTGTATTGTATCTTATTACACGTCTCCTCCCAGCATTGAAAGAACTTCGGATCCTCATAATAAAGCATTTCACCCGACATCAAAAGATTAACGACCTCATGCTTTAGTGGGCAACTGTTATAGACATTTTTGGTCCCTACAAACCCAAGCATGAAATGTCCATAAACCAAGTGCTCCTAAGTCCCTAACAGTGTTGTTCTAACCCCTAAAGGAACAAGGTCAATAGATTACAGCTTCTCCCAGAAGTTCTCCATGAGAAACTGCTCAGAATTGGTCAAAACAGGATCATTGGAGCTGCTCCACTGGCTAAGTGTGTTGCATCTCACCTAAATACACTGTGTGGGTGCGTTGCATTTCAAACATCCCTTCTGTGGGGTGCAATGGGCGAGAAATGACAAATGGCAGTGTCATTCCGCGAGGTGGAGAGGCAATGGAAGCTTCCATAATCTTCTCCTGTGACACTTGCCTCACTGAATTCGACCAAGGATGAGTAAGAGACCATTAGTCTCCAAGTGGAAGAAAGAACTATCATAGAGAAGACACTAATCAAATCACAAGCTGACTCATCCCCCTTACAGATATCTATATATGGATCCATCATCCCAGAGATCCGGAGGCTGGAATTTTGTATATTGTAAGGAATTGATGTTGGTTTCTTGAGACAAACATCATATTGTTGGGTGATCTAAGCTTTGATTGAGCTGAAGAGTGGCTTCTTTGCTGGGAGGTTGATGCTGGGTCAGAACAACTGGTTGTAACTCCTTTTGACTCTTTTCTTGTTTATCAATAAAAGCTATTTGAGTTTTCCTCCATGCTTTTGTGTCATTGATGCTTGCTACATTTGTATGGTCAATTTACATCTGATCCTAGATTGTTTAAGATTATAGATCCATGTGTTTGTATAGTGCTATGCTTCTGTGATATTACAGGTACTTTGTGAAGCTGGGCGTGCAAGGGAGCAGGTAGCTGAGGACTATCAAAGAAGAGAGGGATCAAATCGGGAGATTAGCGCAAGACAGAGGTTGGTCTTTCTGTTCCTCTCTATTTATAATTCATAAATGAAAAACGAAAGTAGCTTTTCTCTGTTTGTTTCTAAGGCAGCTGTCACACCTTAGTGGGATAGAGCAGTTCTATATAGACACTTTTCCCTGTAACAAAATTTTTTACGGCTCAGCCAAACTCTTCTGGATGGGTCAAAGTAAGCAAGGCAAAAGGCAAAAAATGTTGTGTGGCAGCAACTGCCCACTTAGGGTAGCTTCTCTCTAGAAAGTTCTAGCTTTTTGTTTTCCATGTTCTCTATGGTCCTTTCCTTGTTTGTCACTGTGGAGCGAAGTGGTTAGCCTTTCACCTTTGGCTCCCTTGCTTTTCTGCGTCGCTTGCATGCAAGCTTGATTGTATTATATTTTTCTTCTCTTAATAGATTTAGTCTTTACTCAGAAAATATATATATATATATATATATATATATATATATATATATATATATATATATATATATATATATATATATATATATATATATATCTATATATATATATATATATATATATATATATTATTTAAAAATTGCAAACATAATAACAAAAGGTGGAAAAGTGAAATAACAATGTTTTTCTTTAAATATTTATGAACAAAACTTACAAATATATTAATAAAAATTAAAGAATGGGCTTTTCTTTCCAAATATTATTAATATCACTTTGAAATATAATAATTGAAATATTGATATGTAAAATAGTAAGGTTTTTAGTTGAAAAGTTATTAATTGTAATTGAAAAAGGTAATACTTATAAATATAATTCAAATGCTAACTAAGTTTTTGTGTGTTTTTATTTAGTGTGGTTTATGGTATTTTGATATTAGTGATCATTATGTCTATGGAATTTTAGTACCAAGTAGATTTAGTTCAACCACAGAATTGACCTCAAGCAAGAGAATTGAACTCTTAACTTCTCTATAGTAAAGGTGCTTTAACAAACATTCCAATGTTTTTGAGAACATTCCAATGTTTAAGGAGAATTCAATGAGTTAAAATGATATATTTTAATATCAAAATATAGATTTTTTAAGACATAGAATCTTTATACGGATGATATTTTTCATTGTGATTTTTTTTCCTTCGTAACGAAAACATCAATGAGTTAAAATGATATATTATAATATCAAATTATAGATTATTTAAGACATGGAATATTTATACGGATGAAATTTTTCATTTTGAGTCTTTTCTTTTATAACGAAAACATATAAAATAAGTAGGTTGATAGATATTAGTCATTTTATTTTGTAATTTTTTTTTAATAAATTATATTTATTGGGTGAGATTTCATGAAGAGAATTGTGTAATATATTTAGTCTATCTAATGTTTTGGATGGTTATTCCATCCATAATCTCATGCTCTTTGGTCCGTCATGATGGATGGAGTATCCATCCATAACATTGGACTCAGTAAATCAATGAGAAAATTTTCTTCCAGAAATATCCAAAATATGAACCAATATAGATCCATCTTAAGCATCGAGACAATTTTATTTTATAATTTTTTTAAATAATTTATATTGTTGGATATTTCTAGAAGAGAATTGTGTAATAGATTTAGTCCTTTCAAAGTTTCAGATGGTTACTCCATCCATCATCTCAAGCTCTTTGGTCCATCACGATGGATGGAGTATCTATCCATAACACTGGACTCACTAAATCAATTACACAATTCTCTTCTGCAAATATCCAAGAATATGAACCAACATAGATCCATCTTAATCATGTATCTATCAAGCATCAAATCTATATTTTGAGTGAAAAACTTTAGAAAAGGCTTGCACCTCGAGATATTTGATCCCTCTAGGAGCTTGATTAATATGCGGGTAACATGGATCTAGGATGGTTATTTAATACTATATCATATCTATATTTGTATCTATGTGTCTCTTTTTTATTCTCTCTCTCTATTTCACCCCCCAAACATACACGCTCTCTCTCGATATATATATATATATATATATATATATATATATATATATATATATATATATATATATATATATATATATATATATAGATATCCCCCTCACTCTCTCTCTATCTCTCCCTTTTCACTCCCTCTCTCTCTCCACCTTTCTCCCTCTCTCTCCCTCCAACTCCTTCTCTTCCTTAGTCTCTCTCCCTCCTTCTCTCTCTTGAGTCCTTTCTCTCTCCCTTTCTCTCCTACCCGCCACCCCCACACACCCATCACTCTCTCCTTCTCTCTTCTATACAACTTTGTCCCTAACTCCCTCACTCTCTCCTCACTTTCCCCTACATCTATCTGTCTCCCTCTCTCTCTTCCCCTTATCTCTCTATCTCGCTACTCTCTTTTTCTCTCTCTTACCTCCTCTCCTCTCTCCCTCACTCTCTTTCCATCTCTCCCTTGTCACTCCCTCTCTATATCCACCTCTATCTCTCTATGGCTTTGTCATTTCCTCTCATCCTATCCCCCTCCATCTTCATATCCATCTCTCCCTATCTCCTTCTCTCTCTCCCCTCATCTCTCTTCCTTCCTCTCACTCCCTCTCTCTCCTTCTCTCTCTCTCCCCTACTCTCTCTCTTCCTTCCTCTCTTTCCCTCCCTCTCACCTCCCTGTATCTCACTCACCCCATCATTCTCCCTTTATTTCTCTCTCTCCACTCTCCAACTCTTCCACCATCTACTCCTCTCTCCCCCACCCCCTATCTCTCACCACCCTATCTTTCATAACTTTGATCACATTATATTATCTTTAAGAAATTATGTAAATTAAAATGCTCGATTGGTTGGAAGATAGTAAACCTACATTTTGCATCAAGCATGTCAAAGAAAATACAATAATCAAAAACTTAAAAGAATCATGCAGTCTCTTTTCTCTATTATTGTTAGTCACTTTGTTTTCTCTTTTCTCTTGCTTAAGATGGATCTATGTTGGTTATTAATAATAAAATTTACATTATATAAATTTCACATCTCTATATCTAGAATTATTCTCATTTTTACTTTTTATTAAAACCTTTATTTAATTTCTATGGGAATATTTTTAATATTCAAGACGATAGAAGGTTTAGATATATCTCAAAAGAAATTATAAATTTTTGCTTTTAGATTTAATGAAAAAATGTTATAAAATAAAATTAAAATACAATATTTATAAAATATTTTGATATTGAAATAAGTTATGGTTTTTGGGCACGCGGTATTGGTCCATTGTATTGTATCAAATCCTATTTACAATTTAAGAATATCCATGGTAATGTGGGGAGAATATCCATAGTAAAGAATAGTGTCATACTGTTATAAAATATTTTGATTGTGAAATAAGTTATCATTTTTAGGCATGTGTTATTGATAAGCCATGGTATTGGCCCATGGTATTATAATAAAGCTTATTCACAAGTTCATAATATTAATAGCAAAGTGGGGGGGAATATCCATGGTTAAGAATTTTGTCATATTGTAACAAAAAAAAGATTGTGATAAATTGCAAGTTTTGATAAATAACATCAATATTAAAAAGGGGAACCATTGCAGTGTAACGGAAGCTGCCATGTCACCCACAAACCAATCTCAAGATTTCAATTGCAGACCTTCCTTCTTGGTTTTTATTTTACGGAAATCACGAAAAATGGGAGCAATCCTAAGGCATACTCAAGAAGCAATTAAAGTTCAGTTCCCCAGTTTATACCAGGTATACAGTCTCCTATTGGCATTGGAACCCAGATTATCACTGTTCGATTTTTTAAAAGTTAACCCCTCTTTTGAAAAAAAGAAAGAAAGCCGAATCTCTGCCAGCATGCGAAGGCAACAGAAGAGTCTCATCGCAGAGTCTCTTTGCCAGCATGCGAAGGCAGCAGAAGAGTCTTATCGCAGAGTCTATATTTGCCAGCAGGCAGTCTATGCGAAGGCAGCAGAAGAGTCTCATCGCCAGCAAGCGAGGTCTGGCTTTTCATGGCCTATTAGTGGGAAAATACTATTTTTTTTATAAATAAAACAGATTAAACGAACGGCCCAAAACACTCCAATCATCTAACACACAAAATCAATGGTTCACGATCGCACACGTCACATTTCAGGGATGTCTCTCTCAGAGGGAACGCCTTACGGAGTAAATATAACCTTCATTAAATTTTAAAAACAAAGTCAAAAGTCTAAATATAGGTTACATGTGTAGGTGTAAATGTGTAGGTGTAATGTAAGTATGTAAACAATTTTAAATGTTGGCTCAATGAAAATTAATTAAAAGTTTAAATATTTAAATGTTGGTTCTTAAATAAAGAGTTAAAAATAATAACTTAAAAAGTAATAAATAAATAGTTAAAAGGTAATAAATAAAGAGTTAAAAGTAATAACTAAAAAGTTAAAAATTAATAAATAAAAAGTTAAAGTAATATAAACCCGGGTATGGGTATGACTTTAAACATTTAAATGTTACCTCAATTAACAATAAAAATAATGATATTAAATTTTTAAAAATTTTGTTTTATTATGGATTTGTTAGAATACCATGGGCTATTACCATGGCTTATCAATACCACATGCCCAAAAACCATAATTTATTCCACAATCAAAATATTTTATAATAATATTATAAGATTCTTAACCATGGATATTCACCCTTACTTTGTTATTAATATTATGAACTTGTGAATAAGCTTTGTTACAATACCATGGCTTATCAATAACACATGCTTGAACATCATAACTTATTTTACAATCAAAATATTTTATAACAATATGACAAGATTCTTTACTATGGGTATTCACCCCACTTTACCATGGATATTCTTAACTTGTAAATACGATTTGTTAGAATACCATGGACCAATACCATTACTTATCAATGCCACATGCCCAATCACCATAACTTATTTCACAATCAAAATATTTTATAAATATTGTATTTTAATTTTATTTTATAACATTTTTTTCATTAAATCTAAAATAAAAAATTTATAATTTCTTTTGAGATATATGTAAACCTTCTATCCTAGTAATGATTAAAAATATTCACATAAAAATTAAATCACCGTTTTAATAAAATAAAAAATCAGAATATTTTTATATATAAATATGTGAAATTTATATAATATAAATATTATTATTAATAGCCAACATAGATCCGTCTTAAGTAAGGATCCAAGGAATTAAGTCAAACAAAGTGACTCACAATAATAGAGAAAAGATAGCGCATGATTCTTTTAAGTTTTTCATGATTGTCTTTTCTTTGACACGATTGATCCAAAATATAGGTTTAATATTTTACAACCAATTGACTTGTCCTTTTTTTCTAATTCAGATACTTCTTAAACACAATATAATGCGATCAAATTTAAGAGAGAGAGAGGGGGGTGGGGTAGAGGGGAGTACAAAGTGACAGAGTTGGAGAGAGAGAGAGAGAAAGAAAGGGAGTGATGGGTGAGAGAGATATACAGAGATGAGAGAGAGGGAAAGAGAGGAAGGAAGAGAGAGAGGAGGGGAGAGAGAGAAGGGGAGAGAGAAAAAGTGTGAGAGGAAGGAAGAGGGAGATAAGGGGAAAAGAATGGGAGGAAATGACAAAGACATAGAGAGATAAAGGTGGATATAGAGAGGAAGTGACAAGGGAGAGATGGAGATAGAGTGAGGGAGAGAGGAGAGGAGGTAAGAGAGTGAAGAGGAGAGCAGCGAGATAGGGAGAGAAGTGGAAGAGAGAGAGGGAGACAGATAGATGGAGGGTGAAGAGAGGAGAGAGGGACGAAGTTAGTGATGGAGTTGTAGTGAAGAGAGAAGGAGAGAGTGATGGGTGGAGGGGAGGAGAGGTAGAGGGAGGTGGGAGAGAAAGGGAGAGAGAAAAGACTCAAGAGAGAGAAGGATAGAGAGAGAGGAGAAGAGAGGGAGTTGGAGGGAGAGAGAGGGAGTGACAAGGGATAGAGGAGAGCAGGAGAGAGAGAGAGGGGGAAGAGGTGGAGAGAGAGATAAATAGATATGGAGAGAGAGTGTGTATGCTCGGGGCTGAAATAGAGAGAGAATAATAAAGAGACACATAGATACAAATATAGATATGATATAGTATTATATAACCATCGTAGGTCTATTTTAACCCCATATTAATCAACCTCCTAGAGGGATCATATATATCGAGGTGAAAACCTTTTGTCAATTTTTTCACTCAAAACATAGGTCTAGACATCGAGAGATTTGATCCCTCTAGAAGGTTGAAACATACAACGTTAAGTTGGATCTATATTGGTTCATACTCTTGGATATTTCTCGAAGAGAATTTTGTAATTTATTTATTGAGTCCAATGTTATGGATGGATACTCCATCCATCATGATGAACCAAAGAACTTGAGATGATGGATGAAGTAACCATTTGAAACTTTGGATGGACTAAATCTATTACACAGTTCTCTTCCAGAAATCTCCAACAAAAGAGATAATTTATTTAAAAAATTACAAAATAAAATGACTCATATCAATGAGGTCACTCATTTTAGATGTTTTCATTATAAAAGAAAAACACAGTGAAGAATATCATCGATATAAAGGTTCCATGTCTTAAAAAAACTATAATTTGATATTAAAATATATCATTTTAACTCATTGATTTCTCCTTAAACATTGGAATGTTCTCAAATATATTTCTCTAGTAAGTAGAGTATTTCTAAATTATTTTAAGTAATTATAGATAAGGATAAGGTATTCCATAATATTTAAAGATTACTTTTTTAATAAATTTTAATCTACATTAGCCTCAAGGATTAGTTTAGTTGGTGAGTTGCACGGTTTAGTGGGCCTGGTTTGGCCTTTCAAATGGTTTTGCAAATAGGGTTTTACACTTCTACGTAGGTGCAGCTCCAGACATAATTCATCGGTTGCTCTTTTATGTGTGGCAAAATTCACCAGTTGAGTCTTCAAAATTTGCCTTACAATTGCCTCACGACCCTCACAACTTTAAGCTATGATACCACTTGTTGGTATTTTGAGCCTGTTAACATGCAAATAAGAAAGAAATGTACATGAAATAGAAATTGAATCACACTTCAAGAAACACACAAAATTTACGTGGTAAAACCCTCACAGTGTGTCAAGAAAACATCCACGGGGCAAGGGATTGGAATTCTTATTGCTCCAGGTCAAAATGACTCTCCAAAAGATTACATGAAGCCTCTCGGGCAATCACCACTTTAATATTCAAACACTTTGTAACATAACTACCTATGGTTATGTAACTATCTGAACGATAAAACTAGATTTTATCAGATAATTACATTATTAACATTAATTGGTGTCATTCTTTAATAGGACAAAGAGCTTTTATAGGAGACCACAAGAGCAGGCTAGTGCGATGGGCTTGGATGAAAAGAGAATTCCTATTACAGGAGTGCATGGTACTAGAAATGAACAAGAGGGTTTAAGTGCTACTAGATGGGTATGGGTAGAGCTGAACATTGTAAGATGCAAAGCGAATTTTTGTCGCAGAGAGAAACACTAGCATTTTGCTCCTAAGTAGAAAAAGTGGGGGATTCTTAGCCAAATAATCCAATTTCTCTAATATCCTCTATAAATTTATTTTGAAGTATACTATCCACCATCAACCATCAAAATCCACAGTCGTTGAATCTTCTTTTGACGGTGCTTTTTTATGCCAACCTTTTCCACATTTTCTTCATAAAAGTTTAAAGAAATGTATTTTCTGAACACCCATTCAAATTTTTCTATCTCTGCACAAACCATCAATTTTGAAACATTGGACTCCTGCTATAACTTTAAAATTTTCTACTCACACAACGATGCATTGAAGTCATGTCAATGTTTCACAACTTTTAAGAATATTTTTTTTTGGTTTGCCAAGCATGTTATTGTATTTTATTATTGTCTTGTGGATTGTGTCTCTATTGGAAAAGTGGAGAACTTTTGATGTGTTGCAGTTCACATATTTTTGGAGAACCAGGTTCTAATCAAACACAATAATCATATAGGATGGGTTTACACACTATTATGTGCATTTTTGTATTCAAGGCAAAGTGACAACTATACAAAATGGAACATATTTTTCATATTAACATTCAACGTAATATTATTTCTTGTATGGTGTTTACACAGGTCGATTTTTTCAAATCCTTATTGGGTCAAACTCAGAGCAACTATGGGGGTTGCTCAGTAAAATAGGTACTCTTTATTTATTGGAACCAATATTTACCATTATTTTTGCAACGAACACGAGTACAATCTAGGAGAAAGTGGTGGCAACATTGCGTTCAAAACTATTCAGGTGGATCTTAATACAAAAGGTATATTTTGTGCCTTTCCTGCTTTAAGTTACCATTCTATGTCTCACTTCAATTTATAAATTTTTACTTTTTCCCTCTAATTCCCATGGTTTGGATTTCTTTTCCTCTGTGACTTGTCACCATTTTCATTTCAGTAATACTCATGCTTCTTGTAGAAGTGGTCATTGCTTTTTATAAACTTATATGAATAGGCATTCCATTTTCATTTCACGGAACACTGCGAAGGACATTATCGTTGAGTCATAAAATAGTTTGTGCTAGGTTGATTCAAAACCTAGCAATGAAGGGAATAAAAAAAAAGAAAGCAATTATAATTGTATGACAGAAATAGTTAACTACCACAAAGATTCCATTCACTTATCTCCTTTTGTTGCATCAAAAACTGACCACTTACTGATTATGATACCGTTACTATATAGTATAATGTTCGACTCTTGGACTTATCTCTATATCAATTACTCTTAGCTTATTTGTATAGTGATTGACTCTTAAATAGATTTTCACACGGCTATTCTCATATTGTTATAGAAATCTCTGTATGATTTTAGACAAGTTCATGGTAAAAAAGCGAAACACATGAACATGAACATAATAATGATGCTGCAACAAGCACATGATCAAAAACCTGAGATAGGTTATATATATATATATATATATATATATATATATATATATATATATATATATATATATATATATATATATAGATATAGATATAACATTCTCTCAAGTTTTTTATCCTTCTTTACATTATTATATACCACCTAACCAATAGCCCTAAAATCGAAATGTTCGATTGGTGACATATATATTAACCTATATGATACTGTCTACTAACATAAATGACACAAATTTGGAGCTTGATGTTTGCTACCATCTTCCTTCAATCAAGAGCTCCAAGTGCTCAACAGTAACTAAACTTTAAAACTAGGACCCAGAAGCACGGTCAGATCTGGATCCATGAGATTTCTGAAAAGCTAGGATCCAGATATAGCAGGAACTGAAATGTATAAAAATATAAACATTTTTTTGTTAAATTTCGATAAGGAAATCTATATTCCTCTTTAATCAAATAATGTTACAAATAAATATATGAAGCGTTGTCTCAAGATAGGGAAACTATCTTGGACACATAATCACTTGGTTGAGAGAATATCTCAACCACACACCAATCTAGGAAACAACTCCTAACTAATATGAACATACTACCTTACATAGCAAGGATCACAACTGAGACAAGTAGGAATTACATTTTCTAACACACCTCCTTAATGACTACTCGTCTCAATATTAATCTGCAAGATCTACATCTGGTCCAGTGTGGTAATTACACTTTGTACCTTGTTCATGCATTTGTCGGTGTCCATATAAAGGAACAACCATCTACGGGAACCGCTGCAACCGCCAGTCTATTAGGAAATCCTTCACATACATGGTGTCAGAGCCCATTTGGGCCCGGACCTTGGCAACTCCTAGGCCAGGGAAATAATAAAGTATATGTGTATTGTTTTTCTTTTTCTTTTTTTGTCCATCAATCAACGTTGTGAGAGTAGAGGGAGTGTAGTGATCATTTTTTAAATTGGTGATCAGCTTTTCACATTGTAAGGCTGGTGTGAGTGATTGTTGGTATCGCTGCTGCAGGCCGTGTGAGCAGAGTCTGTTGGCGAGATCTGCCGTGGCACATCAAATCTCCCTTTATTTGAACATCGTGAGTTAAGAATTTCGATTTGACCTTTGGATCCAATCTATTCCTCTCTGTGGCTTGCGTTGCCTGGCATATTGTTGTAGTCACCAGTGAAGAGTTGCATTCATTCAGGCGGAGTTTGGCGTCACTTGTGAGCCGAGTGTTTCTCCGTGCAGTGGTGCTTGGTTGGGACCAGTGTGGATCAAAAATCTTAGAATGTGTTGGCGACTGTAGCATTATTACCAAGTCGCAAAGAGTTCGTGGATCAATGTTTCTCTGGTAGCAGTGTTGGAGTCTTTGATAATGAGCATTGAGCCATTCACTAGTGTGTGGAACGACAGTGAATGCAAGCAATTGGAAGTTGAGTGTGTTGAACTATGGTTCCCCCCGCTATGGGTTGTTGTAGGGAACCCAGCAAGAAAAGGTGGATCGATTCATACTCGACAACCTTGTACTATGATGTTGTGTGAAGCGATGAGATTCGCTTGACAAGTTGCATAGAACACAACATTGGAGCAGATGCGTTGAAGATCTGCGTGGACGGAAAATACGAGACTGTCTAGTGTTGAAGTTTTTAACTAGTTTAGAAACCCTTCATGCACTTTTCCTGATTTATTCCTACCTACTTGTTATTTTTCTTTAGCAAGTTATTTACAAAGTAAATACTGAAAATAAACACTAGTGCATGCTCAAAATATTACAGATGAGCAACTAGAAGAAACAAGAACAAACACACCACATGACACCATTATTTTTGGACCAATGTCCTCGAAAAAACCCAATACGGGAAAACCAGTGCAGCTATCTCAGGGCTTTCTTATTAAGCAATATCAAAGTACAATCTCGGTGCCATAACTGGCCTACCCAAAAGAGAATTTCCTTAGTAGCTATACCTCACAGTTTGAGAGAAATCTACTGGCTAAAACCCCGGAAAACCCTTCCTGTAGCTCCTCAGCACAAAACTGCTCTTGTAACCCCAACGTTTGCCCAATCTGGACTGCGTCAGCCCCTCTCTATCTCACGTTGGCCCTGCATCAGCCTTTCTTGGCCTGCATCAGCCTCAAGAGGCCCTGCATCAACACTGAGAGCCTCTACATCAGCTGCACTGGCCCCTTTGGTGCTCTACGCAACACTTGGCTGCCTCTGCATGGCCCTGCGTGAGCCCTTCTTGACTCTGCGTCACCTTCCTTGGCTGTTGTGCTTCTCTCCTAGCACAATCTCTGCCTTCTCTATTTCTCTATACTCAATGCCCCTCAGCTGCTCTCCCGATCACTGATTCTATTTCTCTTAGCAAACCATGCTCTAGAGAATAGAATGACTGATCATCTGGTGTGTTCTCGAAGTGACCCTCAAGCCTCCTCTTATACTTTTCCTGTTGACATATCAATGGCCGAGATTAAGTCCTTAATTAATGGCTAAGATTAGATCTGGCTTAATCCATGTCTTTTGGACCACTCTAACACAGATTCGTATTAATACACATTAATATTTTATTTTCCCTAAGTTTAGACTTAGGGATTCCATTAAAAATATTAATTATTTTAATATCTCCTGATCTACTTAGAATCTGCCCAAACGCTTTCTGGGTATTGGAGATCTCATGTTTTGTAATATCCCTTATCAGGGATATCCTTCAAACACAAGCGAACTCCAACCATAGAAATAACAGTAGTGCAACATACAATAATGTATACATGGAATATAAGCAGATACTCAAGAAATGCAAAGAGAAATGCTAAGCCATTTTATTAAACTGAGTAATGGAAAGAGTACAAGAGGTGATCAGAAAGATGGCACCTCGACTTGCACAAGGCAAGTTAAGAAATACACTTAGAATGGTAAGGAAATGGCCTCTCTATGAACTGCATCCAACTGCCGGAGAATTGTTGTGCTGCTACTACTCCTGGAATCAAAAGAGTATTTGGGGTTGTTCCCGTCCTGAGAAAATGCTGAAACTTTGGAATCAGCCTTTTCTCAATAAACTTAGAAAAACCCAGAAAGCTTTTCTAAAATAATTGACTCTCGAAGATCACCCCCTTGGCGATATACTCAATCCCTGAAGGCTCTACGCTGCCCCTGAAGAGAATCCTCCAAAACTCTAGTCGAAACTCTGCCAAAATCCTCCAATATGCAAGGGCTGATCCCTTGCTCAATCTCCAAGCTCAAATCCTCCACATAAACCTAATCCGGAGCTCCTACCAAAAGAGACTACGTCCTCCCCTCTCAAGACTGCGTAGTCATCAAAATGCTCAATTCCTCCTCAACTCTAGAAATTTCTCCTCCTATAAAATACTGTTGAAAGTACCTTGCTCGAGCGGGCACTCGAAGTCCCTCAGGGCTAAGGGTGAGATCTCCGAACGCAGACAATCGATGCACTAAACAGTGCTGCAGACAGGCTAAACAACCAGCATGCTCTAAGTCAAAGTGACTAGCTCAAATGCAACATAATCGAATGATCAAAATGAGGAGGCTCCTCTCTCCTTTATAGTGTTGGCCTCTCTCAAAACCCTAATGCCCACATCCTCCAATGTAGCCTCTCTCTTGTCACGTGTTCCTTCTCCATCTGCGCAGTCCCTCCAAGTGTCTACGTGGGCCCCTTCTCTACGTGGTCCTTGGGCCCCCTTGGCTCCCCTCTCAAGTTACAACGTTGTGCTACTAGGGAGTGACTTTATTCATAAAGTGAGTTATGTCCCCCTTTCCTCACCTTTTTATTTATAAATAACTATAGAAGGAAAAATTGAGCAAAATCGAATATTCCAATTAGCCATGGTTAATTAGGAATATTACAGTCTCCCCCAGCAGAATGTTGCTTGTCCTCAAGCAACTGAAGTGATGGATGCTGCAAAATTTTCTCTCTCCCAAGTGGCATCGTCATCCGATAAATTCTTCCACCTCACCAAGAATTCATGGACCATCCTGCTTCGTAGCTGCCTCTCCCTGGTATCAATAATAGCCTCTAGCTGCAACACCAAATGCCCCTCATCATCCATGGGTGGTAGCTCATCTGTCACTGTCACCTACTTCCCCAATGCCTTCTTTAGGCATGATACAAGACAAAAGTTATGAATCTTGCTGCCTTGGGGCAGCTCCAATTGATACACAACCTGTACGATCCTGCGTATCACCCTGTATGGCCCATAAAAGTGAGGTTTGAGCTTATCAACTCCCTTCCGCTTCAGTGACGACTGTCGGTATGGCTGTAATCATAGGTAGACCAAGTCCCCTACCTCACTCTGTCTCTCCACTCGACCCCTGTCAGCATACAGCTTCTGCTAGTTCTGTGTTGTAGCCATATTGTCCTTGAGAGCTCGGAGGATATCGTGACTCTCTTGGATCCAAATCTTGGCTCTTGGAGCCTTGCTAGCACCAAACATCATGTCAGCAAAAGATAAAGGATGATATCTGTGGACGACTACGTGTCAACTTCCAATAGCAGTACACCCCCTTTTCTTTGCAAAAGGGACAGCGCTTGATTGACGTGTCCGTGCCATTCGACAATCATCGTCGACTTGATCAATTTATGTTGTAAACCCAGTCTGCATGTGTGAATTGTAAATAATCTTAGCATAGTTTAGTCATGTTTGTAAATTTCTTAGGTGCACCTAATTTTCTAGTGATAATCTACATTCCTGAAGGTTTTTTGTCTCACTGATCCATGATCGGCAGAGTTTTCCTTCAGCCTAACCCCAAAGCTGGAATAGATTTTGTTATTAGAATCTTACGAGAATCCTAGTATGTTGATCTCCTAGATTATAGTTATGTCGCATAACTGAGTGGTTTATGAGGGTCTATGTCAAATGGGTTCTCCCCCTTGAGATCTAAAGTTGTAAAAGTCATGGTGTAAAGTGTCTTAACGGTTAGAAAATGTTTTAATCCCCTCATAAGTCCTAAGTCCTAGGTCCTAGGTGATTTTTCCAAAGGCTAAGTTCGAGGATCCATGTAAAAATAAATTAAAAATTTAAAAATTTAAAAAAATAAATAATAATAATAAATAAAAATAATAAAATAATAAAATAAATTAAAAACCTCAAAATAATAAAATAATAATATTTTTGAGTAAATAAATGCAGAGTTTCAATTTTTTAATCCATTAAAAATTCGACGAATGAGATGAAGAGATATCTTGATCCTCATCGACGGTCGAGATCATTTTGACATGGATCACTCGAACTAGCTGTTGGGAATTTTTCCTTTAAATAGGGTGCTAGGGGTCATTTGAGATGAGATATTTGATCTGAGAGTTTGGTGCTAAAGAAAGCTCTCTTGTAGTCATTTTTTGTGCAATAAAGAAATACTTTGGGGTTAAAAATCTTGCTCGTGTTACTCTTCTCGAAATGTTGTAAGATCTTTTATTCTTTCTGCATAATTTTATTTTCAGCTATTGATTTTAGCTTGATGAAGATTGATTCAGGCACAGGTATCTTGTCCGATCTCTAGGGTTTGAATGATAGTTTAGATTCTAAAGTATAATGGCAGGTACCTCCATTTGATCTGGACTTCACTAATGTTAAAGCACATTTTCTATTAAGAAGTTAAGAGTTCAATTCTCTTGCTTAAGATCTGTGTGGTCGACCTAAATCTAATTGATACTAATTTTCCAAGGACATAATAATCACCAATATCAAAATACCCTAAACCACATTAAATAAAAACACACAAAAACTCAACTAACATTTAAATTATAATTATAAGTATTACCTTTTTCAATTACAATTAATAACATATCAATATTTCAATTATTATATTTCAAAGTGATATTTCTAATATTTCAAAAGGAAAGCCCCATTCTTTAATTTTTATTAATATATTTCTAATTTTTGTTCTCACTTTTCCATATTTTGTTATTATGATTACAATTTTTAAATAATATTAAATTAATGATAATTTTGAAATACTTTTCTTAAAAAGAAAAAGTGGTAATAAAACTCAATAAAAATCTATTTGATATTACAAACTAATAAAAGAAGAAAGAAATTAAACAGGGTTAAGTAAGATAAAACTCATATAGAAAAATTATACAAAATTGAAGGGAAATAAATAATTATATTTTTATTTTTCAGGAAATAAAGTTAAATTTGTTATGATGTTGTATGATTTAACCATTCAATAAATTAATATATATAATAAGAATCCACATTATGTCCAATGGAGTAGGGCCCTCAATATATGTTACAAAAATCAAAATTGGTTTTTACAATTTCAACATCATTGATAATTGTTTTACTTATCATGTGTGTGTTTTCTCATACGTTAGAGAGAAATATGGTTCAACAGATAAAAAATATCATGAAATGCAACTGGATGTTTTAGTGAAGACTTCTTGCAATGCATAAATTTTTTTGATGCCATATGATGTGCAATGAATAGACTTTCATTAGAAGGAACTTATAGTTAAGGACTTGATTGTTTAGAAGGAAATATGAAATGAGCCCCAACGAGTAATTATACATAAAACTATTTGGATATAAAATAGTTGAGTCATTACAACATATTTTCAAATACAACTACAATATCTAAAATTTAAAAATGCTTGAAAATATAACTACTAATATTGCAAGTTGATTGTTTTAGTACGAAATGAAAGATGCCAAACTAATTATTTAATTACCATTACATGGACAAAATGCGAATGAGGTAGATGGCGATAGAGCATGGTTTTGAGAACTCAACACCTTCCTTCTTATAAAAGAAAAAAAATTAACAAACAGTTGAGAGTGGAGTGTTGGTAAGGATTGGGATTTATTCATGTTTCATTATGGGATGTGGAAGAAAAACACCTATCCAGAGTTAAGGGGAATGGGAACATTGATACCATTCGTAGTCACACAGTAAAAAGATAAGGAACAAAAAGGGGTTTTACATAAGAGATGAGGGTAAATTTGGAATGTGGTTTAATCAAGTTGGTTAAGAAAAGATAATAGAATTTTCCCAAGTTGAATTAAAAGAAGAAAAGTGACAAAAAGATAAGGAACAAAAAGGGGTTTTACATAAGAGATGAGGGTAAATTTGGGATGTGGTTTAATCAAGTTGGTTAAGAAAAGATAATAGAATTTTCCCAAGTTGAATTAAAAGAAGAAAAGTGAACAAGTGATGAGTAGTACTTAGTATTTTCCACCGAAAGTAAATAGGATAAATTAATAATTCCTCATAGATTTGAAACAATGTTTGTCAACTCTATGTATTTCAATTTTGTATTTGAATGTGTCTTTTTCTATTGTAGTTATTATTCCATGATGGTAATTAAATAATTCGTTTGACATCTTTAATTTCCTACTAAATCAATCAAATTGCAAAATTAGTAGTTATATTATCAGGCATATTTAAATTTTAGATATTGTAGTTGTATTTGAAAATATGTTTTAGTCACTGAGTGATTTTATATCAAAATATTTTTACATATAATTACTAGTTGGGGCTCATTTCATATTTCCTTCTAAGAAATTAAGTCCTCTATTTGCTTTAGCTTCCTCAACTTATGGAAATATCTAAGTTGATTATATTGTCTTATTTTATGTATTGACGTCAAGCCTATATCATAGATTAATCCATAACATAGTGCATATCATTTGCGGCCTAGAATTTTATGATCCTACACAACTTTTCATACACCTCAACTATATAGTCCTTTTAATGAATGTCTACTGATTACAAATCCTATGACATCAAAATTTTCATATGCATTGCAAGAAGTCATTACTAAAACATGAAATTTCATTTCATAATGTTTGTTTATCCGTTGAACCATATTTCTCTCTAACATCTTATAAAAGACACACATGATAAGTAAATTAGTTAACATTTATCAATGATGTTGAAATGGTAAAAGACAATTTTTATTTTTCTAACATTTATTGAAGGCCCTAATCCATTGGACATAATGTGATTTCTTAGCCTATATATTAATTTATTTAAATGTTAAATCATACAACATAATAACAAATTTAACTATATTTTCTTGAGAAATAAAAATATAATTATTTATTTCCCTTCAATTTGGTATAATTTTTACATACGAAATTTATCTTACCTAAACCTAGTTTAATTACTTTTCTCATTGATTAATGTGTAATATCAAATATATTATTATTTTGGTTTATTATCGCTTTTTCTTTTTAAGAAAAAATAATTCAAAATTATCATTAATTTAATATTATTTAATTTTTATTTTTTTTTTCTATGTGGTTAAGATATCAATGAAGAGCTCTGGATACAGTGGTGATAGATCAAATCCCATGGCTGCCTCTGCAACCCATCGCTATGGCTCAAAAAATGTGAGGGAGGGCTTTCCAGGCCAGGAGAACTCAATGCACAGCGCCCAGATCTACGCCATGACCCTTTACGCTCACACATCTGCAAGTTATCATGGCTCTGGAGAACGGAAGGTCATGAAATGTGGAATAATAAAGAATGAAGCAACATCCAAGCTCACTGCAGAAGGGGCCAAAGCAAACAACCTCCAGCAACATATAGGAATGTTGTATTCACTGAGCAATAACAGAAGGAAGCAAAGGATTGGGGTTTTCAGTGCCAACAAGGCTGGTTTTGCAAGTCCATTCACCGGATCGGCCACTGCAACCCAAGAAAGGTTGCTGTATGGAGCCTTGCTATCCTCTCCCATCGTGGGAAGGCATAAAATCCCTGGTTCAGCCCCAGATCTAACCGATCCAGCTCACAATCAATAGATGTACCAAGACACAATGAAAAGGCTGAGATTGCTCAAGGTGCTTAGTATTACAGAGGGCAAGTTAGTAAACGAAGCTGGCCATCGTATGGCCATGCACAGGGTTGACGCTGCTTTGCTCACGGATCATAGCGCCTTTCACTCTGGAATCTTAACTGACAAGGAGGTGGCAACGAGGGTCATAGCCAAGGGTTTGAAGCCTTGCAACACACCGGCTTCAAAGGTCATAACGCAGAATGTGCCTGAAGAGAAACATGCATTTCAGATCCAGATCAATCTCTCGGGCAAAACGACATTGCTATGGGTATGCGCAACAGATCTCGTGCAGGTTCTTTTGCAAAATCTCGAACACCGACTGAGGATCCCCTCTTACCTCAGATTGCTATATAAGGGTAAGCAACTTATGAATCCCCTTCCTCTCTCTTCTTACAGCATTTTCAAGGACGCTTATATTGTGGCTACCTTTCGTTTAAGAGGTGGCTCCTTTAGGAAATCCTCCCTAGCCCCCTCCTTCTCTTATAAAGATGCAGTCCGCAAAGACACTGCCCATCCGTAGCCCTCTGTGGAAGCAGCCCATCCTTCTAGGGCTCCAAAGCCATTTTTGGTAGACAAATCAGAGGAAATTCCTTCCATCAATCTCTCACATTCTGGGATTGACGATCGCTATCAGCATTTTGCAGAATCCACACTCATATGCAGATTTAACGGGCTCTGGCCTCGCACATCAGATCTATACCATTGGATCCACAACAACTGGACTAAAAAAAGCGAGATCTACTTTTGTTCAAAAGGATTCTTCATTGTGGCTTTTGACTCAAATGAAGATTACCAGAAGGCCTTAACAGGAGGCCCTTGGTTTTGGGGCTCGACTGGGCTCTTTCTCACCCCCTGGTTTCCAGACTTCGACCCTTCTACAACTGTCATCACCAAGATTCCCATTTTGGTCAGGCTCCCAAATCTTCCGGCGCATCTATGGCATATCTATGTCTTCTTAACCATTGCAGACACTTTAGGACGCTACCTACATGTAGATTCTACACGAAGGGAAAATGGACTCTTCACCTACAGCAGAATTTGTGTAGAAATAGATATTAGCAAAGGACTGTCGGATCAGATTAATATAAAGTATGGCGATTTCCTCTGGACTCAAACCTTGGATCATGAGAACACAGCCTTCCGTTGCCGCCATTGTCATCAAGCGGGGCACCTCTAGAGTTTCTATACCTAGTTCTTCGACAAAAAGAAGAATCTGAATCGCAAACCCAAATCCAAAAGCTGGAATCCATGTGTGCCTCCCCCTCCTATGGACGATACAGATTCCTCTAGTTCGGATGAGGAAGAAATCGTAGCAGATGGGCAGAACGTGGAGATTACGCTGGTCACTCCCTCGGTCATCTGGAAAATCCCTCCGCCCCTCAGAGCTCTCAGAAACGTTCAGATTCATCTTCATCCTCAGACTCTGATAAGGATATTCAACCGCCAGGGCAGAATAGTCTACAACTTGTTACGGCTCAGCCAAACTTTTTTGGATGGGTCAAAGTAAGCAAGACAAAAGGCAAAAAATGTCGTGTGGCAGCAACTGCCCACTCAGGGTAACTTCTCTCTATGAAGTTCTAGCTTTTTGTTTTCCCATGTTCTCTATGGTCCTTTCCTTGTTTGTCACTGTGGAGTGAAGTGGTTAGCCTTTCACCTTTGGCTCCCTTGCTTTTCTGCTTCGCTTACATGCAAGCGTGATTGTATTGTATTTTTCTTCTCTTAATAGATTTACCCTTTACTCAGAAAAGAAAGTATATATATATATATATATATATATATATATATATATATATATATATATATATATATATATATATATATATATAATTTAAAAATTGTAAACATAATAACAAAAGGTGGAAAAGTGAAATAACAATGTTTTTATTTAAATAGTTATGAACAAAACTTACAAATATATTAATAAAAATTAAAGAATGAGCTTTCCTTTTCAAATATTATTAATATCACTTTGAAATATAATAATTGAAATATTGATATGTAAAATAGTAAGGTTTTTAGTTGAAAAGTTATTAATTGTAATTGAAAAAGGTAATACTTATAAATATAATTCAAATGTTAAGTGAGTTTTTGTGTGTTTTTATTTAGTGTGGTTTATGGTATTTTGATATTAGTGATCATTATGTCTATGGAATTTTAGTACCAAGTAGATTTAGTTCAACCACAGAATTGACCTCAAGCAAGAGAATTGAACTCTTAACTTATCGATAGTAAAGGTGCTTTAACAAACATTCTAATGTTTTTGAGAACATTCCAATGTTTAAGGAGAAATCGATGAGTTAAAATGATATATTTTAATATCAAATTATAGATTTTTTAAGACATGGAATCTTTATACGGATGATATTTTTCATTGTGAGTTTTTTCCTTCGTCATGAAAACATCAATGAGTTAAAATGATATATTATAATATCAAATTATAGATTTTTTAAGACATGGAATATTTATATGGATGAAATTTTTAATTGTGAGTCTTTTCTTTTATAACGAAAACATATAAAATAAGTAGGTTGATAGATATTAGTCATTTTATTTTGTAATTTTTTTTTAATAAATTATATTTATTGGGTGAGATTTCCTAAAGAGAATTGTGTAATATATTTAGTCTATCTAATGTTTTGGATGGTTATTCCATCCATCATCTCATGCTCTTTGGTCCGTCATGATGGATGGAGTATCCATCCATAACATTGGACTCAGTAAATCAATTACACAATTTTCTTCGAGATATATCCAAAAATATGAACCAATATAGATCCATTTTAGGCATCGAGACAATTTTATTTTATAATTTTTTAAAATAATTTATATTGTTGGATATTTCTAGAACAGAATTGTGTAATAGATTTAGTCCTTCCAAAGTTTCATATGGTTACTCCATCCATCATCTCAAGCTCTTTGGTCCATCATGATGGATGGAGTATCTATCCATGACACTAGACTCACTAAATCAATTACACAATTCTCTTCCGCAAATATCCAAGAATATGAACCAACATAGATCCATCTTAACCATGTATCTATCAAGCGTCAAATCTATATTTTGAGTGAAAAACTTCAGAAAAGGCTTGCACCTCGAGATATTTGATCCCTCTAGGAGCTTGATTAATATGGGGGTAAGATGGATCTAGGATGGTTATTTAATACTATATCATATCTATATTTGTATCTATGTGTCTCTTTTTTATTCTCTCTCTCTATTTCACCCCCCAAACATACACACTCTCTCTCCATATATATATATATATATATATATATATATATA
The DNA here is from genome assembly GCA_031772625.1 of Pinus tabuliformis. Classification (NCBI taxonomy): domain Eukaryota; kingdom Viridiplantae; phylum Streptophyta; class Pinopsida; order Pinales; family Pinaceae; genus Pinus; species Pinus tabuliformis. The sequence continues at coordinate 716,982,108 of CM062818.1, forward strand.
TATATATATATCTCTTCCCCTCACTCTCTCTCTATCTCTCCCTTTTCACTCCCTCTCTCTCTCCACCTTTCTCCCTCTCTCTCCCTCCAACTCCTTCTCTTCCTCAGTCTCTCTCTCTCCTTCTCTCTCTTCAGTCCTTTCTCTCTCCCTTTCTCTCCTGCGTGCCACCCCCACACACCCATCACTCTCTCCTTCTCTCTTCTATAAAACTCTGTCACTAACTCCCTCGCTCTCTAATCACTTTCCCCTACATCTATGTGTCTCCCTCTCTCTCTTCCCCTTATCTCCCTATCTTGCTACTCTCTTTTTCTCTCTCTTACCTCCTCTCCTCTCTCCCTCACTCTCTTTCCATCTCTCCCTTGTCACTCCCTCTCTATATCCACCTCTATCTTTCTATGGCTTTGTCATTTCCTCTCATCCTATCCCCCTCCGTCCTCATATCCATCTCTCCCTATCTCCTTCTCTCTCTGCCCTCATCTCTCTCTTCCTTCCTCTCACTCCCTCTCTCTCCTTCTCTCTCTCTCCCCTACTCTCTCTCTTCCTTCCTCTCTTTCCCTCCCTCTCACCTCCCTATATCTCACTCACCCCATCATTCTCCCTTTATTTCTCTCTCTCCACTCTCTAACTCTTCCACCATCTACTCCTCTCTCCCCCACCCCCTATCTCTCACCCCTATCTTTCATAACTTTGATTACATTATATTATGTTTAAGGAATTATGTAAATTAAAATGCTCGATTGGTTGGAAGATAGTAAACCTACATTTTGCATCAAGCATGTCAAAGAAAATACAATAATCAAAAACTTAAAAGAATCATGCAGTCTCTTTTCTCTATTATTGTTAGTCACTTTGTTTGATCTAATTGCTCGGATCCTTGCTTAAGATGGATCTATGTTGGTCATTAATAATAATATTTACATTATATAAATTTCACATCTCTATATCTAGAAATATTCTCATTTTTACTTTTTATTAAAACCTTGATTTAATTTCTATGTATATATCTCAAAAGAAATTATAAATTTTTGCTTTTAGATTTAATAAAAAAAATGTTATAAAATAAAATTAAAATACAATATTTATAAAATATTTTGATAGTGAAATATGTTATGGTTTTTGGGCATGTGGTATTGATAAGCAATGGTATTGGTCCATTGTATTGTATCAAATCTTATTTACAAGTTAAGAATATCCATGTTAAACTGGGGTGAATATCCATAGTAAAGAATAGTGTCATATTGTTATAAAATATTTTGATTGTGAAATAAGTTATCATTTTTAGGCATGTGTTATTGATAAGCCATGGTATTGGCCCATGGTATTATAATAAAGCTTATTCACAAGTTCATAATATTAATAGCAAAGTGGGGGGGAATATGGACGGTTAAGAATCTTGTCATATTGTTATAAAAAAATGATTGTGAAATAAGTTATGGTTTTGGGCATGTGGTATTGATAAGCCATGGTATTAGCCCACGGTATTGTAACAAAGCGATAAAAATGAAAACATAAAAAAACAAATTTCATTATTTTTATCACTTTAAATTTTTATTATTAATTGAGCTAACATTTAAATGTTTACACCCATCTCTATAGGGTTTATATTACTTTAAACTCTTTATTTATTGCTTTTCAACTTTTTATTTATTACTTTTAACTCTTTATTTAACAACCAACATTTAAAATTATTTACATACTTACATTACACCTACATATCTACAATGTACCAAACTTTTGACTTTGTTTTTAAAATTTAATAAACCTTCCATGATTCTAGAACAAAGTAACACAATTATATTTTTATATTTGATTTTTTTTTTAATCAACTTAAAATAATTGTGAAGGAATTTTAAGTCCAAAAAGTTTGTTATTCTAGCCAACACCAAAAAAATCACTTTTGTGGATTCCATCAAATTATGAATTCCCCCTCATATAAAAATAGAATATATAAATTCCTTTTAGGGTAAACCCAACCCTAAAAAGAAATCTCCCACAAATATATATACTCAAACCTATCTCTCACATCCATGTGGACAATTATTCTGTTCGTTCTTATGTTCTTTCTTGAGAGCGTAGCATAATTGGGGAAGCGAATCCATTAGATCTACTAAAAACCCATCTTACGCCTCCCAGAGCTAAGCGTGACTGCGGAGGCGGATCCATTAGATCTACTGAAAAGCCCTGGATTAGATCGCTTTAGGCGTTCGTGGGTTATATCCTAAAAAGCCATCGATGGCTTCGGAAGCGAGCTCAAATGAACGACACTTGGTCTTTGTGGTGGACGGAACAGCAGCCCTCGCTCCACACTGGCCCACGCTTCGAACAAATTACATTCAAGAATCATTCCAATAATAAGTTGAGAAGAATCATTTGCTTAAACACTAACTAGAATATGTTTGGTACAGATTCTAAGATATTCTCAGAATCCGTTGGAAGCGTGGACTAGTCTGGAGCGAGGGCTGCTGTTCCTTCCTTCCCCACAAACACTAACTAGAATATGTTTGGTACAAATTCTAAGATATTCTCAGAATCCGTTGGAAGCGTGGGCTAGTCTGGAGCGAGGGCTGCTGTTCCTTCCTTCCCCACAAAGAGAGTGTCGTTCGTTTGAGTTCGCTTCGGAAGCCATCGATGGCTTTTTAGACGACATAACCGAGTTCGCTTTGGAAGCCATCGATGGCTTTTTAGACGACATAACGTACGAACGTCTAAAGCGATCTAATCGATGGCTCTTCAGTAGATCTAACGGATTCTCCTCAGCCGTCACGCTTGCCTCTGAAAGGCGTAAGATGGGTTTTAGTAGATCTAATGGATTCGCCTCCGCAGTTATGCTTCTCTCAAAGGACACAAGAACAGAATAATTGTACAAATCGATGTGAGAGATAGGTTTGACTATATATATTTGTGGGAGATTTCTTTTTAGGGTTGGGTTTACCCTAAAATGAATTTATATATTCTGAATTAATAATTTGACGGAATCCACCAAAGTGATTTTTTTGGTGTTGGTTAGAATAACAAACCTTTTGGAGTTAAAATTCCTCCACAATTTTTGTAAGTTGATTTAAATGGCCGAAATCAAATATAAAATTACAATTGTTTTATTTTGTTTAAGAATAATGGAGCTTCATTAAATTTTAAAAACAAAACCAAAAGTCTAAATATAGGTTACATGTGTAGATGTAAAGTAAGTATGTAAACAATTTTTAAAGTTTAAATATTTAAATGTTGGTTGTTAAAGAAAGAGTTAAAAGTAATAACTCAGAACTTAAAAAGTAATAAATAAAGAGTTAAAAGGTAATAAATAAAGAGTTAAAAGTAATAACTAAAAGGTTAAAAAATAATAAATAAAAAGTTAAAGTAATATAAACCCGGGTATGGGTATGACTTTAAACATTTAAATGTTACCTCAATTAACAATAAAAATAATGATATTAAATTTTTAAATTTTTTGTTTTATTATGGATTTGTTACAATACCATGGGCTATTACCATGGCTTATGTTAGCCTCCTCTTGCAACAGGTGTTCATCTTTCATGATTGACAGTTTTACATGCCAAATAAGTCATCTTTCATGCTGTCAGATTCCATATTTGCAGAAAAGGCCAAAAAAGAGGCCATGAAAGTATGCCAGTCCAAATGCCACTGGAGTATTCCAATTTCGATGACTTAACCATTTTTTAAGAATGTTCTGTTAAGGGAAGCCCAAACATCTTAATTTTGGCTTCCCTAGGTTTCAATTTCCTGTTTTACAATATAGAGAATGATATCTATCCAAACAACTTAATTTTGACAGATTTATAGATAGGTAGAGAATCAAAAGAGCCCAACTACTTAATCTTGGCCCTTGGCAAAAATAAGTGTAGATTTAGATAGGAGGGCAGTCAAAAGAAAATTTGTGAAGCTGGGTCTACAAGTCTAAGTGCACCTACCAAAAAGAAGAAAAATATTATGAAGGTAGGCTGGGTGGGTAGCTGTGTAGTTGCAGAATCATGACTTGTGATCCATTTTTTGTCGTCAAGTGTCATATTTATTCAGATCACAAGTTGGAGGTAGTTTTCCATTTGGAGGAGCTCAAACTGGACATTACTAACTTCCCCTTCTTCTTCTTTCCCAAATCACTTACTAACTTCCCTGAAGAGGTCAAGGTCTGCTTGATTCCTCTTAGTTTCATTATTTTCCATTATATTTGCCTAAGTGAAGGTCCTCTTGGCTTAGGAGCACTGTTGTTTCACTCTATGAGTCACTCTTTCCCCAAAATAGCCTAAGTTCCCATACTTAGCGCTTTCTCGTCATTTTCATATTAACTCCAGAAACTCTATTATCTAACTCCCTAGTCTATTCCCTTATCCCCTATTATGCAAAATATATAAAATCCTAAAAATATTAAATACCCCCTCCCTGGCACTATAGCTGTATAATATCAAGTTTGGGAAATGCTGAGTTCACCAGGAATTTGACATTAGCCTTCCACGTTCAAACCCTGGGATTAACTTGGCATCTGGTTAAGTTAATAACCTTTTCTTTCCCCTTTACCCATAAACATTTCATCATTATAACCCCCTCACTCTGATTTTTTAAAGTTTAGTGTTAAAATGTTTGAATAAACATTGAACTTTACCCCCAATACGCAAACCATGTATAAAACCCACATTTTCGCCCTTATCCTAAGGTTTTTCTCATAAACATTTAACCCCCGCTCGTTTTTAGCCCCATAACCCACTTCCCTAATGTTTTAAACCCCCCGTCACATAATAAATTAATCAAAAGGCGCGCAGGCCCTGTCCCTTATCCCTCCGCCGCCTTACCGGTCCCACCAACCGTCCGATCGCCCGTGCCTGAGATCAATGGCGAGCGGGCTTTTTCATCTCCGAGGCCGCCGATGTTTAGCGTCTGGGAGTTCGGCGGTTTTCCCGCCGTACTCCTGCCACGCGTCGCCCGCCCGGGTGTGGCAGAGCCCCCTCCTCTCAAACCACTCTAGTGCAAAGGCAGTGCGCCTGAAACAGCCAAACCGCCCTCCCATAGGTGACGTCAGCGCCACGTCCTCTGCCTAGTGACATCATCCTACTGCGTCATTTCCTTGCGTCGGCCTCCCGCCATGTCACTGCCACTGTGTACCGCCACGTCACTGCCACTGTATACTGCCACGTCACCCGCCGTACTGCTGACGTCATCAGCTAACGTCATCCCACCCTGTCACCCGCCGTACTGGGTCCCACCCGCTGACGTCATGCTGATGTCATCACTCACAAAGGCGCAAAAGGCGAAAATCGTGCTTAGGAAGCCCAGATTCAGATTCTGAGGCAGTTTTTCATGCGCGATTCGCGCATGGCTACGGGAAATGGGCCAAAATGGAAAGCCCCTCATCGCGCAGCCCCTAGCAAGCCCAAAAGGCGCAGAATGACCGGTTTTTCTTCGCGAAGCATTCAGAAAGGGGAAAACACACTTTTTAAAGCAACAGAGGGTCGAGCAGTTGCCATGAAGGATCGATGGGACAGTCTAAACAATTCAGAAGATCTTAAAGACTCCAAGATCAGCGCCAAAGAGTATCAGGAAGCGGCAGAGAGTATCATTTCAGCAACATCAAATCAGGTGAAAATTAAAAACCTTCATCAAAGTCAGCAAAGCAGTTAAGACCATTTAAAAGCCTATCTGGTTGGGATTAGTGCACATTAATGCCAACAAAACAGCAGCAAAACCAAGTTAGAGGTGGAGATAAAGGACAAATCACAGTTATTACAGGAGGACTGCACCGGGCTACCCACGATAGACATTAACTCAGTTTTGATGCAGCTGCCCTCAGCGCAGCCGAAAGATATTTTCATGCATTTTTTTCTGGTTAAGATTAGGTTAAAGTAATCATTTTCTTTCAGACCTATCTAGGTCGGCTGTAATAGATTAGTTTTTGGATAATTTTCCCGATATATACCGACCCTCTGTATTGTTTAAAGGGTTGGTTGGTTGACAATCGTCATTAGAGACTCGGACTGGATATCTGAGATATTTTACTTAATCAAAGATTGCTGAAAAGCTTTGGAGGAATGACTGTCTGCTTTGTGTCTAATGGTTTAAAGAATTGAATCCAGAATTCTTGTGCTGCTATATGAACCAATAAGTTTTTCGTACCTCTGTTATGTCAATTTCACATATGCTCACTTCACAGAACAAAGGATTGGCTTAGAATTTTCTTGGTTGCACTCAATGCTTAGTTTCTGTGGCTTCTTAATGTTTTCCTCCTGAATTAGGCATAAATATGAATTCGATTATGGCTCATGTTTGACCTATTTTCATATATGAATGACTGTTATGTAGGAATTCTTAACTGCTCCTAGATAGGGCTCATTTGTTTTCTTGCTGCTAATCTGAATGAGAGATTCTTAATTGCCCCTCATTCCTTAGCCTCTAATCCATCTCTTTTACCTTGAATGATTATTTCATACGCAGCTAGCTTGCTCCATATTCCTTCCTGTGACCAAGCAACGCACCAACAGTCCTACTCCTTGACTCCACGCCCAATGGTTCTAGAAATTTCATGTTGTCCCTGCCTCTTTACTTGAAAGCATCATCCTTCCCACCAAAAACAAAACAAAACCCCTTGAACTCAATAACTAGCCTAAAAACACTATGAACAAAGCTAAATCCGAAAGAGAGAGCCCTCTCTGATTGCAGGTGGGCTAGACCCTGCAGTCCAAAGATTGGTCTGTGCTTACCTTGGCCGTATCCTTTTGATGTCGACCAGAAGGACAACCTGAGTGATAACATAATGGCGACTCCACTGGGGAACATCCTCAGTTATTTTCACAAATCAAGTTGGAAAACTCCGGAAGAACAAAAATCAATGCTGTCTGTTCCTTAAAACTACAGATGAAGTCTGAATGTTGGCCAGGAAACCTTTGAAACTGTTCTTGCTTTGTAGTTACAGGAGTAAATAAATGTTGCTTCAGTCAATCTTCATGATAGTTTTAAACTACAGATAGCAGTCCCCGAAATTTAATCAGTTCCTTGCCAATTCTAAAAAAAACATTCGCAGACAATACCAAAACAAATTCAGAATCTGGCTCCCAAAAAGAATTCTCGTTATACTAGGTCAAATCTAGACCCAAATCCACCAACTGCTTTTGAAAATCTGAACTTAATCCCAAAAATCCTTAGGAAGAAAGAAAAAAAAGAAGATTTTCCTAATAATAGTCCTCAAGCAGTTCGCCCAAGCAGCGTTCCAACCCCTGTCAAAGTTTTATTTCATTCAACCCCTACATCCCCTTGTTCATCATCTACTTCCCAAAGCACTCCTTCCACACCTCCATTCACTACACATACTCCCATTACCACTACTATTGTTCCAATTGTCCCAGTTGTTCCACTTATCCCTGTTGTTACGGTCGTCCCTGTAAACATGGCCAATAGATATGCACCCCTGCAATTACCTGCAAACCCTGGGGCTATGCCTCAGGATTATCAAACTAAAATCACATATTTTGATGGAACTGGCACTTGCACAGCCCTTCAGCATACAAAGAAAATGCAAGACTACTTTGAGAACTACGAAATAGATGATGATAGTGTGAGAATGAAAAATTTTGTTCAAAGTCTAACAGGTGACGTAAGAACTTGGTTCAGATCACTTGTTGCAAATTCCATAACTACTCCGGATGAGCTTTACCAATCCTTTACCAACAGATGGGAGAAAAAGAAAGACCCCTTGCACATACTTGCTCAGTACGATACAATAAGAAGAGGCCCTCAAGAGTCTGTCCTACATTACTGTGCTAGATTAAATAATGTCTATAATGCAATACCACAGAACCTGAGACCTCCACCTGACCCTGCCTTGTATAAATTCCCTGATGGATTTGACCCAGATATGGCCTACCAGTTAAAATAAAGAGCCCCTCAAACCCTTGCAGACATGCAAAATGTTGCTGTTAGCATAGAGGCCAACTGATTGCCAAAAGAAATAGAGCTAGAATGGAGAGAAGAACCACTTTCAAAGAAGAACCCATAGCCTTAGATCAGAAACTTGATGCTATTATCAATGGCATGCAAAGGCTGGGAGACAAAGTAGAAATTGTTGAGAGGAAATCATCATGGGAAGGAAAACAGTCCAATACAATAAGGAACCCAAATTTCAGGAAAACGCATAACACAAATGCTGGTAGGTCTATTCGAGACCATGATATAAGACCACCTTTTCATAAAAATTATGCAAAAGCATCTACATCTAGTGAACCCCCAGAGGACACTCACATGAACCTGGTGGATTCGAGGCCTGAGCAACAGATTTTCCTAACTCAACAAAACCAAGATGAACATGACTTTAATCAATTTCAGACTAAGTCTGGTGAGTCTTTTGATTTTAAACAGGTCGATGATACTGCTGTGTATGAGGTCCACAAACAATATAATCTGAGAACTAGGACCATCGACATTCCTAAACCTAACAAACCAAAGGATGGCAAACAACCCAACAAGACTAGAGGCAAGGCTGTCATAACAGAACCATCTGATATACCTGTCCCAAACCCACATCAAGTGACTGTACAGGACATAACACAAATGCAACCTTCTATTGACCAGCCTCGGTCACCTTCCTCCTCGAAAGAAAATTTGAACAGCATTCCAGAAAGCCCTCCTAAAACAGAAAAGCCGAAATCAAACACTTCCCATAACACTGATAAAGAAGACCAAGTTGTTGATACTCCAATGGAAAAAGGGAAACCTGCTTCTCACATTACTAAAACCTAATCTGAAAAATCATTTGACTTAGAGGCAGAAATAGGTAAATTGAAGATATCCATCCCCTTGTCCGAACTGGCCAAACATGATGTGTATAGACAATAAATTCAAATGTCACCTCAAATGCCGGAGGTAAAGGATGATGTGAATGTTCTTGATGATCAACCTGAGCTGTTGTTTGGTCCAGAAGTTAATGGAAAATCAACATATGGATCTGTCTTGCCCTTTTATGTCAGTTTACATATACATGACAAAGTCCTGCACAATGCCATGTTTGACTTAGGTGCCTCACACAACCTTATGCCCAAAGCCGTAATGGAAAAGCTGAACCTTGATGTTACAAGACCCTACAAAGATCTATTCTCCTTTGACTCAAGTCAAGTCAAGTGTTTAGGCCTCATCAAAGACCTGTGTGTCTCCTTAGTCCAATTTCCTAACAAGACAATCCTCATGGATGTGGTGGTTGCTGACATTCCACCAAAGTATGGCATGTTACTGTCAAGATCTTGGGGAGAAAAACTCCAAGGATCCCTCCAATTAGATCTCTCTTATGCCACTATATCTGTCTTTGGGCAACCAAAGAGACTGTATAGAGAAACACTGATGAAATATGTGGTAACTAGTGAGAGCAAGCCTGAAAATTTTCCCATTTACTCAATCCATTCTGACATGGATTCTTTTATTTTATTTAATGATGAAATAAGTCCTCCAATTGATGACAAGTCGTTGGATTTAGGAATGAACACACATCAATGAAGAATCGGTTGCCCATACTGATACAACTGTCAAAACAATCAAGGCAACCAGCTTACAAGAAGAACCTCCCCAAACAGAAAATTCAAATCTGTCCGCTGCAAGAATGACTGAAACTCTTGACACTAACCACAAGCAAGAAATCGTATGGTAGTTAGAGTTTGATGGCTCTGTCAACAAGTTAGGAGCAGGGGCAGGTGTCTGGATTCACAATACACATAACAACCATGCAGAAGGCCATGCCTATAGACTAAACTTCAAATGCACTAATAACATGGCAGAGTATGAGGCTCTCCTCTTAGGCCTTAAACTGCTCAAAGCTCTAGGAGCTGCAAAAGTATCCATTTTAGATGACTCTGATTTAATCATACAACAGATGAAAGGCAATTTTGTTACCAATGACAATAGAATGAGGGCCTATAGGACTGCTGCCACTAGTTTACTCAACACATTCACTGAATCCAAGCTTGCCAAGATTTCAAGAGAGCATAACATTCATGCACATAGCCTGGCCACTTTTGCTAGTACATGCAAGCTTCCCATTGAACCAAATCATCATTTCACTGCTGAAATAAAACATAGGCCCGTTGTCCCAAATAATGTTAAAGATTGGCAAGTGTTCGAGAATGATGCCCAGATTAACAATTTCCTCACCCTTAAGCATGAGTTTTCAAATATTAACATTGACATGGATGCTATGACAGATGAACAACAGAAAACCAATGAAAATCAGTAGGTTGTATTGCCTATAACGGCCAAACGAATGCTGAACCCAACTGTTCTGATAAAACAAATATAGAAGAACTGAAACTGATGCATTCGGAGGAAATAGCCGAAATAGAGGCCGAGATCGTTGATCTGAAAGACAACTTACTCCCTCCTAGCCTCACTCCATTGGAAGACATGTTTGATGCTAATGATGTTGCCAAGAAACCAAAAATGCAACCCCTGAACGCTGCAATAGAAGAACACAACATTGGGACAGCAGAGAATCCCAAAATGATCAAATTATCCAAGAATCTGCCATCTGATCAAAAGCCCAAATATATTGATTTATTCAAAGAATTCCAAGATGTATTTGCTTGGAGTTATGAGGACTTGAAATCCTATGACACCTTAGTAATCCAACACACCATTCCCTTAAAACCAAACCAAAAGCCCTTCAAACAGAAACTGAGGAGAATCAATCCCATGCTTCTCCCTTTGATTGAAAAGGAAGTGAAAAGAATGTTTGAAGCAGGTATGATAGCACCCATCAGATTTTCTGAATGGGTATCCAATCTTGTTACTACAAGAAAAAAGAGAGGAGAGATTAGGCTATGCGTAGACCTAAGAAATTTAAACCAAGTCTCCCTAAAAGGCCACTACGCATTGCCCAAAATGGATCATATTCTGCAAAGAGTAGTGGGATCATCTAAAATTTCTTTGCTAGATGGCTTTTCAGGTTTCAATCAAATACTGGTTCACCCGGATGACCAAGACAAGACAGCCTTTACCACACCGTGGGGAACATTTAAGTATGTGAAGATGCCATTCAGACTTAAAAACGTCGGTGCTACCTTTCAAAGGGCAATGGATACTGCATTTGCCAAAGAAATACATGATTTCCTAGTTGTCTACCTTGATGATCTAACCCCTTTCTCTAAATCTGATCAAGAGCACCTGAAACATTTAAGACAAATATTCATGACATGCAGGAAATATGGCATTTCCTTGAACCCCAAAAAATCCCTCTTTGGCCTTGAAGAAGGAAAACTCCTTGGCCATATCATATCAAAGGACGGGATTAGAATTGATCCTGAAAGAATCCAAGCCATTCTCCAAATCCCATACCCAAGAAACATAAAAGAGTTGCAAGCATTCTTGGGAAAGATCAATTTCCTAAGGAGATTTATTCCAAATCTAGCTGAGCTAATAAGACTGTTAAGCAACATGTTAAAAAAGGATGCCAAGGTAAGATGGTCTCTTGAAACCAAACAAGCCTTTGAGGGCATAAAATCTGCCTTAACCCAAGCCCCTGTCCTTACAAGTCCAAAATTTGATAGGGACTTTATCATATTTTTTTTTGCATCTGATCACACCATAGCTACTGTTCTACTGCAAAAGGATGATCAGGGAGCTGAAAAGCCAATTGTATTTTTCAGCCGAGCCTTAAGAGATGCCCCTTTGAAATACCCAATCATGGAGAAGCAGGCCTATGCCTTGGTCAAAGAAATCAAGGATTTCCGAGTGTACATTTTATATTCACATGTAATTGCCTATGTCCCAAATGTTGTTATAGAAGACATATTAACCCAAGAGGGATTAGAGGGAAAAAGAGGCAAATGGATTGCAAACATCCTTGAGTATGACATAGAAATAAAACCAACCAAGCTCATAAAGGGACAAGGTTTAGCCAAACTGATGTCCAAAGCAAACTTTCAAGCCTTAGACATTGACCAATTGGACAATGAACAGGAGCTAGCGACTCCACGGATCTGTGAAACCTTTTTGCAATCCCCATGGTATGCTGATATATGCTTTGTTTTGTTAAACCTGTTTGCTCCCCCAGGATTGTCCAGAACTAAGAAAAGATTTTTAAGAATGAAGGCTTCAAAGTTTTGTGTCATAGATGGTGCATTATTTTGGAAAAATCATGAAGGTATATTGCTTAATTGTTTAATCATGAATGAAACTAACAATGTCATGAAAGAGTTCCATGCAGGTGACTGTGGAGGGCATCTATATTGGAAATCCACTGCTGATAAAATTCTAAGGGCTGGTTTCTATTGGCCCTCTCTTTTTTCAGATGTAAAGAAGTTTGCCATGTCATGTCACAAATGCCAAATCTTTGAAGGCAAAAGAAAGTTGTTGCCCCTGCCCCTTAAACCCATCTCAACTGAAAAGCCTTTTCAACAATGGGGTCTTGACTTCATTGGAGAAATCCATCCCTCTTCCTCAGGCCAGCACAAATGGATTTTAACAACCATCGACTATTTCACCAAGTGGGTTGAGGCCATCCCATGCAGACAAGCCAATGACACCATCATTATCCAATTCCTTGAGTGCAACATCCTTTCTATATTTGGCTACCCTGAGAAGATCATTACTGATAACACCGCTGCTTTTAAATCCAAAAAAATGATCAATTTTTGCCACAAATTTCACATCACCTTGGGGCATTCCACAACCTATTACCCCCAAGGTAATGGCCTGGCTGAGTCATCTAATAAGAGCCTGATTAATATCATAAACGAAGTGCTAGAAGAAAATAAGAAGAACTAGCATAGAAAGCTCACAAATGCCCTATGGGCAGACAGAATTTCAACAAAGAAATCCATTGGGATGAGCCCTTATGAGCTAGTATATGGCATGGAAGCCAGGTTTCCTTCATCGTTTGGGCATCCCTACTATCAGACTGTTACAGGAGATTCAGGCTAAACCAAACGATATTCAACGAATAATCAACCAAACCATTCATCTTCAGCAAAACAGAGAGCAAGTTTATGACAGAGCTCAGATTTTGCAAGAAAAGCTCAAAAGGATGTTTGATAAGAGAACTAAGGCTAAGGATTTGTATATTGGTGAAAAAGTTCTAAGGTGGGATTCACAAAGAGAAGACAAGGGAAAACATGCAAAATTTTATTTTTTATGGAAAGGGCCATTCGTTATTTCTGCTGTTCAGGGAAATAACACATATTTTCTCAAATCTGTAGAGGGCAGCACAGCTGAAGAAGGCCCTGTGAATGGCCGAATGCTGAAACATTACCATGATCCCTTTTAAAGGGATACAATCCAACTCTATACATATCTCTTTGTACATTGATATTTGTATATATCAGCGCTCTGTTTTTTAGTTTTTGTGTAAGAAATCTGAGTGTTAGAGGAGCAGCAGTAATGTTTGTGAAGACACAGCCAATTGCCAATATTCCATTCTTTAAAGCTCTGTCTCTACATTAAACTCGGTAAAACAGCAATAGTAGCACTGTCATATCACAAAAATTTATGGTGAAAGCAAACAGTGGGCAGCTTGCAGTCTTCAGTCAAACAGTATCAATAAGAGAGGAGCATTTTTTAAATTTCACATCAGCAACTGTTTCTAGACCAGAGCTAAAGGAAACACATCAGTTTTGACCTCTGTTTTTCAAAGGCACAATGCTCAAGCAATACTGTACATAACATCAAGCACGCAGAAGAAAGCAGGCAATGCTATGCAGTTTACAGTAATTCAGTTGAGGAGGGAGTTGTTCATATTTCAAAGTTTCACACTATAACAGCCAGAATAAAGAAGTTTTTCAATCCACCGCAACAATAGAAGATCAAGGCAGTCTGACCTGCTGTTCTTAGCTTTTCAAAAGGAAAAGTCATCCCCAAGTGGAGCCACTGTTAGCCTCCTGTTGCAACAGGTGTTCATCTTTCATGATTGACAGTTCTACATGCCAAATATGTCATCTTTCATGCTGTCACGTTCCATATTTGCAGAAAAAGGCCAAAAAAGAGGCCATGAAAGTATCCCAGTCCAAATGCCACTGTTGTATTCCAATTTTGATGACTTAAACATTTTTGAAGAATGTTTTATTAAGGGAAGCCCAAACATCTTAATCTTGGCTTCCCTAGGTTTCAATTTCCTGTTTTAGAATATAGAGAATGATATCTGTCCAAACAGCTTAATTTTGGCAAATTTATAGATAGGTAGAGAATGAAAGGAGCCCAACTGCTTAATCTGGGCCCTTGGCAGACATAAGTGTAGATTTATATAGGAGGGCAGTCAAAAGAAAAATTGTGAAGCTAGGTGTGCAAGTCTAAGTGCACCTACCAAAAAGAAGAAAAAATGTTAGGAAGGTAGGCTGGGTAGGTGGCTGTGTAGTTGTAGAATCATGACTTGTGATCCATTTTTTATTGTCAAGTGTCATATTTATTCAGATCACAAGTTGGAGGCAGTTTTCCATTTGGAGGAGCTCAAACTGGACATTACTAACTTCCCCTTCTTCTTCTTTCCCGAATCACTTACTAAATTCCCTGAAGAGGTCAACGTCTACTTGATTCCTCTTAGTTTCATCATTTTCCATTATATTTGCCTAAGTGAAGGTCCTCTTGGCTTAGGAGTACTGTTGTTTCACTTTATGAGTCACTTTTTCCCCAAAATAGCCTAAGGTCACATACTTAGCGCTTTCTGGTCATTTTCATATTAACTCCTAAAACTCTATTATCTAACTCCCTAGTCTATTCCCTTATCCCCTATTATGAAAAAAATATAAAATACCAAAAATATTAAATACCCCCTCCCTGGCACTATAGCTGTATAATATCAAGTTTGGGAAATGCTGAGTTCACCAGGAACTTGACATTAGCCTTCCACATTCAAACCTTGGGATTAACTTAGCATCTGGTTAAGTTAATAACCTTTTCTTTCCCCTTTACCCATAAACATTTCATCATTATCACCTCGTCTCTCTGATTGTTTAAAGTTTAGTGTTAAAATGTTTGAATAAACATTGAACTTTACCCCCGGTGTGCAAACCATGTATAAAACCCACTATTTCGCCCTTATCCTAAGGTTTTGCTCATAAACATTTAACCCCCACTCATTTTTAACCCCATAACCCACTTCCCTAATATTTTAATCCCCCCCGTCACATAATAAATTAATCAAAAGGCGCGCGGGCCCTGTCCCTTATCCCTCCGCTACCTTACCCGTCCCGACAACCGTCCGATCGCCCGTACCCGAGATCAACGGTTGGCGGGCTTTTTCATCTCCGAAGCTGCCGATGTTTAGTGTCCGGGAGTTTGGCAGTTTTCCCACCGTACTCCCGCCACGCGTTGCCCTCCCGGGTGTGGCGGAGCCCCCTCCTCCCAAACCACTCCAGTGGAAAGGCGGTGTGCCCGAAACCACCAAACGCCCTCCCCTAGGTGACGTCAGCACCACGTCCTTTGCACAGTGATGTCTTCCTACTGCGTCATCTCCCTGCGTCGGCCTCCTGCCACGTCACTACCACTATGTACTGCCACGTCACTGCCACTGTATACCGCCACGTCACCCGCCGTACTGCTGACGTCATCAGCTGACATCATCCCGCCACGTCACCCGCCGTACTGCTGACGTCATCAGCTGACATCATCCCGCCACGTCACCCGCCGTACTGGGTCCCACCCACTGACGTCATCACTGACAAAGGCGCGAAAGGTGAAAATCGTGCTTAGGAAGCCCGTATTCAGATTCTGAGACAGTTTTTCATGGACGATTAACGCTTAGCGCTAATCGCACATGGCTACGGGAAATGGGCCAAAATGGAAAGCCCCTCATCCCGCAGCCCCCAGCAAGCCCAAAAGGCGCAGAATGACCTGTTTTTCTTCGCGAAGCATTCAAAAAGGGGCAAACACACTTTTTAAAGCAACAGAGGGCCGAGCAGCTGCCATGAAGGATCGATGGGACAGTCTAAACCATTCAGAAGATTTTAAAGACTCCAGGATCAGCGCCAAAGTGTATCAGGAAGTGGGAGAGAGTATCCGTTCAGCAACATCAAATCAGGTGAAAATTAAAAACCTTCATCAAAGTCAGCAAAGCAATTAAGGCCATTTAAAAGCCTATTTGGTTGGGATTAGTGCACATTAATGCCAACAAAACAGCAGCAAAACGAAGTTAGAGGTGGAGATAAAGGAAAAATCACAATTATTACAGGAGGACTGCACCGGGCTACTGAGGACAGACATTAACTCAGTTTTGATACAGCTGCCCTCAGCGCAGCCCAAAGATATTTTCATGCATTTATTTCTGGATAATATTAGGTTAAAGTAATCATTTTCTTTCAGACCTATTTAGGTCGGCTGTAATAGATTAGTTTTTGGATAATTTTCCCTATATATACCGACCCTCTGTATTGTTTAAAGGGTTGGTTGGTTGATAATCCTCATTAGAGACTCGCACTGGATATCTGAGATGTTTTACTTAATCAAAGATTGTTGAAAAGCTTTGGAGGAATGACTGTCTGCTCTGTGTCTAATGGTTTGAAGAATTGAATGCGGAATTCTTGTGCTGCTATATGAACCAATAAGTTTTCCTTACCTCTGTTATGTCGATTTCAAATATGCTCACTTCACAGAACAAAGGATTGGCTTAGAATTTTCTTGGTTGCACTCTATGCTCAGTTTATGTGGCTTCTTAATGTTTTCCTCTTGAATTAGGCATAAATATGAATTTGGTAATGGCTCATGTTTGACCTATTTTCATATATGAATGACTGTTATCTTGGAATTCTTAACTGCTCCTAGATAGGACTCATTTGTTTTCTTGCTGCTAATCTGAATGAGAGATTCTTAATTGTCCCTCATTCCTTTTACCTTGAATGATTGTTTCATACGCAGCTAGCTTGCTCCATATTCCTTCCTGTGACCAAGAAAATGCACTAGCAGTCCTACTCCTTGACTCCACGCCCAATGGTTCTAGAAATTTCATGCTGTTCCTGCCTCTTTACTTGAAAGCATCATCCTTCCCACCAAAAACAAAACAAAACCCCTTGAACTCAATAACTAGCCTAAAAGCACTATCAACAAAGCTAAATCCGAAAGAGAGAGCCCTTTATGATTGCAGGTGGGCTAGACCCTACAGTACAAAGATTGGTCTGTGCTTACCTCGGCCGTATCCTTTTGATGTCGACCAGAAGGACAACCTGAGTGATAACAGCTTATCAATACCATATGCCCAAAAACCATAATTTATTCGACAATCAAAATATTTTATAACAATATTATAAGATTCTTAACCATGGATATTTACCCTTACTTTGTTATTAATATTATGAACTTGTGAATAAGCTTTGTTACAATACTATGGCTTATCAATAACACATGCTTGAACATCATAACTTATTTTACAATCAAAATATTTTATAACAATATGACAAGATTCTTTACTATGGTTATTCACCCCACTTTACCATGGATATTCTTAACTTGTAAAAAAGATTTGTTAGAATACCATGGACCAATACCATTACTTATCAATGCCACATGCCCAATCACCATAACTTATTTCACAATCAAAATATTTTATAAATATTGTATTTTAATTTTATTTTATAACATTTTTTTCATTAAATCTGAAAGAAAAATTTTATAATTTCTTTTAAGATATATCTAAACCTTCTATCCTAGTAATGATTAAAAATATTCCCATAGAAATTAAATCACCGTTTTAATAAAATAAAAAATCAGAATATTTTTATATATAAATATGTGAAATTACAGAGACACATTAGATTCAATATCAAGCTCCTACAAAGTGAAAAAAGGTGTGTAGTTTATTTTTTAATTTCTGCATAAGCTTGGTTTGAAAATTAGTTTGAAGGAATTCAAAGGGAATAGTAAAGAACTATTATCGGTAATTGATGTCCCAAGGAAAGGAAATGAAAACACCTAGTAGGCAACTTGAACGCTCTAGCATGACTCATGAAGAAGAGGAAGAAATGAAACATGATATATTAAAATTACGAGACCAAGTGCAAAAAGTGTCACTTGCAGAAAAAGGAACAGAATCTAAGATGGATGGTTTAAAGAAAGATGCAGAAGCTAAGATGGATGGTTTAAGGAAAGCCGTAGAAGCTAAGATGGATTGTTTAAAGACAAGCATGGAAGATTTGAAGACATGCATGGAAGATTTGAAGACAGATTTGACAAAGTTTCTAGAAGAAATGCTTACTAATGGTGAAATGTTAGTAAAAGAAACTCATGATGAGAACAAAAGAAATGTTAATCATGATTTCATAGACTCTAATGTTGGATTGAAGACCCACCATATTCCAAAAATCGATATGAGGAAGTTTGATGGCAAGGATCCCGCAACATGAATATTACAGATGGAGCAATTTTTTGATCTCAATAATGTGCAAAACACACAAAAGGTACGTATTGCAACTTTATATTTGGAACCAAACCAGTTTGTATGGTATCAATGGCTTTGCTCTCGTAAACAAATTATCACTTGGGCAATTTTTACAGAAGAATTGACAGCACATTATGAGGATACAAAAAGAAACACTTTTTTTAGCCAATTGATCATTCTCAAACAAAAGGGTTCAATAATGGAGCACATTGAGGAATTCCAAAAATTGATCATAAGGGTAAAAAATATTCTAGAGGAGCATAAGATTGATGTGTTCATAGGGACTTTAAAGGATAATATCCAACATGATGTTTGCCTTTGGGAACCTGATTCATTAGAGAAGGCATTCAGGTTAGCAAGAAAATGGAAAGAAAAATTATGGAAACCAGGAAGCATACCACTCACAACTATAAAGATGGAAGTGTTGTTGCCCCTAGTCTTCGACAACCTATAAGGTTGACAGCACAACAATTGGAAGAAAAAAGAGAAAAAGGGCTTTGTTACAGTTGTGATAACAAATACACTAAAGGTCATAAGTGTGTTGAGAAGAAATTATTCTACATAGATTGTGAAGAGGAAGAAGAAAAGGAGCAAGAAAGGTCAAAAGAAGAGGATATACTCCAGGAACAAAGCCTAGATAAAGAAGAAATGAATTCTACCATATCTTGTAATGCATTGGCTGGAATTACCACTCCTCAAACCATCAAGATAAGAGGACAAATCAAGAAGAAAAAGGTAATAGTGTTGATTGATTCAGGAAGTACCCACAATTTTATTCATTGTAAGGTAGCAAAAGAATTGAATTGCTTCATATATCCAGCACTAGAGTGTCAAGCTATGGTTGCAAATAGAGGAACGATAAATTGCTCTGGAAAGTGCCACAATATCAAGCTATCCATGGGAGAATATGTATTGACTAGCCCAATGCTTTCCATTCCAATGAGAGGTGCTAATGTTGTACTAGGAGTCCAATGGCTACAATCCTTGGGTACAATATCTTTTGATTTTCAATAACTTTTCATGAAATTTTATGCAGAAGGAAAGGAAGTTGAATTAAGGGATATTGCAAGGAAACCGGGAAAGGTAATCAGCTCTAACATTATGACAAAGCTTCTAAAAAAGGAACAAAGAGGTGTAATTGCACAATTATGTTCGCTAGATGTTTCCACATCAGAATCATATATTTCTCCAGATCTCCAAAAATTCTTGGACAATCATTCCAAGGTATTTAAGACTCCCGAAGGTCTCCCACCTATTCGTGATCATGATCGTTCTATTCATCTGATTCCAGGAAGTGTTCCTCCAAACATCAGGCCGTACAGATATCCCTATGCCCAAAAGAGTGAAATTGAACGTATGGTTGTAGAAATGCTAGAGGCTGGTATAATTCAACCTAGTCAAAGTTGTTTCTCTGCTCCAGTAGTATTGGTGCACAAGAAGGATGGATCATGGAACATGTGTCCGGATTATAGGGAGCTCAACAAGCTCACTATTAAAGATAAGTTTCCCATTCCTGTCATTGATGAATTACTGGATGAATTGCATGGATCAATTTACTTCACCAAGTTGGATCTTCGTTCAGGATATCATCAAATCAGAATGAAGACAGAAGACATTTCAAAAACGGCATTTAGAACTCATGAGGGTCATTATGAATTTTTGGTCATGCCTTTTGGCCTTACCAATGCACCTTCTACATTTCAAGGTTTGATGAATTCCATTTTCAAACCCTTCCTTAGAAAATTTGTGTTAGTATTTTTTGATGATATACTAATCTACAGTAAGTCTTGGAAGGGTCATGTTTAACATGTTGACAAGGTGCTACAATCATTGGAGGAGAAACAATTATATGCAAAAAGATCCAAATGTTTCTTTGGAGTACAAGAGGTGGAATATCTGGGTCATATGGTATCTCATGAAGGAGTTATGGTACACCCTAGCAAAATTAAAGCCATTAAGGAATGGAAAATCCCCACATCCATAAAGCATCTACGAGGGTTTCTCAGGTTGACAGGGTATTATCGCAAATTTGTTAAGAATTATGGGAGAACATCAGCACCTCTAACAACGTTATTGAAGAAAGATGCATTTTCATAGACTCCAGAAGCAACAAAGGCCTTCAAACATCTTAAAGAGGTAATGTGCCAAGCACTGGTCTTAGCTACACCGGACTTCAAAAAAACCTTTATTGTGGAATTTGATGCTTCAGGAAATGGAATTGGTGTTGTTTTAATGCAAGATGAAAGACCCGTTACTTTTGAAAGTCATCCAATCAAGGGAAAGATTTTACACAAAGCTATTTATTAGAAGGAAATGTTGGCAATACTACATGCACTTAAGAAATGGTGACCCTACCTAATGGGAAGACACTTCAAGGTAAAAACAGATCATGATTGCCTTAAATAATTTTTAGAACAAAGATTATCCTTTGAAGAGCAACAAAAGCAGGTCACAAAGATGTTGGGTTATGACTTTGAAATCATCTAAAAAAAGGGAAGCAAAATGTGGTGGCAGATGCACTCTCAAGAAAGGATGAGGATGTGGAAGCATTGTTGTGTGCCATTTCTATTATCCAACTAGAATGGATAAACGAAGCAAGGGAGGAATGGAAGAATGATGAAGAAGTGTGGGCACTTATTCCAAAGTTACAACAAGATTCCAGTACATCTGATACATTTAGCTGGCAAAATGATTTGTTATGGTACAAAGATCGCTTATACCTCTATAAGAATTCCCAACTCAAACAAAATATTCTTATGGAATTGCACACTTCTCCCTTAGGAGGGCACTCAGGATTTTTAAAAACTTACCACAGGGTTAAGAAGGAATTTTTTTGGGATGGCCTTAAATTGGATATCCAAAAGTTTGTGGCAAAATGTTTGGTTTGCCAACAAAATAAACTTCAAACAATTAAGACCACTGGTCTATTACAACCTTTATCCATTCCAAGCCAAGAGTGGGAGGAGGTTTCAATGGATTTTATCACAGGTTTACCCAAGTCTGAGGGAAAGAGTGTCATCATGGTGGTAGTTGACAGACTTACCAAGTATGCTCACTTTTGTGAATTATCACATCCATTTAAAGCCAGTACAGTTTCTACTACATTTATGGAAACAATATAAAAGCTACATGGAAATCCAAAGATTATTGTAAGTGACAAAGATCCCATCTTCACTCTGATGGGAAAACTGAGATAGTAAACAAATGTTTGGAAGTATATCTTCATTTCTTTGTCTCGGATAAATAGACATAATGGGTCAAATGGTTGCCTCTGGCTGAATGTTGGTATAACACATCCTTTCATACAATAACAAAAATGACCCCATTTATTGCACTTTATGGATATCAGCCACCATCCATCACATCATATTTAAGAGAAAATTCTAAGGTTCAAGCAATGGAACATCACATCGAACATCAAGAACAAGTCCTCCAACTCTTAAAGGATAACCTCATGTTGGCACATAATAGAATGAAACAACAGGAAGATCAACATCGCAGCGAAAGAAGTTTTGATATAGGTGATTGTGTATTCCTACGGCTACAACCATACAGACAAATGTCCCTGAAGCAAGCTAAGAAGGATAATAAATTATCACCAAAGTATGTTCCATACAACGTGTTGCAAAAGATTGGTACTATGGCATACAAATTGGAGCTTCTTGCATCTTCTCGAGTGTACCCAGTTTTCCATGTTTCATGTTTAAAGAAGGTTATAGGCGACAAGCTCCCAGTTCAAACAATGAAGGAAAATTATATTGGAACCAGAAGTAGTCACAGAGACAAGAACTCGACAGCTACGAAATCGATCAATTTCGGAGTATCTCATCAAGTGGAAGAACTTATCTACTGAATATTCCACATGGGAGGATGATAATTTTATACAGAAGCATCCATAACTACTCAAGCATTGAGGATAACAATTTTTTGAAGGAGAGGGGCATGTTATGTCCCTATAACACTAGTGATTACCCCATTACTATTGTAGTTGTATCGCTTATTAATATTGTTGTGCCCCTATTGTCCTCATATTGTTATTACTGTGCCCCATAGAATCCCTCTATTGTTATTTTTGTGGCTTTATACTATTATTGTTAGGTCAGCTAGGTTATATTGTGACTCCTTAGACTCCTATATATAGAAAGAAGGTTTTGTCATTTGGATCATCCAATAATTGTTCATTTATGTAATGTAAAGGAGGTTGCCCCCTTGAAGAGGCTTAATTCTAAGGCGTTGATCTATCTTTTCTATCTTTTTGTGAGCTGGTTCCATAACAAAATATGTGATAAAAACAAGCAACTATGTGAGGTTGAGATACCTAGAAAAGAAAATAAATGATTGGAGATAAATTAATCTTAAGGGAATATATACATCCCTGTTTCATTGATTAGAGATATCTTCTCACCGTCCTGATTGATAATTGATCATCATTATCAAATCCAAATTAACTTTAACAACCATTGTAAGAAAAATATGTAAGCCATTTATCTATATTTCTAGAGATCATAATTTCCCTAGACCACTATAAGTGTAACGTATGAAAATTGAATACGTAAAATTAACTATTATGAAAATAAATATGAAAGTAATTTTTTAGTATATTATACCTAAAAGAAGTTGTGAGACAATACTCCAAATCTAGAGGGAGGAATGGAGAAGAACCAAGATGGCATAATTTTTTTTAGTAGGAATAGTATCCAAACTCCTAAAACATGTTGATCCAAGACTTTTTGAGAAAAATGCATACAAAAATGAACTAATAATATAACTTGAGCTACCTAACTTAACTCTAGACCATGGTGCCACCATCTTGGAGCTTAAAAAATCTAAATAGAGATTACATGAAGCAAAACAATATCAACGAAATAGATATTGCTTAAACAAATGAAATAGAGAGGGCATATCGCTCTTTTTGACCATCCTTAACAACCAGATGCTAATAAAAACATAATGGAGTATATCTACATTTTTTGTCAAGACTTAGTATCTACAATATGAAGGGAAAAACCCAGTCTTATAGAGAGAAGCAAAATGATATTCCAAACGTTATTCTCATATAAGGATGCACTTGAATTTAGCCTTCCAAATTTATTCGGGTCCCCTTTTCTTTTCGAAACTCCACCAAAGAACTCTAGCTTGTGATCATTCAAAGAATTGAGAAGCAAATTGACAAAGGGATCACAAAGCTTGTTTTCCGTGGCTACCTATCTCCAAATATGCAATAAATTGTTGGATGTGACCCATTTATAATATTATCATCATTGTGTCCCTCTTCTCTAAATGTGTAGCAATGGCTAGGGACTCGTGGGGGTCAATTCAAATGGAAGCAAAGATTTTCATAGAGTCAATTGGAAATTATGTTGCCTACCCAAGGGATGGGGGAGAATGGATTTTGAGACATTCCAAAGATTTTAAGAAATATAAGGCCATCAATGGGAATATATATGGCTCTCTTCTAAGTTTTGGGGTGATGTGACTGATACAATGAGAACATAATTTCTTTCTTACTCCATGTCTTACTTTTCCCTCTCCCAAATATGTAAAGGTCATCTGAGGTAAAATGTTACCAAATAGTGTAAATATGTGCAATAGTTATCCACCTCTACTTGTTCAACAAAACAAAAATATCATGACGATAGCGCTGAATATTTTATGGGTTGGGAATCCTCTAGAGCCTAACAAAGGAAATTATGGGAGGGAATCTATCATCGCAAACCCTAAGCAAATTGTTGAAGGTTGGATACCAACCCTAAAGATAAGGATTACCCTCCTCCCGACATGGGTGTTATCCCTATTACTGCATGACTTTTAAACTCTTCTATGCAAGCCAACTTACATTTAGTTTTATTGTGATGTTTATTATACATTTTACCATAAATTTTATCGTAGCCTCAATGTTATTTTTCACTTCAATTGATGGGTTGCTATGTTACCATGCTTTCTATACTACTTTTTGTGATTTCTAACCCCAATAGTGCAAAAGAGACAATCGACACTAATCACAGAAAGGAACACCCAAAATAAAAAAACACATACCAATTAAATAGAACCCATTGATGGAATAAAGATTATATAGCCAAGCACTCCTCAACAAGTCAAGAGAATCCAACAAACCCATTTCAATAGGAAGAAATCATGATTTCCTAGGATGGAAGGGGGTTTGGTCATGAGTTTCAAGAATACTCTCAACTGCTTGTGAAAAGATACGTTTTCTCATTCCTATCTCAAATTTTCCCAAATTATTAGCTATATCTATTATACTATTAGATAATTTTATTCATAATAATTCCCAAGATGAAAAGTAACCTACTTAGTAGGTTTATTGGTCAAAGCCACTTGTCCCATAATACAATGAAAGTATTAATCTACCAGCATCCACCAACATGTAGAACTCATGCCACAGAGAGAGTTATGAGACATCTTACTAGGGAAGGCTTATATTTATACTCCCAAGGCTCTTTTACTTGTTCATCTTTAGCATCTTCATCATCCCAAACACTTTTTGGCTTCTCCTTACTAGCAACACGAACAACTAGTCCAAAATCCTCTAGTTCTAAGCATCATTTGCAAGAAATCATGAATTATATATATATATATATATATATATATATATATATATATATATATATATATATATATATATATATATATATATAGATATAGATATAGATATAGATATAGATATATTATTTGTTTGAAATAAAATTGTATCATAAACACAAATATCAATACCTCAAAACAAAAATACAGAAATATTTAATATATATATATATATATATATATTCATAAATTAACATCTACTTGTTAAACTATAAAATAAAAGCCTCATACAACATGACATGTACTTAAAAATCATAGGTACAAATATAGATATATCTCAAAGTATAAAAACGACCTAACAAAATCTCATCTAAGTGATGTAACATGTTTTATAACTATTCAAAACAAACTTCTGGCAAGATACACAATCCTTATTTTTAGATGGGCAAAAATCCACATATATAAGCCTATTTTGAAAGAAATAAAATTGTTATTTGGCTAAAATATGGCCCAAAGTAATATTTGATCATGGCTAATCAAGGGTAGGATTTGACCTATAATTTTTAAGACAAAAAAAATAAAAAAGGATTATAATAATATTCCAATTAACAAAAGTCAAATAATCATTTTACCTTCATAGAAATTGCATTTAACAACTTTCCTTAAAACCAACCAAACATAACATGTTAGAATCAATGAATGCGATCCATGAAAATAAATAAGCAAAACCCTCTACCTTGAATTTTAAAAGAATTTATTATACAAGGAGAATTATATATTATAATAGAGATAATTAGAACATGGAAATGAAATGAAACTATATTAATATCCATTGTTGACCAAAACAAGTCAAAGGGAATGCAAAGTACAACATATCAAAAAGGAAATAAGGAGAGTCTAAAATTCATCTCCTAAAAAGGAAATATAAAATCAGATGCTAAGAGAAAAACATTATTGTGATATATATTAAATATAGTCGGGTATATGGTATAAATTTACAAAAAAATATAGAATACAAGCACTAGGAAAGGAAGGTCAGTCAGGATCATCATCAAGTTAAGGAATGGTTGTCCACCTAAACAACCTCTCTAATCTTGTACTCTATAGAATGGCCTATTCTTATGGTGGATTACGTAAAGAATCATAGTGGCCTCCATGTGTTATAAATGGTCATAGAACTTAGGTGGTTAAAGGAGGCTTCATAAATTTACTAAGACTAGTACAAACGAGTGCTTCCACTCGTACTGAAACTTTCATTACCATTTTATCCATAGAAGAGTAATGTCCTATTTCCCTCTAAGACTTTCAATGATAACCTAATGATGTTGACCATCAAAAGGTAAGTTTCAATTGAGCATATAAAGTAAATATTGATTATATGGGTCATTGAAGTCATCCTTTATAATTGGCACATATAAAAAAATATACTGCTACAATTAACTACAAACACTCAAAATGATAAAAGTATCCACGTAGTATCAAGTGTTTGCAACTACATGGAAACAATATTTCTACATCCAAACAACCACTATGAGAGCAGGTACGAGATAAACACTAAAATATGAAATTCTTGATACTCAAATCTTATGGTTGTTCTCCAATAACACAAACATATGTTTAATAACAATACATGTGATATGTTTCTATGCACATAGGCTAGATATGGTATGTTGAAGAAAAAAGTATCATGAGAAGAGGGGGAAAATGTACCTAACATACATATCCTACCTATAGTTGACACATGAACACTTATCATTCATTTCCTCAATGGATAAAAGAAATGAAAATATGTTATTTTTCTACTTCCTTTGATCATCCTATGCTAAACCTTCCAATCTTGTTTAAACCCTTACTTGGACGATCCTGGAGAAGTATGTCTTCAAAGGCCTTCAATAGATAATGAAAAACATGAGACTCTCCCAACAAGTACTTCTTTCCACCGCCTTCACTCTCTTCAATTTTTCCAGCATGTTTGATAGAAAAAAAACAATGTCTTTTAGGTTTCCAAAGCCCAATAAATTCTTAGCCTCTCCACCTTCTTTTTTTTGCCACAAAAGGTAACATTCCTTAAAGAAACACCCTCTTTGTCCACAACCTTACCATCACGACAATTATGTTGTGAATATATGAGATACTTCCATTTGATATAAGAATCAAGACACCTAACCTGTAAATGTGTTGAACATGTTAAAAGTGAAATAGATTTAGATATTAAATTACTCATGAAAATTGCATGTACATGTTAGGATTTTTAGAGAAACTAAATAAAAAAATACACAAACAAACTTGAAGTGGAAGAAGTTACATAGAATTAGACTTTCTAGGTTCCCTCCAAGTATAATGTGTACTTCTTCTTGAGATAGCATATCATTTTTCTTAAGACTTACGAGTATTCTCCTTAATCCACTTAGAATAAAACAAATTGTGGTAACATTAGAGTCAGATAAGATGAGGTAATATTATTAATTCCAATTGGAATGTATGAATCAATCTACATAAAAGCACAAACCTTTTCATCCAACTTGCTCTTTTATTACACATAGTAACTAAAGTACTTGGTTGGAGAACCTTCCACCTTTCCTCAAATAAAAAATATTTAAAGCTCTAGCATCCTTTGGAGTAGTCACTGTTATGGAGGCATTGTATTTATGAGGTCGATTTCAGTTACCTGCATGTTTTGCAGCTAATAAAACATAACTTGTGCTTATATGACCTATAAAAACTTGAGGGAATAAGTCATTTACATGTTTATTCCAATCTATTGGTAGTGCATTGAGTCAAATCTTCTTCTAAAGTTGTAAAAAAAATGTCAAACAGCGAGGATGGTGATACTCTTCCTTTAAATTTACAATTGCACGATACATTGTTTCCACATTCGAGAAAAATGATATGAAATAAAACATAATATGCTGGAATATTGACAAAGAAAGAACAATTTTTGTTAGATAAATAGATTGCAGGAAAATTTGACTTATTAAGAAGATATTAGACCGAGAAATGTTTTTGATTTTAGGACACTTTCTGCACTAAGAGTGAAAAGTCTTATTTGTTCTACAAATGATTCGTAAATTATGTCCAAGGGGTTAATTTGTACAATTATCACAAAAGCTGTTGGGAATTACAATAGTTTAGTGCGAGTAGGTGTCCCCTTCAAAATCCACCTAGGTGAGTTGCACTAGTCTACATGAACAAGTTTACTACAGATGTCATCTCTAAATATGGGGAAGAATCACTTGGGTTTCCCCATGAGGTGTTCCTTAGAAATGAATTGGTGTATGGGCTCATCTTAGAGAATGCAAATTTTCATTAGAAATATTTGTTAAGGATTGGAAACATCAAACATATGTGTTTTCTTTTCTTGGTTGAGATTTTATTTGAATCTTGTTGAAAGAGTCTTTTTGAATGATCCTCGCCAATTTACTAATATGTTGTCTTAAAATGAGATGGACATTAGGTTAGCAACTACATATGCAACAATATCACTGAGAAAATAATAGTTGATGTATGTATTTGGTTTGAAACTTTCTTTACGAACCAAACTATTAGTAGCCAAATCCATCTTACTAATTACTATGGCAATATCATTAGTTTTCTTATCTACAACAAACATGTTCATTATACTCCTATCCACTTGAACACATGTCCTATCACTCTGCATTGCCCCATAATAATAATAATAAAATGAAATAATAATAATATATACATAAAATAACAAATAATAAAGAAATAAATAAAAAATTTAACAAAGCAATAAATAATAGAGAAAAGATAACAATACGTTACTAAAACCACAAAAAAGAAAGAAAATATAATAATAAAGAAATAAAATTATGAATAATGAAGGAAAACAAATAATAAATAAATAAAATTTGGCATAATGATACATGGATTGTGCACATGTAGACCCCTTACCATGTTTAGAATAGTTGGTTTTGTTTAGTGGTGAAAAGGGGAGGTGACAAGCATTCATTCATTTGCACATTATTTGAGGAAGGGAGTGCTAGAAGACAAAGGGCATGGGGGTGATATTTGTAAGAAATATTTGTTGCAGCTCATCTAAAATTGGGTGGAGAGTCATCCCCAACACTTTGTTGCACTTAGTAAGATCTCGATAGCCTTAAAA
Source organism: Pinus tabuliformis (assembly GCA_031772625.1). Classification (NCBI taxonomy): domain Eukaryota; kingdom Viridiplantae; phylum Streptophyta; class Pinopsida; order Pinales; family Pinaceae; genus Pinus; species Pinus tabuliformis. The sequence goes on from CM062818.1 coordinate 717,011,108, forward strand.
ACAATAAATCACCAATATGATCTATTTTGCTTCTTCATTCTGCAATTATGTTTCTCTACTAACGTTTTCTTTTTAGATTTTATGCTAATGAGTTGAAAGTTTTTGTAGATAGCATGGCTTGATGCAATTAGTTGTATATTATTATGTTGGGTTGTTACACATTGGTGTCCTCTTTTTCCTTTTGTTACTGAGGTTCTAACACAACTTCATCACAACTGAAAAAGAAAAAAAAAAAAAAATTATAAAGGAAATTATAACGAAACTTCATCAAAACTGAAAAAATCAGTGTCAACATCAAATTGTTGTTCTAAATAATTTCCTCATTCTTGAAAATTACCAGCAATTGAGATATTTGGAACAAATCATGCAGCCTCTTAAAAAGTTCCAATCTTGGTTTCTTTCAAATTATTGGTACCCATTCGTAATAATTCATTCTCTCTGTCATAATGTGTCTTGAATAAAACATCTAAACCCTAATGATTATGAACACTATAATCCTTTTATTCTTTTTGTTTTAGATCTCACATATAGAATGCATGATGCACTAACATATTCCAATAATGTTTAGAGATAGAGATAAATGAAAAGGCGATTGGGATATTGCGAGAATTCATGTACGCCTTTTTAAGGAAAGCTAAAATCTTATTTTTCTTTTGCAACACCCAAGTACTATAGTATTAAGTTTCTAATGTCATCAATAGAATTACCCAATAACTATAATTTATCCAAGACCTTTCTCAAATAACTTTTGTTGTAATACCTATAGTTGGTAGTTGGATTTGACATAGAGTTAGAATTAAAACAACATGGCCAAAGAAAAGATTTAATTATAAGAAAAATTGAAAAAACAAACCACTGGAATAAAAAAAGATTTTCCCACAAACTAAGCAACGGTTAAATGTGAAAAAAAAACTCAAATAAATCCTAAGTCAAATTATCCCATGTAGGCTATAGGAATAATTGTCCCAAAAATACTTTTGAAATTAGTGAATATCATTAAGCCTGAAATATACGGTTAACACTGTGCTACTGCAATCACTTGAATAAGAAGTTTTACTGACATCACTAGGTACCTAAAATTGCCAAAGAGGACACACCAATATGAAACAATACCAAATATCTCAACTCCATTCAATGAATCCCATTCTCTTGATCCCTGCGCATTAATTTTCTCCACAATGCACTCATGACAATACCATGCCCCTTCTGGTAAATGAACTTTGGAAATAGAAACATATAAAAAATGATATGCAAAAGTGAAACCATCACAAAAATCAAAATATGATCCATTCCATGGGAAACATTCATCAATGTTGAAATGCTCTACATCATCCATTGTAAAACCTATAATATTCTTATGTATGTTCTTACAGTAATGTTTTTTCTATGAGATTGAACCATATGAATGAAAATTTGTCTTTAGAAGTGTCACTTAACTTAAATTTGACCTCCTCTACCAATCTTATTCGGTACAAGAAACTGTCTTTCTTTCGAATGGTAGGGATTTCTTCCAACCAATCCAATTTCCCTAGAAGAAAAGTTCATTTTTGTATCTACATTTGCATCTTGTTCAAATTTTACCTGCATTTTGATCTACATTCCAACTTCCTCAAATTCCATGATATCATCATAAGGAAACTCCAAAAAAATTATCTTTATGGAAGGTAATATGGTATAGCACTCAAAATTCAAATGTTTCAAATCCAAAATGTTTTGTCCCAATTAACTAATGAGACTATGACTCGATGGATATTCTATGAAATAAATTGGCGATTCTACTTCCACTAAGAAATTCCAATCAAGTTACCTGTAAACATATATTAAAAACATTAATGTTTTTAGCAGAGACTAGTTACCAAGTACAGGACCTTAGCGGTCACTTATAGCTTGTGTAGAAAGGTAGCAAAGCTTTCATATAAGCATTATTTCATGATAAACTACATAAAATATTACTAAAAGTATAAAATTCAAAAAATAAAATGAGCAGGAAAAAACTATATATTTCAAACATGGAGGAAATTTGAAAAGGAAAAGCAATATAAAAATTTGAATTTCATGAATTAAGTGAAAAATATCCCAAGACAATTGATGATGGAAACAATGTTTAGGGTATCTTTATGTGGTTTGCAGTCCTTGGAGATCGGTGATCGCTACATCTAAGGAATATTTGGACTAGGTATATCTACCTAAAGAAATCACTTCCTATTGACTCTAACATGGATCCTAACCCTGAGAGTGTCATGATGATTTAACATGTGATCTCTCAATAGTAAAGGTGCTTTACCATCAGGGACTCCACCAACTAAGCTAACTCTTGGGGTTAATTTTAGGGTATGTTTATTTTCTATCTTTTGACTTTTGGTTTTAGTTTTTCCTTAGGGTTGGTGTGTGTAGTGTGGTCAAAATTAGTTGACATAATCATAAACAACCCTAAAACATGGGTTAACCATAGTCAAGTCCCTTTACCCATATTTTATTTAATTATTGAATATCAAGTTTGGGAATGATATTTAGTAACTGAGGTAATTTGAAAGATACTAAAAATTAGAGATTAAAAGCCAAAAATAAAATATACCTAAAAGATTTTGATTCCTTTTCATTTCCCTTAGTCAAAAGTCATTTTCATTTATAGAAACCAGGGCTAATAATTACCAGAAATCTGAGTTTATGCAAATCGTGACACATTAGATCGTTAGTGTAATGATGCGAGATTGAATACACAAATGGGTATGAAGATGCCCTCCTAAATTTAATTAATGATTTACAAAATCAACCACACCAAACTCTTCTTGCATCTAATTCTTACTCTTCATCCTTTTGCTGCCCTCCCTCCATAACTACAAAAATTAATCCACCCACAAATGAAAACAAAAGAATCTATTTTTTTCCCTCCTATCATCACAATTTAAACCTTGCACTATCATATGACGTATTCCTTTTCTTTTCGTTCATTTTGATTAATTAATGAGCATATCGCTTAATTTCATGGCTAATTTTTATCGTGCACCTTCCTCTAATTACTCTGTTTGTAATAATGGTCTCCTTTAACAAGTTTTACAAATAAAATATGAGTGTTATCCCTCAAAAAATAATCGCCTAGCCATTTCCCATTAGGATCATCAAAATAACTGATGTACTATGGGTTTTTACACATTAAAACATACTTTAACCTTAGGAAATAGTTTAGCAAACAATTTCACTAAATTATTTCTCATTAAAATCCAAAAAACCCATGAGAATAATTAAATAAATAATTATTTATTTATTAATATCTCAAAATAATTATTTAATGATTATTTCTAATAATCTTGTTTAGGCTTATGTAATCCATATCTAGATTATAAGAAACAAATTTGAACAATAATCACATCAAGAAACATTTATCAACATGTTTAAAAACAACTATTGTGGTTCATAGTCAAGGCAACATGAATAATCAATTTGTCTTCCTATTTAACCTATTGCCATATCTTATTCTTTATCTTATAGTGATAATGAACCAAAGTGGTTGGTTGGAAACCTGCCTACAAATGTTTTTTGATTTGATTATTTCTAATCATTTATGACTTAACCACTCATGAATAATTGATAAATCATTATTTATTTATTATTCCATAAATAACCCTTATTTCCCTCGTGAGATAATTATTAAATCATTTTTCAAATAATTCTTTCTAATTCATCTTTGCCCTTATCCCTATAAAGTAATTAATAAATATTTTTTTATTTGTTAATTAGTTTAACCCTTTTATAAATAAATATATTTGGTCATTTCAAATCATCTTTCCCTCTTTAAAATAAAATAAAATATTTCTAACAACTAGATTTTGATTTAACCATTATTATTATTATTATTATTATTCTAGAGAGAAAGATTATTTGAAATGATCAAATATCTTTATTTAGAAAATGGTTAAAAAAATTGACAAATAAGAAATATTTAATAATTACTTTATGGGGATAAAGTCAAAGATGAATTAGGAATAATGGTTAAATAATGACTTAATAATTATGTCATGAGAAAAATAAGGGATAATTATAGAATAATAAATAAATAATAATTTATTAAATATTTATAAGTGGTTAAGTCAAATGGGTTAGAAATAATTATTAAAATTGATTTAATTATTATTTCAAAAGAATAATAAATAAATAATGATTTCTTTAATTATTCTCACGGCAGTTTTTATTTTAATGAGAAATTATTTAATATAATGGTTCACTAAATTATTTCCTAATGTTAAAGTGAGTTTTAATATGTAAAAACTCATCCTACACGGTATATTTTGATTGACCTAGTAGATAATGGCTAGGTGATCATTTTTTGGATTATAACAATTGGGAATTTAGAATATGAGATACCATAAAATGGGATATATATATATATATATATATATATATATATATATATATATATATATATATATATATATATATATATATATATATATATAATAGATTTCATATATATCTTGTGCTACTATTTCTACTGGACATTATCCATCACTTTGCATGAACTAATTAGATCTCCTATTTTTATCCTTCCTTCATTGTCTTAGTATGCAATAAACTATTCTCTTTCCTAACTCATATCGATGCCAAATTCTTAACAATAAAATGTATTGAAATTTTGAGATCCTTCTTCCACAATTGTGACCAAAGATTTAACACAAAATGCAACTATCCTCACATTCGTGTTTGGGCCTTATTTTATGTTTTGCTCAAGCAAACCAGTCAAAAGTGGAACTCCCAAATTATAGAGTTGTCGAACTAATTATTTTTGGAGTCCAACTTCGTCTCTATTCCAAATAGACTTTCACTATCCACTTCATGCAGTCCCGCCACTATTCTTCTTTGAGGTATGAATTTTAAATAGCCCGGAAAATGATCTCATTCAAGGAACACCATTTGATTCCCATAGAAATTTGGAAATTCTATAAGACTAAAAATTAGCTCCAAACACAACACTTTAGCAAAAATCTTTACTTTTTTTCACATCATATGCTATTTAAAAGCTTTCGTCATCCTTTCCATGTGGTTACCATCTAGTGGTGCCACATGGCTAATGAAACATTACTCACTTGTCCATATTAAAACTCCAAAACTAACAACCACATACCACTTGCACAAATTGTTATGCCATCGCACATGCCTAGTTAATGGCACCTCAGGTAGCACATACGTTTGCCATATCATCAACCTGTACAGATAAGAAGAAGGTTGGGTTTTGACCTTTCCTCATAATTTCACTAGAGAATAACATCTTGAACCCCTGAGCTCCCGAACAACTTGATTTGTCGAAACTACTAACATGCCCCGAACAACTAAGATACACTCAATAAATGCAAGATTTAGACATTTTCTACACATGATTCTTATTTAGCTTACAGGGATCTCAAACTTCTCGACTTCTTCAACAAAGGTTGACCTCTAAACTTCAACCTGTGTCATCTCTTGAACCCTTAGAATTATTTTGGACTATCATATACCATTTGAAAGTTCTTTCTGGCGGTTATCAAAATATGCATTTTACATGGACATCTCACTTGATGTTTTGTAAGCAAAGTGCTTTCAACCAATTGGAAATTAAAGATTTCATCCACTAGGTTTACTCATAGTGCTTTTAAGGATTCTTTAAGTATTCTGTTATTATTGTGTTTCTCTACCAATGACCTAAACAAACAACTTGATGTTGCTCTTGACATTAATGACGATACATCAATCTCCATGGTTAATCACATGTGCCAATCAATGAAAACATCATGTCCAAGATTGATAGAGTTGAACATAAAACAATGGGGTTATCCTATATGTTTGATTTCAATACTAAATTCACTGCTTTTAATTCTGCTAAGGGTTAAGGTGTGTAGAATATATTTTCAATAGGACTTTTCATGTCACTTACGTCCAAGGCAAAAAGTATAAGCATAACGGGTATATTTGGATCAATGTGTGGGAACAATGGAGAGATACCTAGCTTGTAGTGTAGTACCAATATTTATTCTATAAATAAACCCATCAGTTGACAAAGATGTAAATATGATTGGTGAATAATTATGTCCAGTGAAGCCATATAAACTAATTGCATATCTGGTTCGATGAGGAGAATGTTACCAAGCGTTTGTAAAAAATCCTAGGTTAGTGGATCAACTAAATTGAAGTGCAATTCTAGTATGGCTCCCACTTTTGAGACAAAAACACCAATATGACATTTGTCCCTTGAATAAGTCAACACACCAAGAATGTTTTAGACCACGGATCATCCAGGTCCATAAAGGTCAACATGGACCCCATATATCTAACTTCATCACACACATGTAGGCCCTCAAGTAACTTACGTGAAACTTGAATCTCCCTGGATCATAAATTTGGCTTTCAAAATATATGGACAAAACGCGAACAGGGCAGCAGGTGATAGAGCATGGTTTTGAGAATTCAAGGCCTTCCTTGATACCATTCGCAGTCACACAATAAAAAGATAAGGAACAAAAAGGGGTTTTACATAAGAGATGAGGGTAAATTTGGGATGTGGTTTAATCAAGTCGATTAAAAAACGATAGTAGAATTTTCCCAAATTGAATTAAAAGGAGAAAAGTGAACAAGTGATGAGTAGTATTTAGTATTTTCCATCGAAAGTAGATAGGATACATTAATAATTCCTCATAGATTTGAAACAATGTTTGTCAACTCTATGTATTTTAATTTTGTATTTGAATGTGTCTTTTTCCTATTGTAGTTATTATTCCATGTAATGGTAATTAAATAATTCGTTTGGCATCTTTCATTTCATACTAAATCAATCAAATTGCCAAATTAGTAGTTATATTATCAGCCATTTTTAAATTTTAGCTATTGTAGTTGTATTTGAAAATATGTTTTAGTGACTCAATGATTTTATATCAAAATATTTTTACATATAATTACTCATTGAGGCTCATTTCATACTTCCTTCTAAGAAATTAAGTCCTCTATTTACTTTAGCAAATATCTAAGTTGATTATATTGTCTTGTTTTATGTATTGACCTCAAGCCTATATTACAGATTAATCCATAACATAGTGCATATCATTTGTGGCCTAAAATTTTATGATCCTACACAACTTTTCATACACCTCAACTATATAGTCATTTTAATGAAAGTCTATTGATTACACATCATATGACATCAAAATTTTTGTATGCATGCAAGAAGTCATTACTAAAACATAAAATTTCATTTCATAATGTTTTTTTTATCCGTTGAACCATATTTCTCTCTAACATCTTATAAAATACACACAAGATAAGTAAATTAATTAACATTTATCAATGATGTTGAAATGGTAAAAGACAATTTTGATTTTTCTAACATTTATTGAAGGCCCTAATCCATTGGACATAATGTGATTTCTTAGCCTATATATTAATTTATTGAAATGTTAAATTATACAACATCATAACAAATTTTACTATATTTTCTTGAGAAATAAAAATATAATTATTTATTTCCCTTCAATTTCATGTAATTTTTACATAGGAAATTTATCTTACTTAAACCTAGTTTAATTACTTTTTTCATTGATTAATGTGTAATATCAAATATATTATTATTGTGTTTTATTATCGCTTTTTCTTTTTAAGAAAAAATAATTCAAAATTATCATTAATTTAATATTATTTAAAAATTGTAAACATAATAACAAAAGATGGAAAAGTGAAATAACAATGTTTTTCTTTAAATAGTTATGAACAAAACTTACAAATATATTAATAAAAATTAAAGAATGGGCTTTCCTTTTCAAATATTATTAATATCACTTTGAAATATAATAATTGAAATATTGATATGTAAAATAGTAAGGTTTTTAGTTGAAAAGTTATTAATTGTAATTGAAAAAGGTATTATGTCTATGGAATTTTAGTACAAGTAGATTTAGTTCAACCACAGAATTGACCTCAAGCAAGAGAATTGAACTCTTAACTTCTCGATAGCAAAGGTGCTTTAACAACATTCCAATGTCTTTGAGAACATTCCAGTGTTTAAGGAGAAATCAATGAGTTAAAATGATATATTTTCATATCAAATTATAGATTTTTTAAGACATGGAACCTTTATATGGATGATGTTTTTCATTGTGAGCTTTTTCCTTCATAACGAAAACATCAATGAGTTAAAATGATATATTATAATATCAAATTATAGATTTGTTAAGACATGGAATATTTATATGGATGAAATTTTTCATTGTGAGTCTTTTCTTTTATAACGAAAACATATAAAATAAGTAGGTTGATAGATATTAGTCATTTTATTTTGTAATTTTTTTTAATAAATTATATTTATTGTGTGAGATTTCCTAAAGAGAATTTGTAATATATTTAGTCTATCTAAAGTTTTGGATGATTATTCCATCCATCATCTCATGCTCTTTGGTCCGTCATGATGGATGGAGTATCCATCCATAACATTGGACTCACTAAATCAATTACACAATTTTCTTCAAGAAATATCCAAAAATATGAACCAATATAGATCCATCTTAAGCATCGAGACAATTTTATTTTATAATTTTTTAAAATAATCTATATTGTGTAATAGATTTAGTCCTTCCAAAGTTTGAGATGGTTACTCCATCCATCATCTCAATCTCTTTGGTCCATCATGATGGATGGAGTATCTATCCATAACACTGGACTCACTAAATCAATTACACAATTCTCTTCCGCAAATATCCAAGAATATGAACCAACATAGATCCATCTTAACCATGTATCTGTCAAGCGTCAAACCTATATTTTGAGTAAAAAACTTGAGAAAAGGCTTGCACCTCGAGATATTTGATCCCTCTAGGAGCTTGATTAATATGCGGGTAAGATGGATCTAGGATGGTTATTTAATACTATATCATATCTATATTTGTATCTATGTGTCTCTTTTTTATTCTCTCTCTCTATTTCACCCCCCAAACATACACACTCTCTCTCCATATCTATTTATTATATCTCTCTCTCTCCCCCTCACTCGCTCTATCTCTCCCTTTTCACTCCCTCTCTCTCTCCAGCTTTCTCCCTCTCTCTCCCTCCAACTCCTTCTCTTCCTCAGTCTCTCTCTCTCCTCTCTCTTGAGTCCTTTCTCTCCTGGCACCCACCCCCACACACCCAATCTCTCTTCTCCACAACTCTGTCACTAACTCCCTCGCTCTCTCCTCACTTTCCCCTACATCTATGTGTCTCCCTCTCTCTCTTCCCCTTATCTCCCTATCTCGCTACTCTCTTTTTCTCTCTCTTACCTCCTCTCCTCTCTCCCTCACTCTCTGTCCATCTCTCCCTTGTCACTCCGTCTCTATATCCACCTCTATCTCTCTATGTCTTTTTCATTTCCTCTCATCCTCTCCCCCTCCATCTTCATATCCAACTCTCCCTATCTCCTTCTCTCTCTCCCCTCATCTCTCTCTTCCTTCCTCTCACTCCCTCTCTCTCCTTCTCTCTCTCTCCACTCTCCAACTCTTCCACCGTCTACTCCTCTCTCCCCCACCCCCTATCTCTCACCCACCTATCTTTCATAACTTTGATCACATTATATTATGTTTAAGAAATTATCTAAATTAAAATGCTCGATTCGTTGGAAAATAGTAAACCTACATTTTGCATCAAGCATGTCAAAGAAAATACAATAATAAAAAACTTAAAAGAATCATGCAGTCTCTTTTCTCTATTATTTTTAGTCACTTTGTTTGATCTAATTGGTTGGATCCTTGCTCAAGATGGATCTATGTTGGTTATTAATAATAATATTTACATTATATAAATTTCACATCTCTATATCTAGAAATATTCTTATTTTTAGTTTTTATTGAAACCTTGATTTAATTTCTATGGGAATATTTTTAATCGATAGAAGGTTTAGATATATCTCAAAAGAAATTATAAATTTTTTCTTTTAGATTTAAAGAAAAAAATGTTATAAAATAAAATTAAAATACAATATTTATAAAATATTTTGATAGTGAAATAAGTTATGGTTTTTGGGCATGTTGTATTGATAAGCAATGGTATTGGTCCATTGTATTGTATCAAATACTATTTACAAGTTAAGAATATCCATGGTAAAGTGGGGTGAATATTCATAGTAAAGAATAGTGTCATACTGTTATAAAATATTTTGATTGTGAAATAAGTTATCATTTTTAGGCATGTGTTATTGATAAGCCATGGTATAGGCCCATGGTATTATAATAAAGCTTATTCACAAGTTCATAATATTAATAGCAAAGTGGGGGGAATATCCATAGTTAAGAATCTTGTCATATTGTTATAAAAAGATGATTGTAAAATAAGTTATGGTTTTGGGCATGTGGTATTGATAAGCCATGGTATTAGCCCCACGTATTGTAGCAAAGCGATAAAAAAATGAAAATATAAAAAAACAAATTTCATTATTTTTATCACTTTAAATTTTTATTATCAATTGAGCTAACATTTAAATGTTTACACCATAGGGTTTATATTACTTTAAACTCTTTATTTATTACTTTTTAACTTTTAATTATTACTTTTAACTCTTTATTTAACAACCAACATTTAAAATTATTTACATACTTACATTACACCTACATATCTACAATGTACCAAACTTTTGACTTTGTTTTTAAAATTTAATAAGCCTTCCATGATTCTAGGACAAAGTAGGACAATTATATTTTTATACTTGAATTTTTTTTTTAATCAACTTAAAATAATTGTGAAGGAATTTTAATTGTGAAAAAAATTTTAAGTCCAAAAAGTTTGTTATTCTAGCCAACACCAAAAAATCACTTTTGTGGATTCCATCAAATTATTAATTCCCCGTCATAGAAAAAATAGAATATATAAATTCCTTTTAGGGTAAACCCAACCCTAAAAAGAAATCTCCCACAAATATATATACTCAAACCTATCTCTCCCATCCATTTGGACAATTATTCTGTTCGTTCTTATGTTCTTTCGGAGAGCGTAGCATAACTGGGGAAGCGAATCCATTAGATCTATTAAAAACCCATCTTACGCCTCTCAGAGCCAAGCGTGACTGCGGAGGCGGATCCATTAGATCTACTGAAAAGCCCTCGATTAGATCGCTTTAGACGTTCGTGGGTTTTATCCTAAAAAGCCATCTATGGAACAGCAGCCCTCGCTCCACGCTTCGAACAAATTACATTCAAGAATCATTCCAATAATAAGTTGAGAAGAATCGCCCTCGCTCCACGCTTCGAACAAATTACATTCAAGAATCATTCCAATAATAAGTTGAGAAGAATCATTTGCTTAAACACTAGCTGAAGAATCATTTACTTAAACACAAATTAGAATATGTTTGGTACAGATTCTAAGATATTCTCAGAATCTGTTGGAAGCGTGGTCTAGTCTGGAGGGAGGGCTGCTGTTCCTTCCACCACAAAGAGAGTGTCGTTCATTTGAGCTCGCTTCGGAAGCCATCGATGGCTTTTTAGACGACATAACCTACGAACGTCTAAAGCGATCTAATCGATGGCTCTTCAGTAGACCTAACGGATTCTCCTCAGCAGTCACGCTTGACTAGATCTAATGGATTCGCCTCCGCAGTTATGCTTCGCTCTGAAAGAACACAAGAACTAACAGAATAATTTTACAAATCGATGTGAGAGATAGGTTTGACTATATATATTTGTGGGAGATTTCTTTTTAGGTTGGGTTTACCCTAAAATGAATTTATATATTCTGAATTAATAATTTGACGGAATCCACCAAAGTGATTTTTTTGGTGTTGGTTAGAATAACAAACCTTTTGGAGTTAAAATTTCTCCATAATTTTTGTAAGTTGATTTAAAGGGAGGAAATCAAATATAAAAAACATTAATTGTTTTATTTTGTCTTAGAATAATGGAGTGTCATTAAATTTTAAAAACAAAGCTAAAAGTCTAAATATAGGTTACATGTGTAGGTGTAATGTAAGTATGTAAACAATTTTAAGTGTTGGCTTAATGAAAAATAATTAAAAGTTTAAATATTTAAATATTGGTTATTAAATAAAGAGTTAAAAGTAATAACTCAGAACTTAAAAAGTAATAAATAAAGGGTTAAAAGGTAATAAATAAAGAGTTAAAACTTAAAAGCAATAACTAAAAAGTTAAAAAATAATAAATAAAAAGTTAAAGTAATATAAACCCACGTATGGGTATGACTTTAAATATTTAAATGTTACCTCAATTAACCATAAAAATTTAAAGTAATAAAAATAATGATATTAAATTTTTAAAATATTTGTTTTATTATAGATTTGTTACAATACCATGGGCTAATACCATGGCTTATCAATACCACATGCCCAAAAACCATAATTTATTTCACAATCAAAATATTTTATAACAATATTATAAGATTCTTAACCATGGATATTCACCCTTACTTTGTTATTAATATTGTGAACTTGTGAATAAGCTTTGTTACAATACTATGGCTTATCAATAACACATGCTTGAACATCATAACTTATTTTACAATCAAAATATTTTATAACAATATGACAAGATTCTTTACTATGGGTACTCACCCAACTTTACCATGGATATTCTTAACTTGTAAATAAGATTTGTTACAATACCATGGACCAATACCATTACCTATCAATGCCACACGCCCAATCACCATAACCTATTTCACAATCAAAATATTTTATAAATATTGTATTTTAATTTTATTTTATAACATTTTTTTCATTAAATCTAAAAGAAAATTTTTATAATTTCTTTTGAGATATATCTAAACCTTCTATCCTAGTAATGATTAAAAATATTCCCATAGAAATTAAATCAGTGTTTTAATAAAATAAAAAATCAGAATATTTTTATATATAAATATGTGAAATTTATATAATATAAATATTATTATTAATAGCCAACATAGATCCGTCTTAAGTAAAGATCCAAGGAATTAAGTCAAACAAAGTGACTAACAATAATAGAGAAAAGATAGTGCATGATTCTTTTAAGTTTTTCATGATTGTCTTTTCTTTGACACGATTGATCCAAAATATAGGTTTAATATCTTACAACCAATTGAGTTTTCTTTTTCTTCTAATTCAGATACTTCTTAAACACAATATAATGCGATCAAATTTAAGAGAGAGGCGGGTGGGGTAGAGGGGAGTACAAAGTGACAGAGTTGGAGAGAGAGAGAGAGAGAGAGAGAGAGAGATGGGTGAGAGAGATATATAGAGATGAGAGAGAGGGAAAGAGAGGAAGGAAGAGAGAGAGGAGGGGAGAGAGAGAAGGCGTGAGAGGAAGAGAGAGATAAGGGGAGAGAGAAAATGAGAGATAGATATGGAGATGGAGGGGAAAAGAGTGGCAGGAAATGACAAAGACATAGAGAGATAAAGGTGGATATAGAGAGGAAGTGACAAGGGAGAGATGGAGAGACAGTGAGGGAGAGAGGAGAGGAGGTAAGAGAGAGAAGAGGAGAGTAGCGAGATAGGGAGAGAAGGGGAAGAGAGAGAGGGAGACACATAGATGGAGAGTAAAGAGAGGAGAGAGGGACGGAGTTAGTGATGGAGTTGTAGGGAAGAGAGGAGAGAGTGATGGGTGGAGAGGGGGAGAGGTAGAGGGAGGTGGGAGAGAAAGGGAGAGAGAAGGGACTCAAGAGAGAGAAGAAGAGAGAGAGAGAGGAGAAGAGAGGGAGTTGAAGGGAAAGAGAGAGGGAGTGACAAGGGATAGAGGAGAGTAGCACAGAGAGAGAGGGGGGGGGAAGAGGTGGAGAGAGAGATAAATAGATATGGAGAGAGAGTGTGTATGCTAGGGGATGAAATAGAGAGAGAGAGAATAATTAAGAGACGCATAGATACAAATATAGATATGATATAGTATTATATGACCATCCTAGGTCTATCTTAACCCCATATTAATCAATCTCCTAGAGGGATCATATATATCGAGGTGAAAACCTTTTGTCAAGTTTTTTACTCAAAACATAGGTCTAGACATCGAGAGATTTGATCCATATAGAAGGTTGACACATACAACGTTAAGTTGGATCTATGTTGGTTCATACTCTTGGATATTTCTCGAAGAGAATTTTGTAATTTATTTAGTGAGTCCAATGTTATGGATGGATACTCCATCCATCATGATGAACCAAAGACCTTGAGATGATGGATGAAGTAACGATTCGAAACTTTGGATGGACTAAATCTATTACATAGTTCTCTTCCAGAAATCTCCAACAACAAAGATAATTTATTAAAAAGATTACAAAATAAAATGACTCATTTTAGATGTTTTCATTATAAAATAAAAAACACAATGAAGAATATCATCGATATAAAGATTCTATGTCTTAAAAAATCTATAATTTGATATTAAAATATATCATCTTAACTCATTGATTTCTCCTTAAACATTGGAAAGTTCTCAAATATATTTCTCTAGTAAGTAGAGTATTTCTAAATTATTTTAAGTAATTATAGATAAAGATAAGGTATTCCATAATATTTAAAGATCACTTTTTTAATAAATTTTAATTTACATTAGCCTCAAGGATTAGTTTAGCTCGTGAGTCTCTAATGTTAAAGCACATTTTCTATTAAGAATTTAAGAGTTCAATTCTCTTGCTTAAGGTCTGTGTGGTTGACTTAAATCTAATTGGTACTAATTTTCCAAGGACATAATAATCACCAATATCAAAATACCGTAAACCACATTAAATAAAAACACACAAAAACTCAACTAACATTTAAATTATAATTATAAGTATTACCTTTTTCAATTACAATTAATAGCATATCAATATTTCAATTATTATATTTCAAAGTGATATTTCTAATATTTGAAAAGGAAAGCCCTATTCTTTAATTTTTATTAATATATTTCTAAGTGTTGTTATTTCACTTTTTCATATTTTGTTATTATGAGTACAATTTTTAAATAATATTAAATTAATGACAATTTTGAAATTTTGAATTGAGGCTTTGTGATCCATATCAAGTTTAAGAGAAATTCTTCGGCGTAAATCACAAGATAAAACATTTGTGGACGTGTTTCGAACCAACTTGTCGTGACGATGAACCACACTTATCTTGTAATTTACGCCGAAGAATTTCTCTTAAATTTTGAAATGATAATTTTGAAATATTTTTTCTTAAAAAGAAAAAGTGGTAATAAAACTGGATAAAAATATATTTGATATTCCACACTAATAAAAGACGAAAGAAATTAAACATGATTAAGTAAGATAAAATTCATATAGAAAAATTATACAAAATTGAAGGGAAATAAATAATTATATTTTTATTTTTCACAAAATAAAGTTAAATTTCTTATAATGTTCTATGATTTAACCATTCAATAAATTAATATATATAATAAGAATTCACATTATGTACAATGGATTAGGGCCCTCAATATATGTTACAAAAATCAAAATTGGCTTTTACAATTTCAACATCATTGATAACTGTTTTACTTATCATGTGTGTGTTTTCTTATACGTTAGAGAGAAATATGGTTCAAACAGATAAAAAAATATCATGAAATGGAACTTGATGTTTTAGTGATGACTTCTTGCAATGCATAATTTTTTTTTAATGCCATATGATGTGCAATGAATAGACTTTCATTAGAAGGAAGATATAGTTAAGGACTTGATTGTTTAGAAGGAAATATGAAATGAGCCTCAACGAGTAATTATACATAAAACGGATATAAAATAGTTGAGTCAGTAAAACATATTTTCAAATACAACTACAATATCTAAAATTTAAAAATGCTTGAAAATATAACTATTAATTTTGCAAGTTGATTGGTTTAGTACGAAACGAAAAATGCCAAACTAATTATTTAATTACCATTACATGGACAAAACGCGAATGAGGCAGCAGGCGATAGAGCATGGTTTTGCGAATTCAACGCCTTCCTTCTTATTAAAAAAAAAGATTAACAAACAGTTGAGAGTGGAGTGTTGCTAAGGATTGGGATTTATTGATGTTTCTTTATGGGATGTGGAAGAAAAACACTTATCAAGAGTTAACGGGAATGGGAACATTGATACCTTTCGTAGTCACACAGTAAAAAGATAAGGAACAAAAAGGGGTTTTACGTAAGAGATGAGGGTAAATTTGGGATGTGGTTTAATCAAGTCTATTAAAAAACAATAGTAGAATTTTCCCAAACTGAATTAAAAGAAGAAAAGTGAAGAAGTGATGTGTAGTATTTAGTATTTTCCAGCGAAAGTAGATAGGATACATTAATAATTCCTCATAGATTTGAAACAATGTTTGTCAACTCTATGTATTTTAATTTTGTATTTGAATGTGTTTTTTTTCTATTGTAGTTATTATTCCATGTAATGGTAATTAAATAATTTGTGGCATCATTTATTTTCTACTAAATCAATCAAATTGCAAAATTAGTAGTTATATTATGGATTTTTAAATTTTAGATATTGTAGTTGTATTTGAAAATATATTTTAGTGACTCAATCATTTTATATCAAAATAGTTTTACATATAATTACTCGTTGGGGCTCATTTCATATTTCCTTCTAAAAAATTAAGTCCTCTATTTACTTTAGCTTCCTCAACTTATGGAAATATCTAAGTTGATTATATTGTCTTATTTTATGTATTGACCTCAAGCCTATATCACAGATTAATCCAAAACATAGTGCATATCATTTGTGGCCTAAAATTTTATGATCCTACAAAACTTTTCATACACCTCAACTATATAGTCCTTTTAACGAAATTCTATTGATTACGCATCATATGACATCAATTTTTTTGTATGCATTGCAAGAAGTCATTACTAAAACATAAAATTTCATTTTATAATGTTTTTTATCTTCTCTCTAACATCTTATAAAAGACACACATGATAAGTAAATTAGTTAACATTTATCAATGACGTTGAAATGGTAAAAGACAATTTTGATTTTTCTAACATTTATTGAAGGCCCTAATTCATTGGACATAATGTGATTTCCTAGTCTATATATTAATTTATTGAAATGTTAAATCATACAACATCATAACAAATTTAACTATATTTTCTTGACAAATAAAAATATAATTATTTATTTCCCTTCAATTTGGTATAATTTTTACATACGAAATTTATCTTACTTAAACCTAGTTCAATTACATTTCTCATTGATTAATGTGTAATATCAAATATATTATTATTGCGTTTTATTATCGCTTTTTCTTTTTAAGAAAGAATAATTCAAAATTATCATTAATTTAATATTATTTAAAAGTTGTAAACATAATAACAAAAGATGGAAAAGTGAAATAACAATGTTTTTCTTTAAATAGTTATGAACAAAACTTACAAATATATTAATAAAAATTAGAGAATGGGCTTTCCTTTTCAAATATTATTAATATCACTTTGAAATATAATAATTGAAATATTGATATGTAAAATAGTAAGGTTTTTAGTTGAAAAGTTATTAATTGTAATTGAAAAAGGTAATACTTATAAATATAATTCAAATGTTAACTAAGTTTTTGTGTGTTTTTATTTAGTGTGGTTTATGGTATTTTGATATTAGTGATCATTATGTCTATGGAATTTTAGTACCAAGTAGATTTAGTTCAACCACAGAATTGATCTCAAGCAAGAGAATTGAACTCTTAACTTCTCGATAGCAAAGGTGCTTTAACAGACATCCCAATGTTTTTGAGAACATTCCAATGTTTAAGGAGAAATCAATGAGTTAAAATGTTATATTTTAATATCAAATTATAGATTTTTTAAGACATGGAATCTTTATATGGATGATATTTTTCATTGTGAGTTTTTTCCTTCATAACTAAAACATCAATGAGTTAAAATGATATATTATAATATCAAATTATAGATTATTTAAGACATGGAATATTTATATGGATGAAATTTTTCATTGTGAGTCTTTTCTTTTATAACGAAAACATACAAAATAAGTAGGTTGAGTCATTTTATTTTGTAATTTTTTTTAATAAATTATATTTATTGGGTGAGATTTCCTAAAGATTATTGTGTAATATATTTAGTCTATCTAATGTTTTGGATGGTTATTCCATCCATCATCTCATGCTCTTTGGTCCATCATGATGGATGGAGTATCTATCCATAACACTAGACTCACTAAATCAATTACACAATTCTCTTCCGCAAATATCCAAGAACATGAACCAACATAGATCCATCTTAACCATGTATCTATCAAGGGTCAAACCTATATTTTGAGTGAAAAACTTGAGAAAAGGCATGCACCTCGAGATATTTGATCCCTCTAGGAGCTTGAATAATATGGGGGTAAGATGGATCTAGGATGGTTATTTAATACTATATCATATCTATATTTGTACCTATGTGTCTCTTCTTTGTTCTCTCTCTCTATTTCACCCCCCAAACATACACACTCTCTCTCCATATCTATTTATATATATATATCTCTCTCTCTCTCCCCCTCACTCTCTCTCTCTCTCTCCATTTTCACTCCCTCTCTCTCTCCACCATTCTCCCTCTCTCTCCCTCCAACTCCTTCTCTTCCTCAGTCTCTCTCTCTCCTTCTCTCTCTTGAGTCCTTTCTCTCTTGCCGCCCACCCCCACACACCCATCACTCTCTCCTTCGCTCTTCTCTACAACTTTGTCACTAACTCCCTCGCTCTCTCCTCAGTTTCCCCTACATCTATGTGTCTCCCTCTCTCTCTTCCCCTTATCTCCCTATCTCGCTACTCTCTTTTTCTCTCTCTTACCTCCTCTCCTCTCTCCCTCACTCTCTTTCCATCTCTCCCTTGTCACTCCCTCTCTATATCCACGTCTATCTTCCTTCCTCTCACTCCCTCTCTCTCCTTCTCTCTCTCTCCCCTACTCTCTCTCTTCCTTCCTCTCTTTCCCTCCCTCTCACCTCCATATATCTCACTCACCCCATCATTCTCCCTTTATTTCTCTCTCTCCACTCTCCAACTCTTCCACCATCTACTCCTCTCTCCTCCACCCCCTATCTCTCACCCCTATCTTTCATAACTTTGATTACATTATATTATGTTTAAGGAATTATGTAAATTAAAATGCTCGATTGGTTGGAAGATAGTAAACCTACATTTTGCATCAAGCATGTCAAAGAAAATACAATAATCAAAAACTTAAAAGAATCAGGCAGTCTCTTTTCTCTATTATTGGTAGTCACTTTGTTTGATCTAATTGCTCGGATCCTTGGTCAAGATGGATCTATGTTGGTTATTAATAATAATATTTACATTATATAAATTTCACATCTCTATATCTAGAAATATTCTTATTTTTACTTTGATTAAAACCTCAATTTAATTTCTATGTTGGTTATTAATAATAATATTTACATTATATATATATTTCACATCTCTATATCTAGAAATATTCTTATTTTTACTTTTATTAAAACCTTAATTTAATTTCTATGGGAATATTTTTAATATTCAAGACCATAGAAGGTTTAGATATATATCAAAAGAAATTATAAATTTTTACTTTTAGATTTAATGAAAAAATGTTATAAAATAAAATTAAAATACAATATTTATAAAATATTTTGATAGTGAAATAAGTTATGGCTTTTGGGCATGTGGTATTGATAAGCAATGGTATTGGTCCATTGTATTGTATCAAATCCTATTTACAAGTTAAGAATATCCATGGTAAAGTGCGGTGAATATCCATAGTAAGGAATAGTGTCATACTTTTATAAAATATTTTGATTGTGAAATAAATTATCATTTTTAGACATGTGTTATTGATAAGCCATGGTATTGGCCCATGGTATTACAGTAAAGCTTATTCACAAGTTCATAATATTAATAGCAAAGTCGGGGGGATATCCATGGTTAAGAATCTTGTCATATTGTTATAAAAAATGATTATGAAATAAGTTATGGTTTTGGGCATGTGGTATTGATAAGCCATGGTATTAGCCCACGGTATTGTAACAAAGTTATAAAAAATGAAAATATAAAAAAATAAATTTCATTATTTTTATCACTTTAAATTTTTATTATTAATTGAGCTAACATTTAAATGTTTACACCCATCCCTATAGGGTTTATATTACTTTAAACTCTTTATTTATTACCTTCTAACATTTTATTTATTACTTTTAACTCTTTATTTAACAACCAACATTTAAAATTATTTACATACTTACATTACATCTACATATCTATAATGTAGCAAACTTTTGACTTTGTTTTTAAAATTTAATAAGCCATTTATAATTCTGGAACAAAGTAAGACAATTATATTTTTATATTTGGTTTTTTTTTTAATCAACTTAAAATAATTGTGAAAGAATTTTAAGTCCAAAAAAGTTTGTTATTCTAGCCAACACCAAAAAAATCACTTTTGTGATTCCATCAAATTATTACCTCCCCGTCATAAAAAAAAAAATAGAGTATATAAAGTCCTTTTAGGGTAAACCCAACCCTAAAAAGAAATCTCCCACAAATATATATACTCAAACCTATCTCTCACATCCATTTGGACAATTATTCTGTTCGTTCTTATGTTCTTTCGGAGAACGTAGCATAACTGGCGAAGCGAATCCATTAGATCTACTAAAAACCCATCTTACGCCTCTCAGAGCCAAGCGTGACTGCGGAGGCGGATCCATTAGATCTACTGAAAAGCCCTCGATTAGATCGCTTTAGACGTTCGTGGGTTATATCCTAAAAAGCCATCGATGGCTTCGGAAGCGAGCTCAAATGAACGACACTTGGTCTTTGTGGTGCAAGGAACAGCAGCCCTCGCTCCACACTGGCCCACGCTTCGAACAAATTACATTCAAGAATCATTCAAATAATAAGCTGAGAAGAATCATTTGCTGAAACACTAATATGTTTGGTACAGATTCTAAGATATTCTCAGAATCTGTTGGAAGCGTGGGCTAGTCTGGAGCGATGGAGCGAGTGCGGCTGTTCCTTCCACCACAACGAGAGTGTCGTTCATTTGAGCTCGCTTCGGAAGCCGTCGATGGCTTTTTAGACGACATAAGCTACGAACGTCTAAAGCGATCTAATCGATGACTCTTCAGTATATCTAACGGATTCTCCTCAGCAGTCACGCTTGCCTCTGAAAGGCGCAAGATGGGTTTTAGTATATCTAATGGATTCGCCTCCGCAGTTATGCTTCGCTCTGCAAAGAACACAGAACGAACAGAATAATTGTACAAATCGATGTGAGAGATAGGTTTGACTATATATATTTGTGGGAGATTTCTTTTTAGGGTTGGGTTTACCCTAAAATGAATTTATATATTCTGAATTGATAATTTGACGGAATCCACCAGAGTGTCTTTTTTTTTTGTTGTTGGTTAGAATAACAAACCTTTTGGAGTTAAAATTCCTCCACAATTTTTGTAAGTTGATTTAAATGAAGGAAATCAAATATAAAAATATAATTGTTTTATTGTTTCTTAGAATAATGGAGTTTCATTAAATTTTAAAAACAAAGCCAAAAGTCTAAATATAGGTTACATGTGTAGGTGTAAGGTAAGTATGTAAACAATTTTAAATGTTGGTTTAATGAAAAATAATTAAAAGTTTAAATATTTAAATGTTGGTTGTTAAATAAAGAGTTAAAAGTAATAACTAAGAACTTAAAAAGTAATAAATAAAGAGTTAAGAGGTAATAACTAAAGAGTTAAAAGTAATAACTAAAAAGTTACAAAATAATAAATAAAAAGTTAAAGTAATATAAACCCGGGTATGGGTATGACTTTAAACATTTAAATGTTACCTCGATTAACAATAAAAATTTAAAGTAATAAAAATAATGATATTAAAATTTTAAAATTTTTGTTTTATTATGGATTTGTTACAATACCATGGGCTAATACCATGGCTTATCAATGCCACATGCCCAAAAACCCTAAATTATTTCACAATCAAAATATTTTATAACAATATTATAAGATTCTTAACCATGAACTTGTGAATAAGCTTTGTTACAATACTATGGCTTATCAATAACACATGCTTGAACATCATAACTTGTTTTACAATCAAAATATTTTATAACAATATGACAAGATTCTTCACTATGGGTATTCACCCCACTTTGCCATGGATATTCTTAACTTGTGAATACGATTTGTTAGAATACCATGGACCAATACCATTACTTATCAATGCCACATGCCCAATCACCATAACTTATTTCACAATCAAAATATTTTATAAATATTGTATTTTAATTTTATTTTATAACATTTTTTTCATTAAATCTAAAAGAAAAAAATTATAATTTCTTTTGAGATATATCTAAACCTTCTATCGTAGTAATGATTAAAAATATTCCCATAGAAATTAAATCACTGTTTTAATAAAATAAAAAATCAGAATATTTTTATATATAAATATGTGAAATTTATATAATATAAATATTATTATTAATAGCCAACATAGATCCGTCTTAAGTAAGGATCCAAGGAATTAAGTCAAACAAAGTGACTCACAATAATAGAGAAAAGATAGTGCATGATTCTTTTAAGCTTTTCATTATTGTCTTTTCTTTGACACGATTGATCCAAAATATAGGTTTAATATTTTACAACCAATTGAGTTTTCTTTTTTTTCTAATTCAGATACTTCTTAAACACAATATAATGCGATCAAATTTAAGAGAGAGAGAGGGGGGTGGGGTAGAGGGGAGTACAAAGTGACAGATTTGGAGAGAGAGAGAGAGAGAGAGAAAGGGAGTGATGGGTGAGAGAGATATACAGAGATGAGAGAGAGGGAAAGAGAGGAAGGAAGAGAGAGAGGAGGGGAGAGAGAAGGGGAGAGAGAAAAGGCGTGAGAGGAAGGAAGAGAGAGATAAGGGGAGAGAGAAAAGGAGAGATAGATATGGAGATGGAGGGGAAAAGAATGGGAGGAAATGACAAAGACATAGAGAGATAAAGGTGGATATAGAGAGGAAGTGACAAGGGAGAGATGGAGAGACAGTGAGGGAGAGAGGAGAGGAGGTAAGAGAGAGAAGAGGAGAGTAGCGAGATAGGGAGAGAAGTGGAAGAGAGAGAGGGAGACAGATAGATGGAGGGTGAAGAGAGGAGAGAGGGACGGAGTTAGTGATGGAGTTGTAGGGAAGAGAGAAGGAGAGAGTGATGGGTGGAGGGGGGGAGAGGTAGAGGGAGGTGGGAGAGAAAGGGAGAGAGAAAGGACTCAAGAGAGAGAAGGAGAGAGAGAGAGGAGAAGAGAGGGAGTTGGAGGGAGAGAGAGAGGGAGTGACGAGGGATAGAGGAGAGCAGGAGAGGGGGGGGGGAAGAGATGGAGAGAGAGATAAATAGATATGGAGAGAGAGTGTGTATGCTGGGGGCTGAAATAGACAGAGAGAATAATAAAGAGACACATAGATACAAATATAGATATGATATAATATTATATAACCATCGTAGGTCTATCTTAACCCCATATTAATCACGCTCCTAGAGGGATCATATATATCGAGGTGAAAACCATTT
The DNA here is from genome assembly GCA_031772625.1 of Pinus tabuliformis. Classification (NCBI taxonomy): domain Eukaryota; kingdom Viridiplantae; phylum Streptophyta; class Pinopsida; order Pinales; family Pinaceae; genus Pinus; species Pinus tabuliformis. Next base: position 717,034,565 of record CM062818.1, read on the forward strand.
GTCAAGTTTTTCACTCAAAACATAGGTCTAGACATGGAGAGATTTGATCCCTCTAGAAGGTTGAAACATACAACGTTAAGTTGGATCTATGTTGGTTCATACTCTTGGATATTTCTCGAAGAGAATTTTGTGTCTAGACATGGAGAGATTTGATCCCTCTAGAAGGTTGAAACATACAACGTTAAGTTGGATCTATGTTGGTTCATACTCTTGGATATTTCTCGAAGAGAATTTTGTAATTTATTTAGTGAGTCCAATGTTATGGATGGATACTCCATCCATCATGACGAACCAAAGAACTTGAGATGATGGATGAAGTAACCATTTGAAACTTTGGATGGACTAAATCTATTACACAGTTCTCTTCCAAAAATCTCCAACAACAGAGATAATTTATTAAAAAAATTACAAAATAAAATGATTGATATCAATGAGGTCACTCATTTTAGATGTTTTCAATATAAAAGAAAAACACAATGAAGAATATCATCGATATAAAGGTTCCATGTCTTAAAAAATCTATAATTTGATATTAAAATATATCATTTTAACTCATTGATTTCTCCTTAAACATTGGAATGTTCTCAAATATATTTCTCTAGTAAGTAGAGTATTTCTAAATTATTTTAAGTAATTATAGATAAGGATAAGGTATTCCATAATATTTAAAGATCACTTTTTAAATAAATTTTAATCTACATTAGCCTCAAGGATTAGTTTAGTTGGTGAGTTGCACGGTTTAGTGGGCCTGGTTTGGCCTTTCAAATGGTTTCGCAAACAGGGTTTTACACTTCTACATAGGTGCTGCTCGAGACATAATTGATCGATTGCTCTTTTATGTGCGGAAAAATTCACTAGTTGAGTCTTCAAGTTTTGCCTTACAATTGCCTCACGACCCTCACAACTTTAAGCTCTGATACCACTTGTTGGTATTTTGAGCCTGTTAACATGCAAATAAGAAAGAAATGTACATGAAATAGAAATTGAATCACACTTCAAGAAACACACAAAATTTACGTGGTAAAACCCTGACAGTGTGTCAAGAAAACATCCACGGGGTAAGGGATTGGAATTCTTATTGCTCCAGGTCAAAATGACTCTCCAAAATATTACATGAAGCCTCTCGGGCAATCACCACTTTAATATTCAAACATTTTGTAACATAACTACCTATGGTTATGTAACTATCTGAACGATAAAACTAGATTTTATCAGATAATTACATTATTAACATTAATTGTTGTCATTCTTTAATAGGACAAAGAGCTTTTATAGGAGACCACAAGAGCAGGCTAGTGCGACGGGCTTGGATGAAAAGAGAATTCCTATTACAAGAGTGCATGGTATTAGAAACGAACAAGAGGGTTTAAGTGCTACAAGATGGGTATGGGTAGAGCTGAACATTGTAAGATGCAAAGCGAATTTTTGTCGCAGAGAGAAACAATGGCATTTTTCTCCTAAGTAGCAAAAGTGGGTGATTCTTAGCCAAATAATCCAGTTTCTCTAATATCCTCTATAAATTTCTTTTGAAGTACACTATCCACCATCGGCCATCAAAATCCACAGTCGCTTAATCTTCTTTTCACGGTGCTTTTTTTATGCCAACCTTTTCCACATTTTCTTCATAAAAGTTTAAAGAAATGTATTTTCTGAATACCCATTCATATTTTTCTATCTCTGCACAAACCACCAATTTTAAAACATTGGACTCCCACTATAACTTTAAAATTTGCTACTCACACAACGATGCATTGAAGTCATGTCAATGTTTCACAACTTTTAAGAATATTTTTTTTTGGTTTTCCAAGCATGTTATTGTATTTTATTGTTGTCTTGTGGACTGTGTCTCTATTGGAAAAGTGGAGAACCTTTGATGTGTTACAGTTCACATATTTTTGGAGAACCAGGTTTTAATCAAACACAATAATCATATAGGATGGGTTTACACACTATTATGTGCATTTTTGTATTCAAGGCAAAGTGACAATTATACAAAATGGAACATATTTTTGATATTAACATTCAACGTGATATTATTTCTTGTATGGTATTTATACAGGTCGATTTTTTGAAATCCTTATTGGGTCAAACTCAGAGCAACTATGGGGGTTGCTCAGTAAAATAGGTACTCTTTATTTATTGGAACCAATATTTACCATTATTTTTGTAACGAACATGAGTACAATCTGGGAGAAAGTGATGGCAACATTGCGTTCAGAACTATTCAGGCGGATCTTAATACAAAAGGTATATTATGTGTCTTTCCTGCTTTAAGTTACCATTCTATGTCTCACTTCAATTTATAAATTTTTACTTTTTCCCTCTAATTCCCATGGTTTGGATTTCTTTTCCTCTGTGACTTGTCACCATTTTCATTTCAGTAATACTCATGCTTCTTGTAGAAGTGGTCATTACTTGTTATAAACTTATATGAATAGGCATTCCATTTTCCTTTCAAGGAACACTGCGAAGGACATATTGTCGTTGATTCATAAAATAGTTTTTGCTAGGTTGATTCAAAACATAGCAATGAAGGGAATAAAAAAAAGAAAGCAATTATAATTGTATGATAGAAATAGTTAACTACCACAAAGATTCCATTCACTTATCTCCTTTTGTTGCATCAAAAACTGACCGCTTGACTGATTATGATACCATTACTATATAGTATAATGTTCGACTCTTGGACTTATCTCTATATCAGTTACTCTTAGATTATTTGTATAGTGATTGACTCTTAAATAGATTTTAACACAGCTATTCTCATATTGTTATAGCAATCTCTGTATGATTTTAGACAAGTGCATGGTAAAAAAGCGAAACACATGAACATGAACATAATAATGACGCTGCAACAAGCACATGATCAGAAACCTGAGATAGGTTATGCACTATATATATATATATATATATATATATATATATATATATATAACATTCTCTCAAGTTTTTTATCCTTCTTTACATTATTATATACCACCTAACCAATAGCCCTAACATCGAAATGTTCGATTGGTGACATATATATTAACCTATATGATACTGTCTACTAACATAAATTACACAAATTTGGAGCTTGATGTTTGTTACCATATTCCTTCAATGAAGAGCTCCAAGTGCTCAACAGTAACGAAACTTTAAAACTAGAACCCAGAAGCACGGTCAGATCTGGATCCATGAGATTTCTGAAAAGCTAGGATCCAAATACAACAGGAACTGACATGTATAAAAATATAAACATGTTTTTGTTAAATTTCCATAAGGAAATCTATATTCCTCTTTAATCAAATAATGTTACAAATAAATATATGAAGTGTTGTCTCAAGATAGGGAAAGTATCTTGGACACACAATCACTTGGTTGAGAGAATATCTCAACCACACACCAATCTAGGAAACAACTCCTAACTAATAGGAACATACTACCTTACATAGCAAGGATCACAACCGAGACAAGTAGGAATTACATTTTCTAACACACCTCCTTGATGACTACACATCTCGATATCAATCTGCAAGATCTACATCTGGCCCAGTCTGGTAATTACACTTTGTACCTTGTTCATGCATTTGTCGGTGTCCATATAAAGCAACAACCATCTACTGGAACCGCTGCAACCGCCAGTCTATTAGGAAGTCCTTCACATACATGGTATCAGAGCCCATTTGGGCCTAGACCTTGGCAACTCCTAGGCCAGGGAAATAATAAAGTATATGTGTATTGTTTTTCTTTTTCCTTTTTTTGTCCATCAATCAACGTTGTGAGAGTAGAGGGAGTGTAGTGATCATTTTTTAAATTGGTGATCAGCTTTTCACATTGTAAGGCTGGTGTGAGTGATTGTTGGTATCGCTGCTGCAGGCCGTGTGAGCAGAGTCTGTTGGCGAGATCTGTCGTGGCACATCAAATCTCTCTTTATTTGAACATCGTGAGTTAAGAATTTCGATTTTGCCTATGGATCCAATCTGTTCCTCTCTGTGGATTGCGTTGCCTGGCATATTGTTGTAGTCACCAGTGAAGAGTTACATTCATTCAGGCGGAGCTTGGCGTCACTTGTGAGCCCAATGTTTCTCCATGTAGTGGTGCTTGGTTGGGACCAGTGTGGATCGAAAAGCTTAGAATGTGTTGGCGACTGTGGCATTATTACCAAGTCATAGAGAGCTCATGGATCAATGTTTCTCTGGTAGTAGTGTTGGAGTCTTTGATAATGAGCATTGAGCCGTTCACTAGTGTGTGGAACAATGGTGAATGCAAGCAATTGGAAGTTGAGTGGGTTGAACTCTGGTTCCCCCCGCTATGGGTTGTTTTAGGGAACCCAGTAAGAAAATGTGCATCGATTCATACTCGACAACCTTGTACTATGATGTTTTGTGAAGCGATGAGATTCGCTTGACAAGTTGCATAGAAGACAACGTTGGAGCAGATGAGTTGAAGGTCTGCGTGGACAAAAAATACGAGATTGTCTAGTGTTGAAGTTTTTAACTAGTTTAGAAACCCTTCATGCACTTTTCCTGATTTATTCCTACCTGCTTGTTATTTTTCTTTAGCAAGTTATTTACAAAGTAAATACTGAAAATAAACACCAGTCCATGCTCAACATATTACATATCAGCAACTAGAAGAAACAAGAACAAACACACCACATGACACCATTATTTTTGGACCAATGTCCTCGAAAAAACCCAATACGGGAAAACCAGTGCAGCTATCTGAGGGCTTTCTTATCAAGAAATATCAGAGTACAATCTGGGTACTGTAACTGGCCTACCCAAAAGAGAATTTTCTTAGCAGCTATACCTCACAGTTTGAGAGAAATCTCCCAGCTGAAACCCCCGGAAAACCCTTCCAGTAGCTCCTCAGCACAAAACTGTTCTTGTAACCCGAACGTTTGCTCAATCTGGACTGCATCAGCCCCTCTTTGTCTCACGTTGGCCCTGTGTCAGCCTTTCTTGGCCTGCATCAGCCCCAGTAGGCCCTGCATCAGCACTAAGAGCCTCTACATCAGCTGCACTGGCCCCTCTGGTGCTCTACGCAACACTTGGCTGCCTCTACGTGGCCCTGCGTGAGCCCTTCTTGACTCTGCATCACCTTCCTTGGTTGTTGCACTTCTCTCCGAGCACAATCTTTGCCTTCTCTATTTCTCTATACTCAATGCTCCTTAGCTGCTCTCCCGATCACTGATTCTATCTCTCTTAGCAAACCCTGCTCTAGAGAATAGAATGACTGATCATCTGGTGTGTTCTCCAAGTGACCCTCAAGCCTCCTCTTATACTTTTCCTGTTGACATATCAATGGCTGAGATTAAGTCCCTAATCAATGGCTAAGATTAGATCTGGCTTAATCCATGTCTTTTGGACCACTCTAACACAGATTCATATTAATACACATTAATATTTTATTTTCCCTAAGTTTATACTGAGGGATTCCATTAAAAATATTAATTATTTTAATATCTCCTGATCTACTTAGAATCTGCCCAAACCATTTCTGGGTATTGGAGATCTCATGTGTTGTAATATCCCTTATCAGGGATATCCTTCAAACACAAGCAAACTCCAACCAGAGAAATAACAGTAGTGCAACATACAATAATGTATACATGGAATATAAGCAGATACTCAAGAAATGCAAAGAGAAATGCTAAGCCATTTTATTATACTAAGTAATGGAAAGAGTACAAGAGGTGATCAGAAAGATGGAACCTCGACTTGCACAAGGCAAGCGAAGAAATACACTCAGAATGGTAAGGAAATGGCCTCTCTCTGAACTGCGTCCAACTGCCGAAGAACTGTTGTGCTGCTACTACTCCTGGAATCAAAGGAGTATTTGGGGTTGTTCCCCTCTTGAGAAAATATTGAAACTTTGGAATCAGCCTTTGCTCAATAAACACAGAAAAACCCAGAAAGCTTTTCTAAAATAATTGACTCTCGAAGATCACCACCTTGGTGATCTACACAATCCCTGAAGGCTCTACGCTGCCCCTAAAGAGAATTGTTATGCTCTTAACCTGCAAATCAAGACCCAAGCGAAGAAAAGATACCGAGAACACAAAATATGCGAAGAAAATATACCCAGAACACAGAATAACAATGATTTTATTATTCAGAGAGAAATGTTCACAGGCCTCTCCGAGGGGGCAACCTCCAATAGAGCAGAGCTCGATTACAAAACAAGACATAATGCTCCTCGCAGGGAGTCTCTATCCTTTATATATGGCTCATACATGCAATACCACGAGCCAATATCGTGGGTTTTATTAATACCATCTATCTAATACTACCGCCCATTTGCAACTAACTGTGGTCCCGTCATTAATTGCTGGTTAACCACTTACAAATATTAATATGGGCTTTATTGACTCTTGACTATGACGTGATCCCATGACATAAATAAGGGGGTTAGGGTGGGACCCTAACATGCCCTCCCCCTTAGGACTAGCCTTGTCCTCAAGGCTGAAGCTGCGGAAACTGCTGAAGAATAGTGACTGGTTCCCAAGTTGCATCTTCCGGAGAGGTGTCTTTCCATTTGACGAGGACCTCCTTAAGCATGCGGCCGCGCAAGTGCTTCTCTCGTGTGTCTAGAACCTGTTCAAGTTGAAGCCAGATTGACCCTTCTTCGTCCACTTCAGGTAGACTAGTTTGAACTCGACAATTGTTCCCAATCACTTTCTTGAGGCACGATACATGGAAAACTGGGTGGATTTTTGTTGTAGGTGGCAAAGCCAACTTGTAAGCCACTTCTCCAATGCGCTGAAGTACTTGGTATGGTCCATAGAATTTTGGAGAGAGCTTTTGACAACCCTTGTATTTGAGTGATGTTTGCTTATATGGTTGCAGCCTCAAAAAGACCTGATCCCCTTCTTGAAATTGGCGCTCTGAGCGATGTTGGTCAGCCTATTGCTTCATACGGTTCTGAGCTTGATGAAGATTCTCGCGCAGATGGGCAAGCATGGTTGCGCGGTGTTGTAGGAGTTGATCCACGGCTTGTAGTTTGGAGCACCCCGTGAGATAAGAAGTAGGGGAAGGCGGAAGTTGTCCATAGACTGCTTCATAGGGAGTCATTTTGGTAGTGGCATGATAGTTGGTGTTATACCACCATTCCTCCAAAGGTAACCACTGTACCCAAAGGTGTTGTTTTTCTGAAGTGAAACACCTAAGGTAGGTTTCTAGACATTTGTTGACTGCTTCGGTTTGACCATCTGTTTGCGGATGATATGAAGTACTGAGTTTGAGTTGAGTGCCTTGTATTCTGAAGAGCTCCTGCCAAAAATTACTGGTGAAGATGGGGTCACGGTCGGACACAATAGAAGTGGGCATGCCATGCAATTTGAAGATCTGATCCATGAAAGTTTGAGCAACCAAAGTGGGTGTGAATGGTTGGGGTAGGGCACATAAATGAGCATAATTCGACAGTCGGTCCACAACCACCATGATGACTGACTTGTTCCCAGACTTTGGAAGACCTGTAATGAAATCCATGGAGACCTCCGTCCAAATTGACGCCGGAATGGGCAATGGTTGTAATGTGCCTGGTGTGTGGACGGTTTCCCCTTTGTGGTGTTGACAGACGTCACATTCTGCTACGAAAGTAAGGATGTCCTGTTTCATGCCGGCACAAAAAAATGATCTTCTGGTGCGAGCATATGTCTTCTGAAAGCCCGAATGTCCTGCAATGGGAGATGAGTGCAATTCTGCTAAAATGCGACTTTTGAAGGTGGATGTTGGTGAAATTACGACTCTGTCCTTGTAGCGAAGAATATCATTCTGCCACGAATAGCCCTTGCTGGAATTAGGATCTACCTGCAATTGAGAAATGAGTTGAGGGAGCCGAAGATGTGAAAACCATTCCCTGCGAGCCTCTTCAATCCAGTCTGGAATGGGGAGTGAAATTGCGAGCAGAGTACTTTCCTCCTCAAATTGGCACGACAATGTATCTGCTACCCTGTTGTCTTTCCCTTTCTTGTAAATGATCTCATAATCATATCCCAGCATTTTGGCTAACCATTTATTTTGTTGTGGGGAAGATAAGCGTTGCTCCAAAAAATATTTAAGACTGTGATGATCTGTGCGGATTTGGAAACGTCGCCCCAACAAGTAAGGTCGCCAGGTCTCTACGGCATGTAAGATGGCCATCATTTCCTTCTCGTAGGTAGATTGGCCCAGATTCCTCCCACTTAGTTGTTGGCTGGTGAAGGCCAATGGTCGCCCTTCATGCATTAAGACAGCTCCAATACCTGTTCCCGAAGCATCAGATTCAATGACAAATGATTTGGTGAAGTCCGGTAGTGCTAAGACAGGAGTGGAACACATGGCGGTTTTGAGAGCGGTAAATGCCTGTTGTGCTTCTTCGTTCCAGAAGAAGGAATTTTTCTTTAGGAGTTGCATTAGGGGCTTCGCTATGCAGCCATAGTTGCGGACAAATTTACGATAATAGCCTGTGAGACCCAAAAATCCTCTCAAGCTTTTCAAGGTCTTAGGTTGAGGCCATTCTTGCATTGCCTGGATCTTTTTTGGGTCCACCTTGACACCTTCACGCCCCACAATGTGGCCCAAATACTCAACTTCTTCCATGCCAAACGCACACTTAGACATCTTGACAAATAATTTATGCGTGCGGAGCAGTTGCAAGAGTAGATCTACATGCTGAAGATGTGCCGCCCAAGTGCCACTATAGATGAGGATGTCATCGAAGAAGACAAGGACAAATTTTCTGAGATATGGTTTGAGGAGGTGATTCATAAGGCTCTGAAAAGTAGAGGGGGCATTACAGAGACCAAATGGCATGACCAGGAACTCATAATGGCCTTCATGAGTTCTGAAAGCTGTCTTGGGAATGTCAACTTCCTTCATGCGAATTTGGTGGTAGCCTGAGCGAAGATCCAACTTAGTGAAGAATTGAGCCCCATTGAGTTCATCCAGCAAATCGTCAACCACTGGGATGGGAAATTTATCTTTGACTGTTAACTTATTGAGGGCCCTGAAGTCTGGACACATCCGCCACTCCCCATCTTTCTTGAGGACCATGACCACTGGAGATGAATAAGGACTAATGCTGGGACGAATGACACCTGCTTCCAACAATTCCTTGATGATTTTTTCTATTTCATTCTTTTGGGTGAACGGATATCTGTATGGCCTCACATTTTGGGGTTGGGCCCCTGGAACCAATGTGATGCTATGATCATGTTCCCCTCGCGAGGGTGGAAGCTCATGAGGCTTGTCAAAGACAGTCCAATGTTTATTTAAAATCTGTTGCATCTCAGGATGAATTGGCGGGGGCATGGTGTCGACTACCTGGATGGAATTAAATTGAGCTACCACTCCATGATGGCCCTTTTTTAACAATTTTTCCATCCTATGCGAGCTGATGATAGAGGGGGCTCCCGCCTGTAGTCCACGGAGGGTATGTGTGGAGTTGTTCTGCTTAAAACTCATATATAACTCCTGGAAATCCATTGTGATTGGCCCAAAAGTGCGGAGCCATTCCGCGCTGAGGACAATGTCGCAACCCCCCATGTGTATTGCAAACATGTGGGTTTTCAATTGATAATCCCCCATTTGAATTTTGACATTTTCACAGCGACCTTCACATTCCATTGTGCCCCCATCTGCAATCTGGACTTGGAAGTTAGAAACTGCCCAGACGAAACAATGTGCTGCTTCACCGATCTTTTGGTGGATGAAATTATGGGTACTTCCACTATCAATCAAGACTATTACTGGGCGATGTTTAAGAAAACCCATGATTTTGAGAGTTTGAGGGGAGGAAATTCCTGCCAATGCATTTAGTGAAATAATTGGTTCATCAGATACAATCTCTTGTTGGTTATCTTCTTCTATCGCCTCCGGTTCCTCAAGTGGTGGATCTTCCTCTGTGGAGCTGTAGTCAGTGGCATCTATTTGAAAAAACTTGTGCTCTTTGCATTTATGACCAGGGGAATATTTTTCATCACAGTAGTAACATAGTCCTTGCTTCCTTCTTTCGGCCATTTCCGCAGGTGACACCTTTTGAATCTTAAGTGTCTGAGTCATATTGGGAGCCTATGAGGGACGACCTTTAGCGGCGAAGTTGGGGCGGCTGGATTGGGCTTTTAATGCACGTTCCACCTTATGGGCTACCTGGCAAGCCTCTGTCCATGTGGGAGGGTGGTGGAGTAGAACCTGAGCTTTGATGGCTTCTTTAAGACCGCTGATAAAGCATTCCATGTAGAACTCATCTGTGAGACCCTTAGTGCGGAAGGCTAAGGCTTCAAAAGCAGTAATATATTCCTCCACTGTACCCGTCTGTCGGAGCTTAGTGAGATGCCCCAAAAAAGAGTCTTCCTATTCAAAGCGACTGCGGAGAGTTTTGGCAAATTGGGCCCAATTCTGAAAATGTCCATTGCAACGCTGATTCCATTCCTTCCATTGCCATCGTTCATTGTCCAAGTACATGGTGCCAACCATAAGCTTAGTCCCCTCATCTGTGATATGATTCAATTGGAAGTACTGCTCCATTTGTGCTAGCCATGCGAATGTGTGAGAACTGTCAAATTTCTGCATATCCAACTTGGGAGTTCGCTGACTGGGTGGTGGATGGGAGTGCCAAACGTGAGGAGAGTGGCTAGACTCACCCTCATGGTATTCATGGCCATTATACGCCTCCTCGTGGGCTGGCTTCTTGCCCTTTGAGAATGCCTCCTGTATCTGGTTACTCATTCCTTTAAGCTCAAGTTCTATGTGGTCACTCATTCCTTGAAGGTTAAGTGCTATCTTGTCCACCGCAGTTTGGAGGGAGTTGACATAGTTTTCAATTTTGTCGATCCTTTCATTGGACATCGCTTGAGCGCGAGTTTCTACCATACACCAACCTGATGACAAATTGGGACCGCCTAAAAATTTTTACTAAGAAATTGAATGGTACCACCTTGCTCAGCTCGTCGTCTTGATACTGATGGGCTAGGTCACCAATAAGCGCCCCGGAAGATCTCAGACTTTTTTTTTTTTTTTGGAAAACTCCTAACGGAGTTTTACTCCTTCCTGATCAATACTGCAGTCGCCAAATCCTCAAACTGTTAATGCCGCCAAAAGTCCTGCGAAAATCATATCCAGGTACAGGAACCCTTCGCAACTACTCCGATCTGGTGGATTTGAGATATCTGAATGGTGGAACAACTGCTGCTGCTGATCTGGAATATCCGATCTGGTGGATCTGAGAGATCTGAATGGTGGAACAACTGCTGCTGCTGATGTGGAATATCCGATCGGGTGGATCTGAGAGATCTGAATGGTGGAACAACTGCTGCTGCTAATCTGGAATAGATGATGTGTGACCCCCCGATAGAAAGGGAACTATGGTCTTGGGGAGTGTCAGGTGCTACAGATCGCAATATACATAAGGGTCTGACAGTAGTACTCGGCCCAATGTTTCAGGGCTCTAACTAAGGAGGATCGACCGTACCCTTAGCCGTACAACCCGACTACCCTATCGTACGGGCGAGTAATATCTTCAAGTGATGTTCTCGGTGTACTGTAGGAACAAGACGGCCGAAGGTTTATCTATGGCGAGGTTTCAAGGGAGCTAGGGGGCTTCCTATATACCCAGAGTGTACGTGGAAGAGAGTCAGTGCGTGGTTCTGTCTAATGCTCTACTACTCGAAGGGGTACCCATAGGGGTTACAAGGGAGTCCAACAGACATGACCACCTCTTGTATTTCCTGCGTGCATGCCTCCCCAAATCCGCAGGTTTATGCGCTTAACGAAAGATCCCGTGGTTTAAATACGTCGGAACATGTCTCTAGCCAAAAAAAAATTGCTAAAATTTGGAGATCCCACCGAACCCTGGAAAGTGCTCTGATACCACTTATTATGCTCTTAACCTGCAAATCAAGACCCAAGCGAAGAAAAGATACCGAGAACACAAAATATGCGAAGAAAATATACCCAGAACACAAAATAGCAATGATTTTATTATTCAGAGAGAAATGTTCAGAGGCCTCTTCGAGGGGGCAACCTCCAATAGAGCAGAGCTCGATTACAAAACAAGACACAATGCTCCTCGCAGGGAGTCTCTATCCTTTATATATGACTCATACATGCAATACCACGAGCCAATATCGTGGGTTTTATTAATACCATCTATCTAATACTACCGCCCATTTGCAACTAACTGTGGTCCCGTCATTAATTGCGGGTTAACCACTTACAAATATTAATATGGGCTTTATTGACTCTTGACTATGACGTGATCCCATGACATAAATAAGGGGGTTAGGGTGGGACCCTAACAAGAATCCTCCAAAACTCTACTCGAAACTCTGCCAAAATCCTCCAACATGCAAGGGTTGATCCCTTGCTCAATCTCCAAGCTCAACTCCTCCACATAAGCCTAATCCGGAGCTCCTACCAAAAGAGACTGCGTCTTCCCCTCTCAAGACTGCGTAGTCATCAAAATGCTCAGTTCCTCCTCAACTCCAGCAATTGCTCCTACTGCAAAATACTCTTGAAAGTACCTTGCTTGAGCAGGCACTCGAAGTCCCTCAGGGCTAAGGGTCAGATCTTCAAACGGAGACACTCGATGCACTAAACAGTGTTGCAGATAGGCTAAACAACCAGCATTCTCTAAGTCAAAGTGACTAGCTCAAATGCAACATAATCGAATGATCAAAATGAGGAGGCTCCTCTCTCCTTTATATTGTTTTCCTCTCTCAAAACCCTAATGCCCACGTCCTCCAACTTAGCCTCTCTCTTGTCACATGTTCCTTCTCCATCTGCGCAGTCCCTCCAAGTGTCTACGTGGGCCCCTTCTCTACATGGTCCTTGGGCCCCCTTGGCTCCCCTCTCAAGTTACAACGTTGTGCTACTAGGGAGTGACTTTATTCATAAAGTGAGTTATGTCCCCCTTTCCTCACCTTTTTATTTATAAATAACTATAGAAGGAAAAATTGAGAAAAATCAAATATTCCAATTAGCCATGGCTAATTAGGAATATTACAGTCTCCCCCAGCAGAATGTTGCTTGTCCTCAATCAACTGAAGTGATGGATGCTGCAAAATTTTCTCTCTCCCAAGTGGCATCCTTATCCGGTAAATTCTTCCACCTCACCAAGAATTCCTGGACCATCCTGCTCTGTAGCTGCCTCTCCCTGGTATCAATAATAGCCTCTAGCTGCAACGCCAAATGCCCCTCATCATCCGTGGGTGGTAGCTCATCTGTCACTGTCACCTTTTGCCCCAATGCCTTCTTTAGGCATGATACAAGAAAAACGTTATGAATCTTGCTGCCTTGCGGCAACTCCAATTCATACGCAACCTATACGATCCTGTGTATCACCCTGTATGGCCCATAAAAGTGGGGCTTGAGCTTATCAACTCCCTTCCGCTTCAATGACGACTGTCGGTATGGCTGTAATCATAGGTAGACCAAGTCCCCTACCTCACTCTGTCTCTCCACTTGACCCGTGTCAGCATACAGCTTCTGCTAGTTCTGTGCTGTAGCCATATTATTCTTGAGAGCTCGGAGGATATCCTGACTCTCTTAGATCCAAATCTTGGCTCTCGGAGCCTTGTTAGCACCAAACATCATGTTAGCAAAAGATAAAGGATGATATCTGTTGACCACTATGTGTCGACTTCCCATAGCACTACACCCCCTTTTCTTCGCAAAAGGGATAGCGCTTGATTGACGTGTCCATGCCATTCGACAATCATCGTCGACTTGATCAATTTATGTTGTAAACCCATTCTGCATGTGTGAATTGTAAATAATCTTAGCAGAGTTGAGTCATGTATGTAAATTTCTTAGGTGGACCTAATTTTCTAGTGATAATCTACGTTCCCGAAGGTTTTTTGTCTCACCGATCCATGATCGGCAGAGTTTTCCTTCAGACTAAGCCCAAAGTCGGAATGGATTTTGTCATTAGAATCTTAGGAGAATCCTAGTATGTTGATCTATTAGATTATAGTTATGTCGCAGAACTGAGTGGTTTATGAGGGTCTATGTCAAATAGGTTCTCCCCCTTGAGATGTAAAGTTGTAAAAGTCGTGATGTAAAGTGTCTTGAGGGTTAGAAAATGTTTTAATCCCCTCATAACTCCTAAGTCCTAGGTCCTAGGTGATTTTTCCAAAGGCTAAGTTTGAGGATCCATTTAAAAATAAATTAAAAAATTAAAAATAATACTAATAATAATAAATAAAAATAATAAAATAATAAAATAAAGTAAAAACCTAAAAATAATAAAATAATAATATTTTTGAGTAAATAAATGCAGAGTTTCAATTTTTTAATGCATTCAAAATTCGACGAATGAGATTAAGAGATATCTTGATCCTCATCGACGATCGAGATCATTTTGACATGGATCACTCGAACTAGCTGTTGGGAATTTTTCCTTTAAATAGGGTGCTAGGGGTCATTTGAGGTGAGATATTTGATCTGAGAGCTTGGTGCTAAAGAAAGCTCTCTTGTACTCATTTTTTGTGCAATAAAGAAATACTTTGGGGTTAAAAATCTTGTTGGTGTTACTCTTCTGGAAATGTTGTAAGATCTTTTATTCTTTCTGCATAATTTTATTTTCAGCTATTGATTTTAGCTTAATGAATATTGATTCAGGCACAGGTATCTTGTCTGATCTCTAGAGTTTGAATGATAGTTTAGATTCTGAAATATAATGGCAGGTACCTCCATTTGATCTGGACTTCACTAATGTTAAAGCACATTTTCTATTAAGAAGTTAAGAGTTCAATTCTCTTGCTTAAGGTCTATGTGGTCGACCTAAATCTAATTGGTACTAATTTTCCAAGGACATAATAATTACAAATATCAAAATACCATAAACCACATTAAATAAAAACACACAAAAACTCAGCTAACATTTAAATTATAATTATAAGTATTACCTTTTTCAATTACAATTAATAACATATCAATATTTCAATTATTATATTTCAAAGTGATATTTCTAATATCTCAAAAGGAAAGCCCCATTCTTTAATTTTTATTAATATATTTCTAATTTTTGTTATTTCACTTTTCCATATTTTGTTATTATGATTACAATTTTTAAATAATATTAAATTAATGATAATTTTGAAATGATAATTTTGAAATATTTTTTCTTAAAAAGAAAAAGTGGTAATAAAACTCAATAAAAATCTATTACATATTACACACTAATAAAAGAGGAAAGAAATTAAATAGGGTTAAGTAAGATAAAATTCATATAGAAAAATTATACAAAATTGAAGGGAAATAAATAATTATATTTTTATTTTTCAGGAAATAAAGTTAAATTTGTTATGATGTTGTATGATTTAACCATTCAATAAATTAATATATATAATAAGAATCCACATTATGTCCAATGGATTAGGGCTCTCAATATATGTTACAAACATCAAAATTGGTTTTTACAATTTCAACATCATTGATAATTGTTTTACTTATCATGTGTGTGTTTTCTCATACGTTAGAGAGAAATATGGTTCAACAGATAAAAAATATCATGAAATGCAACTTGATGTTTTAGTGATGACTTCTTGCAATGCATAATTTTTTTTTGATGCCATATGATGTGCAATGAATAGACTTTCATTAGAAGGAACATATAGTTAAGGACTTGATTGTTTAGAAGGAAATATGAAATGAGCCCCAACGAGTAATTATACATAAAACTATTTAGAGATAAAATAGTTGAGTCACTAAAACATATTTTCAAATACAACTACAATATCTAAAATTTAAAAATGCTTGAAAATATAACTACTAATTTTGCAAGTTGATTGGTTTAGTTCGAAATGAAAGATGCCAAACTAATTATTTAATTACCATTACATCGACAAAATGCGAATGAGGTAGCAGGCGATAGAGCATGGTTTTGAGAATTCAACGCCTTCCTTCTTATAAAAAAAAATTAACAAACAGTTGAGAGTGGAGTGTTGGTAAGGATTGGGATTTATTGATGTTTCATTATGGGATGTGGAAGAAAAACACCTATCAAGAGTTAAGGGGAATGGGAACATTGATACCATTCGTAGTCACACAGTAAAATGATAACGAACAAAAAGGGGTTTTACATAAGAGATGAGGGTAAATTTGGGATGTGGTTTAATCAAGTTGGTTAAGAAAAGATAGTAGAATTTTCCCAAATTGAATTAAAAGGAGAAAAGTGAACAAGTGATGAGTAGTATTTAGTATTATCCAACAAAAGTAAATAGGATACATTAATAATTCCTCATAGATTTGAAACAATGTTTGTCAACTCTATGTATTTTAATTCTATCTTTGAATGTGTCTTTTTTCTATTGTAGTTATTATTCCATGTAATCGTAATTAAATAATTCGTTTGGCATCTTTCATTTCCTACTAACTCAATCAAATTGCAAAATTAGTAGTTATATTATTAGGCATTTTTAAATTTTAGATATTGTAGTTGTATTTGAAAATATGCTTTAGTGACTCAATGATTTTATATCAAAATATTTTTACATATAATTACTCGTTGGGGCTCATTTCATATTTCCTTCTAAGAAATTAAGTCCTCTATTTACCTTAGCTTCCTCAACTTATGAAAATATCTAAGTTGATTATATTGTCTTATTTTATGTATTGACCTCAAGCCTATATCTTAGATTAATCCATAACATAGTGCATATCATTTGTGGCCTAAAATTTTATGATCCTACACAACTTTTCATACACCTCAATTATATAGTCCTTTTAATGAAAGTCTATTGATTACACATCATATGACATCAAAAATTTTGTATGCATTGCAAGAAGTCATTACTAAAACATGAAATTTCATTTCATAATGTTTTTTTATCCGTTGAACCATATTTCTCTCTAACATCTTATAAAAGACACACATGATAAGTAAATTAGTTAACATTTATCTATGATGTTGAAATAGTAAAATACAATTTTGATTTTTCTAACATTTATTGAAGGCCCTAATCCATTGGACATAATGTGATTTCTTAGCCTATATATTAATTTATTTAAATGTTAAATCATACAACATAATAACAAATTTAACTATATTTTCTTGAGAAATAAAAATATAATTATTTATTTCCCTTCAATTTGGTATAATTTTTACATACGAAATTTATCTTACCTAAACCTAGTTTAATTACTTTTCTCATTGATTAATGTGTAACATAAAATATATTATTATTGCATTTTATTATCGCTTTTTCTTTTTAAGAAAAAATAATTCAAAATTATCATTAATTTAATATTATTTAAAAAATTGTTTTTTTTTTTTTTCTATGTGGTTAAGATATCAATGAAGAGCTCCGGATACAGTGGTGATAGATCGAATCCCATGGCTACCTCCGCAACCCATCGCTATGGCTCAAAAGATGTCAGGGAGGGCTTTCCAGGCCAGGAGAACTCAATGCACAGCGCCCAGATCTACGCCATGACCCTTTACGCTCACACATCTGCAAGTTATCATGGCTCTGGAGAAGGGAAGGTCTTGAAATGCGGAATAATAAAGAATGAAGCAGCATCCAAGCTCACTCCAGAAGGGGCCAGAGCAAACCACCTCCAGCAACATATAGGAATGCCGTATTCACTGAGCAATAACAGAAGGAAGCAAAGGATTGGGGTTTTCAGCGCCAAAAAGGCTGGTTCTGCAAGTCCATTCACCGGATCGGCCACTGCAACCCAAGAAAGGCTGCTGTATGGATCCGCGCTGTCCTCTTCCACCGTGGAAAGGCATAAAATCCCTGGTTCAGCCTCGGATCTAACCGATCCAGCTCACAATCAATAGATGTGCCAAGACACAGTGAAAAGGCTGAGATTGTTCAAGGCGCTCAGTATTACAGAGGGCAAGTCAGTAAACGAAGTTGGCCGTTGTATGGCCATGCGCAGGGTTGATGCTGCTTTGCTCACGGATCACAACGCCTTTCACTCTGGAATCATAACCGACAAGGATGTGGCAACGAGGGTCATAGCCGAGGGTTTGAAGCCTCGCAACACACCAGCTTCAAAGGTCATAACGCGGAATGTGCCTAAAGAGAAACATGCATTTCAGATCCAGATCAATCTCTCGGGAAAAACGACATTGCTATGGGTACGCGCAATAGATCTCGTGCAAGATCTTTTGCAAAATCTCGAACACCAACTGAGGATCCCCGCCTGCTACCTTAGATTGCTATATAAGGGCAAGCAACTTATGAATCCCCTTCCTCTCTCTGCTTACAGCATTTTCAAGGACGCTTCTATTGTGGCTACCTTTCGTTTAAGAGGTGGCTCCTTTAGGCAATCCTCCTCAGCCCCCTCCTTCTCTTATAAAGATGTAGTCCGCAAAGATGCTACCCATCCGCAGCCCTCTGTGGAAGCAGCCCATCCTTCTGGGGCTCCAAAGCCATTTTTGGTAGACAAATCAGAGGAAATTCTTTCCATCAATCTCTCACATTCTGGGATTGACGATCGCTATCAGCATTTTGCAGAATCCGCACTCATATGTAGATTTAACGGGCTCTAGCCTCGCACATCAGGTCTATACCAGTGGATCGACACCAACTGGACTAAAAAAAGCAAGATCTACTTTTGTTAAAAAAGATTCTTCATTGTGGCTTTTGACTCAAATGAAGATTACCAGAAGGCGTTAATAGGAGGCCCCTAGTTTTGGGGCTCGGCTGGGCTCTTTCTCACCCCCTGCTTTCCAGACTTCGACCCTTCTACATCTATCATTACCAAGATTCCCATTTGGGTCAGGCTCCCAAATCTTCCTGTGCATCTATGGCATATCTCTGTCTTCTTAGCCATTGCAGACACTTTAGGATGCTACCTGCATGTAGATTCTACACAAAGGGAAAATGTACTCTTCACCTACGGCAGCATTTGTGTAGAAATAGATATTAGCAAAGGACTGTCGGATCAGATTAATATTAAGTATGGTGATTTCCTCTTGACTCAAACCTTGGATTATGAGAACACAGCCTTCTGTTGCCACCATTGTCATCAATCGGGGCACCACCAGAGTTCCTAAACCCAGTTCTTCGACAAAAAGAAGAATCTGAATCGCAAACCCAAATCCAAAAGTTGGAATCCATGTGTGCCTCCCCCTCCTATGGACGATAAAGATTCCTCTAGTTCGGATGAGGAAAAAATCGTAGCAGATGGGCAGAACGTGGAGATTATGCTGGACGCTCCCTCGGTCAGTCCAACAAACCCCTCCGCCCCTCAGAGCTCTCAGAAACGTTCTCATTCATCTTCATCCTCAGACTCTGATAAGGATATTCAGCCGCCAAGGCAGAACAGTCTACAACTTTGTTATAGACATTTTTGGGCCCTACAACCCCAAGCATGAAATGTCCATAAACCAAGGGCTCCTAAGTCCCTAAAAGTGTTGTTCTAACCCCTAAAGGAACAACGTCAATAGATTACAACTTCTCCCAGAAGTTCTCCATGAGAAACTGCTCAAAATTGGTCAAAACAGGATCATTGCAACTGCTCCACTGGCTAAGTGCATTGCATCTCACCTAAATACACTGTGTGGGTGTGTTGCATTTCAAAAATCCCTTCTGTGGGGTGCGATGGGCGAGAAATGACAAATGGCGGTGTCGTTCCGCGAGGTGGAGAGGCAATGGAAGCTTCCAGAATCTTCTCCTGTGACACTTGCCTCACTAAATTCGACCAAGGATGAGTAAGAGACCATCAGTCTCCAAGTGGAAGCAAGAACTATCAGAGAGAAGACACTAATAAAATCACAAGCTAACTCATCCCCCTTATAGATATCTATATATGGATCCATCATCCCAGAGATTCGGAGGCTGGAATTTTGTACATTGTAAGGAATTGCTGTTGGTTTCTTGAGACAAACATTAGATTGTTGGGTGATCTAAGCTTTGTTTGAGGTGAAGAGGGGCTTCTTTGCTAGGAGGTTGATGCTGGGTCAGAACAATTGGTTGTAACTCCTTTTGGCTCTTTTTTTTTTTATCAATAAAAGCTATTTGAGTTTTCCTCCATGCTTTTGTGTCATTGATGCTTGCTACATTTGTATGGTCAATTTACATATGATCCTAGATTGTTTATGATTATAGATCCATGTCTTTGTATAGTGATATGCTTCTGTGATCTTACAGGTACTTTGTGAAGCTGGGCGTGCAAGGGAGTAGGTAGCTGAGGACTATCAAAGAAGAGAGGGATCAAATCGGGAGATTAGCGCAAGACAGAGGTTGGTCTTTCTGTTCCTCTCTATTTATAATTCATAAAGGAAAAACGAAAGTAGCTTTTCTCTGTTTGTTTCTAAGGCAGCTGTCACACCATAGTGGGATAGAGCAGTTCTATATAGACACTTTTCCCTTTAACAAAAATGGCGACTCCACTGGGGATGTATTAGTTTGTTTGTTTATCATTCTTTGTTGTTTGTTTCATAAACTTTCAAGTAGCATTCAAACTGCATTTGCCATAACAAATGCAAAGTAGATACGTGCTACTTCAATCCATCTACTGGATCTGTTTATGATTTAAACAACTGATTCACAAACTATCTGATTGCCCTTGTGATAGCTCTTAGATCCTCCTTAGATCTACCCCTGATTGTTGCATTACTGATTGCTTTTTGCTCGGCCAAAAGCCAAGAACTGAACTGCAAACTGTGACCCGGAACCCGAACAGAGTCTCGTTTCTGGCCCAGCGCAGGTACTATTCAGAGATTCTGAATTTCAGCACACTTCCCGAGTGGAGAACCTATGCTGCATTTCAGATTCTCTGTGTTACGGGTGCGCTGATCATACTAGCTCTGTGCAGTTGTGGCTTCTGTGGTTCATTCTTTCGAGTTCTATTCCTGAATTTTGCTGCCTGTGATCAGTATATGTACATTTGAAACCCCTTTTCCTTGCTGTTATTCCACCTCCTCTGTACAAAATAACTGTAGATGTTTTTGTGTGTTTGTTGAGTCATTTACAGTTCTCCATTGCAAAAGTAGCATAATCATACTGTCGTCCTTTGATTTGAAACTATCGCAAGTGTCGATTTCAATCATAGGAAAGAGTTTGAGTGTTGTTGATGGTCGATTATCCTGTTACTATTGCTTTTGGTCTGAATTTGTAATTTTCTAGTGTCGAGAACAAGTATTCAGTTCAAAATCGTAAAGTGTTGTGATCATCTCCATTTTTTGATTTCGAAAAGAAACTTGTTGATATTTGTCACTTGAAAAGAAATTCAAATTTGTGCATCAACTTTCTTTTTAGCAGTCATATACTAAGAAAGTCGAAAACAAATACATGCATGTGCATTTGCATATAGACAGTCTGATTGGTTTGATTTAGGAAAGTGCATTTTAGAGTGTGCTCTTTGCTCTTTGTGAAAAGATTCTGTCTTTCTTTTCCGTAGTAGCTAGGATTTTCATTCCATAAAGGAGATAAAAAGTTTGTTTATCATCTTAGATTGCATTTTAGGAATTACATCTACATCTCGTGGTGAACCCGAAAGGCAAACTTCATAAACAAGATCAACTTAAAATAAATTCAATGAATCTAACAACACTTTGGAACTTAACGCACAACATTTAGAAGTCTAGGCTAGAGACGTATTCCGGCATCGTAAAGCCTGGTAACTATTGTTATCACTGATGGTTGGGTGATTCCTCCACTTTGAGACGATAAGTGCCAGTATGGACTTGTGCTCCCACGTACCGTCGTGTATATTTTGGGAGACCCCAATAGGCTTAATCCTTTATCCATAGGAAGCCATGTCTGCCACCTTATCGATCGCAATGCACTGAACACAACATTTGGGAAGATTGACTGCCGTACCGTAAAAAGTATTCTGCAGTTTTGAGATTGGTTTGGTAATCCCTTTACCTAGATTTCCAGAGCAGTCCCTTTCGTTCCTTTTCAGACTCCTTAATGGAAAAGTTCCATCTGAGCACTTGTCACTTCAGGCTCATTAAAAATCGAAGGAGACTAGAGTCATCTTTTGTTTTTTCTCGACTCTTAAAAACTGAAAAAACAAGTTGTGTCAAAGCATCTAAAATTCATTTAATTTGGAAACATACTTCCCCTTTATTTTAGTTGATCGAGTAATCCGCAATCGTGGAAGAAAGTCAATTGAAACCCCATCGTTCGCGGAGGCTTACGAGTCAGCCGTATTTTTCTCTGAAATCGAAGCTAGTACGGACAAAGCGAACTCATTTAACCGGTTCCAAATCTCCTATTAAAGTTAGAACAAGTGTTCTAACAAACTCAGAGACTCCCGTTACTCCAAACATTTCTGGAACCCCTGCCTCTACAGGAGAAGTTCAGCAGCCACAGAAGGACAGTGATACTGATCCTAGTCTGAGAGTAAACACTTCTGTTACCGAACCAATTCCATTTTCAACCGGTTCGGAGAGTCTTGCTCTTCAAACATCTGTCGCTGCCGATTCCATACCTTCTTCGGCACCAGAAATATTCTACGGACCTGACGGTCTTCCTCTTCCACCTGGTCTGATTGCCATAGAAGAGATTGTAGAAGATCCTCCAACGAGTACTCCATCGCAATTTGGAGTTGGGATCACTCTATATCCTTCTTCATCAGAAGTTTGTCTACCACCAACTGAAGTTCCTGTAGAATCGCTAGGTAATCTTTTGGATAGACTACAAATGTCTGAACAACCATGAACATCTAGGACTCTTTCATCTGACATAGCGACGACAGAACTCCCTGCTATCACTCCAACAATGTTCACCGGTATACCATCTGTCCCGACTAGCTCTCAACCGCTAGAAGGAGCCCACTCAGGGACCATTTCGACAGTATGGTCTGTTCCTATTTGTTCATCCGGAATAATATCTGGAAACTCTTATGTTGAGTCTCAACAAATTGATCCATTTGGAGGTCAATTTGGGCAGTCCGGCCCCCAAGGGAAAACCATTCCCTTGAGTTCTGGGTTACCACCGTATGGGGGGGCGGTATACCCTTTCATTATCCCCTCTGGGAGGATATCCATACGGGAGTTCACAACAACATTCGGGTTATACTGGAATTACCTCAAGCGGTTCGGTACCAATACTACCTCAACAACCAAGAGTTGTATATTCAATGCAACAATGCTTACCTATGTCAAATATACCAACTACGCCAGCTATTGTGATGGTGTCGCAAGTTCAAGCGCTGCCTGTTGTATGCCAACCTCAGCTTTCTCAGGTTGTAATGTAACATCCCCTTGACCCTACGACTCAACCACAATCGCCGACTGGTGGAGTGACACAGGTTCAGATGGGTACAATTACCCCTCATCTTGGTCAAACTATTAGTATCGGTCAACAACACATGGCTTCACAACCATGGCTAGTACAATACCAACAACCGCAATTCCAAGAAGTATAGCAAGGTTCTGAGCAACAAATCTTTGCAAATAGTGGGCAGCCGTATATTCAAAACGGTCAAAATCAACCATTTTACAATGGTCATGTCCACCAACCTTACCAAAGTTACCAGCATCAAATGCATTATGCCAGTATGCAAAGACCAACTGCTCAGGCAATCCCATCTTATCCTGGGTATGCTTTGCCTAACCTGAATCAGTAGTTACCCTTTGTGGCAACTTTAGAGTTACCTGATTTAAATCAGTTAACAAACGATCCAATCGCTTACGCCCCTTGGTGGCCAGCGATCCCGCATAAACTTCCATCAGATATTCCTAAATTTAATGGAAATCCGGGTGAAGATCCATTGAATCATGTGATGACCTTTCATCTATGGTGTTCATCAAACACCCTAAATGATGATTCGATAAGACTTCACCTCTTTCAGATGACGTTAATGGGTCCAGCGGCAAAATGGTACATCAAATTGCCTAGAGCTTCGTTTGACAACTTCAATACC
Source organism: Pinus tabuliformis (assembly GCA_031772625.1). Lineage (NCBI taxonomy): Eukaryota > Viridiplantae > Streptophyta > Pinopsida > Pinales > Pinaceae > Pinus > Pinus tabuliformis. The sequence continues at coordinate 717,058,363 of CM062818.1, forward strand.
CTAGCCACAACCTTTTTAACCCATTTTCAGTTACCAATAAGGTACAAAACAGGAACAGAACTTCTTACCAATTTCAAACAGACAACGGCCACTCACATATCTGATCATATACATGAGTGGTGACGTCGTCGTAGAATGGTAAAAACGTATGTCCCCGATCAACTCCTAGCTGAATGGTTTATCAAGTCATTACTACCTTCCATTACGGAAGATGTGGCAAAGGGGAGTTGTAACAGAAGAGCAATTTATCGCTCATGCGCAATATTTGGACTTGATTTACACTCAGTTCGGCACGCTCTACGATAAAATACCTGACGCCCCTAGATCGGAATTCTCAATTCCTCCTCCTCCTAAATCAAACAATGGCTCTCATGCCGATGATGGCGTGATTGGCACAACAGACATGAAATCGACAAAGGCTACATCCAAAAAGGCTCGTAAGATTTCAGGTCAAAATGCAAAAGATGAACTTCTTGCTTCGGAAGTAAATGCCGTATCGACAGATAAAAGCAAAGAAACCAAACAACCAGGGAGCAAGAAGAAAGGCAAAGGGAAGAAGAAGAAACAGGAGGAATCATCACTTGAAAAATCTTCTTCAAACCCTCCTGGAGATAGGAAACCAAAAAATCCATGCATGATATGCGATGAGGATCATCGGACCGCAGATTGTCCACACGGAGTTGAGCTTAAAAAATTCTTCAAGAATTCAAAAACATCCGCAGTGTTAACTGATCCATTTCCAAATCCAGGAACAAATCTGGTTGAGAGTGAAGATGCTTCCTGGTGTCAAGTGCTAATGTTGTCGGTTTCAAAACAACAAGATGATGCTTTGATATCGAAAAGAAACAAATATTACGGGAATCCACAGCTGTCGAACAACAAAGATCAACCTAGTAGTTCGACAACAACTTCGACAGAAGTTGCGCCACCCATCATTCCTGAATTGACAATAAAACCGCCAAAGGGAGTAGTACACAAGTCAACGTTTAATCCCCGCGCTAGAGCGGCACAGCATTATAATATAGTGGAAGATTTGGCCCAATCGCCATCCGCTATGTCGACTCTTGAAGTACTACAAAATTGCCCATCCCAAAGGCAGGCTTTATTATCAACCATTGGTGGGATAGACCCAAAGGATTCCAATCTTGTATCCTTCGACCATAAAGGATACGATCCTCAATTACCAGCTCAACTAGCTTTCCTTGTTCAAGTGAAAGCCCTCAACAAAACTGTTCATCGAACAATTATTGATGAGGGAGCATCTACATGCATTATGTCGATGAGTTGCTGGAAAACTTTAGGATCTCCAACCTTGTCGCGATCTTCGACGACATTAAAAGCATTCGATGGAAGGACATATACCCCATATGGTATTCTAAGTAACTTGAAAGTTGAACTAGGAGGAAAAACGGTAGAAATAGATGTTGAAGTAATCGATGGAAATCTTGATTACAACATCCTACTAGGAAGACCATGGATATATGCTATGGCTGTTGTTGTGTCGACCTATTTTAGGAAGATTGCATTTCCCTTTCAAGGAGGGATTACAATCTTCGATCAACAAAACTTCCTCCCCAATGGTTCTCAAGTTACAGGAAGCATTCCCATGATCCATGGAAGCCCCCATTTGCTTCAAAATATCGGAGTAGGCCTACTAAAAGATCCTATATTATGGGAACTTTCGCCCTTCCACCTCCAATCAACCTGGCGGAAGTAGCGTCGGTAGGAGCCTGCAATATGATATCTTCTAAAAGGATCTTAGAAAACGATATCAACATGGATCATGCAATGGTTTTTCTCCCAAGCCCAATGGAAATATTGTAGCAATCAATGTTCCTAGCATGGGAGCCAAACCCAAATCAACGCTCATGAAGCGTTTGGATAGACAGGTCTAAAGAATATGGTACCCCTTCAGATCCTTGGTCACCACCGAAGGAATTGTCCAATCAATGGTAATTGAAGGGACACCATGGGATGATTCCCACCATCGTTCCCTTCTTCCGGATTGTGGAGAAGATACTCATGATGACCTTTATCATCCTTCAGTTTTTTATTTTCTATCAAATACTGTAAACACGATGGATTCCGAGCAAAACTTGTCCAACATTGAAGAGACTATCGCCATAAATATCTCGACCAAAACATATGTTGTAGAGAATATTTATGTTGGCAAATGTTGTTCTCCTTCAGAACTGGAAATATATAACGCTCTTTTTCACAATTCAGAGATATCTTTGCTTGGTCATATAGTGAAATGCCAGGCATTGACTCGAGTATCGTTGAACACGAAATTAAGATGTATCCAGATGTTAAACCAGTACGACAACGGCTACGGCAGATGCACCCCAAGAAAGCCGTTGCCATTAAGGCAGAAGTTGAAAAACTTCTCCATGTCGGTTTCATCTACCCGGTTCTTCTAACCGATTGGGTATCGAATATTGTCCTTGTTATGAAAAAACAAGGAACAATTAGAGTGTGCGTTGATTATAGGGATGTAAATCAAGCTTGTCCAAAAGACAACTACCCTACGCCCTTCATTGACGAAATAATTGATGAATGATGCGAAATCTTTTCATTCATGGATGGATTCTCCGGGTATAATCAAATAAATATTCACCCACAGGACCAGTCAAAGACTGCACTTATTTGTCTGTGGGGTACATTCGCATATCGAAAATTACCCTTTGGTTTAAAGAACGCAAGGGCGACGTTTCAAAGGGCAATAAATTATGCCTTCCATGACATCAAAAACATCATTCAACCATATCTCGACGACCTTCCGGCTCATTCGCGAAAGCGGACTGATCACCCGCAGCATCTAAGAGTGATATTTCTATGTTACCGACACTACAAGATACGACTCAATCCACACAAATTTGTATTTTGTGTCAGTTCTAGTGGTTTTCTTGGCTTTGTAGTCTCAAAGGACGAGATTCGTCTCGACACATGTAAGGTCCAGGCAATCATAAATTTACCTCCACCTTCAAATTTGCTTCAGATTCATAAACTCCAAGGGAAAGCGAACTTTATGAGGAGGTTCATTCCAAATTACGCCGAACTTGCTAAAGGTTATACACGTCTTTTGAAAAAGGAAGTACCCTTTGTTTGGGATCAGGTTGCGTAAGCTTCCTTTGATGCTTTAAAAGAATCCCTAATGAAAGCATCATTAATGTACGCTCCTGATTATCAAAAAGATTTTAACCTGTATCTGGCTGCAGCGGATACGACCATCGCAATGGTTTTAGTTCAAGAAGTCAATGGAATTGAACACCCTATATATTATTTAAGTAAAAACTTAAATGATACGGAAAGCAAATATTCTTTCGATACAGAGATTTCGACACTATGTCCTCTTTCGAAAAACTACCATTATGTCAGATTGCAACCCCATGACTTATATATTGTCGCGACAGTTGCTGGGGGGCAAATATTCAAAATGGATAGCAATCCTGCAAGAGTTATTTGGAATTTGTAAAGTCCAACTCAAAGAAAGCTCTAGTTTTCGTAGAATTATTATGCGAGCTCCCATCGTCGTCCAATGATGAAACATCCGATGAAAGAATCGTGGACGAAAGTTTGTTTCTGATATCTACAAGCAATAAGTGGTATGGGGATATAATCATTTATCTCCAAACCCAAAAATGTAGGCCAAACACCTCCCACTCCGAACAAAAACGTATTCGATACCAAGCAAAAGACTACATGATCGTCGGTGATACACTTTACCGTCGTGGTATCGATACAGTTCTGAGAAGGTGCCTCACCCAAGAGGAGGCCAAAAAAGTCCTGAATGATTGTCATTCAGGCGTGTGTGGGGGGCATCAATCCGGTTATGCTACAGCGCAAAAAATCTTACGAGAAGGATACTTTTGGCCAACAATGTTCAAAGATTGCATAACCGCAGTCAGAAGTTGCCATGCTTGTTAGATTTTCGATAGCAAAACCAGAAGACCACCCACACCTTTATAGCCAATAGTTGCTGTTGGGCAATTCGCCAAATGGGGAATCGATTTCATGACATGTAACCCCACCTCGACCGGGGGGCATGGGTATATCATAGTCGCAGTTGACTATTTTACCAAATGGGCCGAGGCAATGCCTACATTAGATAATACTGGTGAAAAAGCTGCCCTCTTCTTTTTCAATCATGTTGTCGCCAGATTCGGTGTACCACAGGCTATAGTCACAGATCATGGATCGCATTTTCACAATCATATGATGGTCGAATTAGCTGCCAAACTAGGGTTGTCTCACGGCAGCTCTACTCCATATTATTCGCAAGCCAACGGACAAGTTGAAGCAATCAACAAGGTCCTGAAACGCATGCTGCAAAGGATGATTGGAGTTCACAAGAGAAGATGGCACCTAATCATGTACTCAGCTTTGTGGGCTTACCGAACATTGGTAACGAATGCAACCGGGTTTACACCTTTCCAACTGGTATATGGCCCGGAAGCAGTCTTACCAATCCAGTGCGAAATCTCGTCTCTCAAACATGCAATTGATCTCCTCCCTGGAACTTCAAAAGAAGAAGCTCATTTCTTGGAATTAATCCAATTGGATGAAACTCGTGTGATGCTGCTTTGGCTAAGGAAGCCCATAAGAAACGAGTCAAGGCGCAGTTCGACAAAAATGTCAAACCCCGTGTCTTCTCAGAAGGTGACTTAGTCTTGCTTTACGAGCAAGAATCCGATAAATTAGGAGCAGGTAAATTTAAGCCTTTATGGATGGGCCCCTTATATTGTTAAACGGGTGTTAGAAAAAGGAGCCTACGAGTTAATGGATTATGACGGAATTCCACTGGCGCAAACTTGTAACGGGTTGTACCTCAAACGTTACTATGCGTAATGGTAACCTGTATGCTTTTGTTATGTTTTTGTTTTCGCTAAAGTGTTTATTTTGGTCAAGTAATCCACTTTTTACATTTGTTGCAGATGTCAAACCTATTGGAGCCATGTGTTGGATATGCCGACGGAGCGAGTCGTAGTTCGCGGAACCTATCTTCCGCAGCCTGGGCTATTTTTGATCCAAGCAGCGAGTTAGTAAGTTTCAGAGGGATATGTATTGGTCGATAAACAAATAACATCTCTAAATATAGCGCATTGATAGAACTTCTCTCTGATGCCATCACACATGGTATATGCCGACTAATTGTCAAGCTAGACCCACAGCTCGTAATACTACAACTCACTGGTATCTATTCCGTCTGAAACCCAGCTATTTATCGCATGTTCGTAAGGGTTAAGATTTTGGAAAGACAATTTGATTTTATTCAATATCAACACATTTCCAGAAACTTAAACACATTAACTGACTCATTAGCAAATTATGTGTTAGATAGACATTTGCAACGTTTATCAAAAGAAACATGCCATCAATGTTTGCATTTGGATCATGTAACTTAACCAAAATAAAACTCCGAAAATCAAAAATATATATAAATGTTTATGGTTTACACATAAATGTTTTGTAACCAAGACAAAATCGGTTGAGTGACCAAAAACTCAAAATGCTAGGGGGCACCCTAGTCTAATGATGCTCGTGATAGCAAGTCACAGCCTGTGCGATCATGTGTAAGAGATGAGTCCATCATCTTGGCACACCAGTAGTATGCCGCTGTAACCTCAAAGGTAGCTTGTCAATCCTCACATCTGGAATCCCAAGAGTGAGGCCCTCAACCTGCTCCTGTAATGCAGTGAGAGTCTCGGCCACATCGAGGTCACGAAGGATAGCCCTTCCGACAGCCTCTCCTGCCGGGGTGGTAGCTGGTACTCTCAGGCGAACTACTGGACGGACAGGACCAACATTTGCATGTAAACATGAGTTTGATTAAAGTCTTGATAGAATAAAGCATAAGGACATTATAAATGAAAAACGATAAATAGAAATATGGTCAAAGATTTTACCAATGGCACCCCATTGTTCGCCATCTGGCAGTACTAAATCTGGATCACCCCGGAAGTCCATGCCAGCATATGGATACTCGGAATAAACCATCTCCTGACGATCAAACCACCTGAAGAAGGTATCAGAAAATGAAATTTGAGACTGACCGACATGCCTAGACATATGGTCAACCCATCTCGGCATACGTGGTTCAGTAGGAGAAGGTAAATCGAGTGCAATATACTGCGGCTGCATCAGTGGTATCTTCTCCAAGGCAAAGGCGGTGAAAATAGAACCATACCCAAAGTTCCTCAACCTCCCGCTCTTTATCTTGGTCAACTGTTCTTTCATCACACGAAGTACTGCGTCGCACCAGTTGAACACCTTCGGTTGGAGGCATTCCAAGGCATAATGCATATAAGATCAGTTGGCTACATGAAGAGTCGCACCACCGACCATCCTACCAAAAGTAAACATAATAGTCCTGAGGGACCTGTCAGTAACATCACGGATGATGATCTTTCCGTCTTTACTCAACTTAGATCCTTCTCTGCAGTACCGACGAACATAATCTCTCACCGAGTCACCTCCTCGGACCGAACCTGATAAAGAGATGGGGGCACCCCGCCTCGATAAGCTAGTCAAGAAATAGATGTCTACTACAGTCAAGGGGATAGATTTGCCCCTGATCTGGAAAACCTGGTTGGTAGGATCCCAAGCATCGAGCAAATACTGCAGTAAGTTGATCTGTTGTCTCATGCTAGAAATGCGGAAAAACTTCAGCAAGCCACAGTTCCGCAGTGTGTTTACTTTAACTGGATCATGTAGGGTAAGCATGTCCTCTTCTTCATGCTCACATTCTTGCCATGTAATGGTCATCTTACTCCAAAGATCTCTGAAAAACAACAAGAGAAGAGTTAGATCCTGATTTTGGTAAGAAACAGTGAAAATTTCCATAAAAAATTGTGCACAGAATTCCTTCTTTGCGCCCATCGCACCTACAGTAGTGCTCTGGGTGCGTTGCATGTCAGATGGCCTTTAGACAGGCCAACATTCAACGCACCTTTCGATACACAGAGGGTGCGCTAAAGGCAGAACAAGCTTTTCAAACCCCAAGGGCTCATAAAAACTAGGAATCAAGCTCAGAATGTAGAATGGAAACCATGAAATGAAAGAGCTCAGGTTTAGCTCCTACATGGACCAGACACCGCCGAGAATCGTCCACAGAATCTCCCGAAATCAGCTGTTGAAAATCAAAGGGAGAAAGCACCTCCAAAGCTCAAACAATCCAAAGTTCAAATGAAATGGTAAAATGAGAGGTAAAAACACTTTTTCATTACGTTTTACGTAGTTCAAAGTAAAATATTAGTGTTCTAACTCGTTTTCAAGCATATATTGTTCATTTCTGACTAGTTTGATGAAGCAGTTGAAAATACAGTACAATCTTTGAAAGAACAGAGCTATTTATGGTAAAATAAAAAAGGGACCATTCAATCGAGCAGTTTTAGCACATAGTTCAAGCTCGTTAAAAAATAAACATAAGACATGAGCAAATGCTTCCCCCCGCATTTAAGCTCATTAAAAAATGAACTATTCCCCGGTAAATAACCATCGTGAATGTAGTACTTCAGCCATTGAAGCCTTGGTCGTGTTTGCACCATCACCTGCACTTTTTCATGGGCCGATCATTCACCCCCATTTGATTGTTTACCCATTTTGAGGAACAACTGCGAAGAGTGATCTCACTAGCCATCCTTGTGACACTGCCGTGATTGGAAAACTCCAAACCTTACCTGGAATCAGCTGCTACCCATATTATCACTTGTTCCTCAAAAGATGAGTCTTCCTTAAGCTCTTTTCAACTGACTCGTAAAATATGAAAAGACTGCCGAGCCATTGGCCTCTCCAGCTCGTTAAAGGGACAGGAAGTGCTATCCCTCCTCTAGATTTTAATCTTTTTGGACCTGAGGGATTATTACACAAAAAGATCGAGCGCTTGTTTTGTTCGGCTTATTAAAAGTATCGAAAATTCACCCTTCTGTATTGTTTTATACTTTTTCGGACTTAAGGGATTAGATGACGAAAAAGGAATTTTTGGAGTTACCTTTACGTTCCTTTTCAGACTCTCTAAAATTGAAAAGGACCAAGTTATCTTTGTCATTAAACTCGTTAAAAAGATTAATAGCAACAAACTTGTCTATAGACGAGAATGAGTTTCACTATCACTAGGCTTGTTAAAACATAGCGATGGGTTCGCCCGAAGGGAAAATTATAGAACAAGCATATGTTATCCTCCTCAAGCTTGACAAAACTAAAGAGGTACTGGTCAGTAATGACTGGGGAAAATTGGGAAGAAAACTTGAAGAAACTTTGTTGGTAGCAAGTCGCTCTTGAACATGACACTTCCACTCCGTGTCCGAGTCGGGTTGGGTTGTTTCATTCACCGGTCACATCACCATGGTCACGCCATACCATCCACATTTGGGATTAATGCTACCAATCCATCACATCAGTGTCGCTGATACGTTCGAGAGAATTCATTCAGAGAATTCACCTGTGTCTCACCCACTACCATACATTTATGCTCCATTCTTTCATGACCGCCACCCTGAACCTTATATCACTAGATTGTCTTCACCTCCATTAAAATCATTTGCTCCGTTCCGTGTCATTGATGTGGGATTCATTAAGGCCCTCCTGTGACGGATCACTTCTTGTCGACATCATCTCATTATCAAAGAAATTGATCTAGGAACACCCCATTCAGTACTTTGAAGCTTGCATGCCTCAATGGCAAGTTTCTCACTTCTAGCGACAGGTTTACATCAATGGCCTTCGACCGAAAGATTTTGCGTGGTGTTCAATGCCAAGTCCTTTATTCACACCAAGTGAATTGTACTGTAGTACCTTGAGGGTCATTATCATTATCGGTGATTCCTCTCGCGCTTGTTAACAATTTACATCATTGGCTGGTAATCAAGCGATTTATTTACATGTTCGACTTCAGAACACTTCTCACATGGCTCGACTTGTACTTCGAGTGAAGATCAAACGAGATTGAAGACCCCAGATCTAGTTTCATCCATCCGGGCTGCGATATATATTCAGGGAAATAAAGACATCAAATGTACATTATTGCTGCATAGATAATCATCTAATCAAAAGGATGATGGCTCTATCAGAATCATCAGTCTACACTCAGACGATTGTCTGTCCTATGTACATGAAAATGAATTTATAAAGCTGAGCATGGGAATGCCCGCCTCATCTATATCATGAAAATATTATGAAGATAATGTATTGTATTGTATCTTATTACAGGTCTCCTCCCAGCATTGAAAGAACTTCGGATCCTCATAATAAAGCATTTCACCCGACATCAAAAGATTAACGACCTCATTCTTTAGGGGGAAACTGTTATAGATATTTTTGGTCCCTACAACCCCAAGCATGAAATGTCCATAAACCAAGGGCTCCTAAGTCCCTAACAGTGTTTTTCTAACCCCTAAAGGAACAAGGTCAATAGATTACAGCTTCTCCCAGAAGTTCTCCGTGAGAAACTGCTCAGAATTGCTCAAAACAAGATCATTGCAACTGCTCCACTAGCTAAGTGTGTTGCATCTCACCTAAATACACTGTGTGGGTGCGTTGCATTTCAAAAATCCCTTCTGTCGGGTGCAATGGGCGAGAAATGACAAATGGCAGTGTCATTCCGCGAGGTGGAGAGGCAATGGAAGCTTCCATAATCTTCTCCTGTGACACTTGCCTCACTGAATTCGACCAAGGATGAGTAAGAGACCATTAGTCTCCAAGTGGAAGAAAGAACTATCACAGAGAAGACACTAATCAAATCACAAGCTGACTCATCCCCCTTACAGATATCTATATATGGATCCATCATCCCAGAGGTCCGGAGGCTGGAATTTTGTATATTGTAAGGAATTGATGTTGGTTTCTTGAGACAAACATCAGATTGTTGGGTGATCTAAGCTTTGTTTGAGGTGAAGAGTGGCTTCTTTGTTGGGAGGTTGATGCTGGGTCAGAACAACTGGTTGTAACTCCTTTTGACTCTTTTCTTGTTTATCAATAAAAGCTATTTGAGTTTTCCTCCATGCTTTTGTGTCATTGATGCTTGCTACATTTGTATGGTCAATTTACATCTGATCCTAGATTGTTTATGATTATAGATCCATGTGTTTGTATAGTGCTATGCTTCTGTGATATTACAGGTACTTTGTGAAGCTGGGCATGCAAGGGAGCAGGTAGCTGAGGACTATCAAAGAAGAGAGGGATCAAATCGGGAGATTAGCGCAGGACAGAGGTTGGTCTTTCTGTTCCTCTCTATTTGTAATTCATAAATGAAAAACGGAAGTAGATTTTCTCTGTTTGTTTCTAAGGCAGCTGTCACACCTTAGTGGGATAGAGCAGTTCTATATAGACACTTTTCCCTGTAACAAACTTTTTACGGCTCAGCCAAACTCTTCTGGATGGGTCAAAGTAAGCAGGACAAAAGGCAAAAAATGTTGTGTGGCAGCAACTGCCCACTTAGGGTAGCTTCTCTCTATGAAGTTCTAGCTTTTTGTTTTCCATGTTCTCTATGGTCCTTTCCTTGTTTGTCACTGTGGAGCCAAGTGGTTAGCCTTTCACCTTTCGCTCCCTTGCTTTTCTGCTTCGCTTGCATGCAAGCTTGATTATCTTATATTTTTCTTCTCTTAATAGATTTAGTCTTTACTCAGAAAAAAAAAAAAAAAAAATATATATATATATATATATATATATATATATATATATATATATATATATATATATATTATTTAAAAATTGTAAACATAATAACAAAAGGTGGAAAAGTGAAATAACAATGTTTTTCTTTAAATATTTATGAACAAAACTTACAAATATATTAATAAAAATTAAAGAATGGGCTTTTCTTTCCAAATATTATTAATATCACTTTGAAATATAATAATTGAAATATTGATATGTAAAATAGTAAGGTTTTTAGTTGAAAAGTTATTAATTGTAATTGAAAAAGGTAATACTTATAAATATAATTCAAATGTTAACTAAGTTTTTGTGTGTTTTTATTTAGTGTGGTTTATGGTATTTTGATATTAGTGATCATTATGTCTATGGAATTTTAGTACCAAGTATATTTAGTTCAACCAGAGAATTGACCTCAAGCAAGAGAATTGAACTCTTAACTTCTCGATAGTAAAGGTGCTTTAACAAACATTCCAATGTTTTTGAGAACATTCCAATGTTTAAGGAGAATTCAATGAGTTAAAATGATATATTTTAATATCAAAATATAGATTTTTTAAGACATAGAATCTTTATACAGATGATATTTTTCATTGTGATTTTTTTCCTTCGTAACGAAAACATCAATGAGTTAAAATGATATATTATAATATCAAATTATAGATTATTTAAGACATGGAATATTTATATGGATGAAATTTTTCATTGTGAGTCTTTTCTTTTATAACGAAAACATATAAAATAAGTAGGTTGATAGATATTAGTCATTTTATTTTGTAATTTTTTTTAATAAATTATATTTATTGGGTGAGATTTCATGAAGAGAATTGTGTAATATATTTAGTCTATCTAATGTTTTGGATGGTTATTCCATCCATCATCTCATGCTCTTTGGTCCGTCATGATGGATGGAGTATCCATCCATAACATTGGACTCAGTAAATCAATGACACAATTTTCTTCCAGAAATATCCAAAATATGAACCAATATAGATCCGTCTTAAGCATCGAGACAATTTTATTTTATAATTTTTTTAAATAATTTATATTGTTGGATATTTCTAGAAGAGAATTGTGTAATAGATTTAGTCCTTCCAAAGTTTCAGATGGTTACTCCATCCATCATCTCAAGCTCTTTGGTCCATCACGATGGATGGAGTATCTATCCATAACATTGGACTCACTAAATCAATTACACAATTCTCTTCTGCAAATATCCAAGAATATGAACCAACATAGATCCATCTTAATCATGTATCTATCAAGCATCAAATCTATATTTTGAGTGAAAAACTTCAGAAAAGGCTTGCACCTCGAGATATTTGATCCCTCTAGGAGCTTGATTAATATGGGGGTAAGATGGATCTAGGATGGTTATTTAATACTATATCATATCTATATTTGTATCTATGTGTCTCTTTTTTATTCTCTCTCTCTATTTCACCCCCCAAACATTCACGCTCTCTCTCCATATATATATATATATATATATATATATATATATATATATATATATCTCCCCCTCACTCTCTCTCTATCTCTCCCTTTTCACTCCCTCTCTCTCTCCACCTTTCTCCCTCTCTCTCCCTCCAACTCCTTCTCTTCCTTAGTCTCTCTCTCTCCTTCTCTCTCTTGATTCCTTTCTCTCTCCCTTTCTCTCCTGCCCGCCACCCCCACACACCCATCACTCTCTCCTTTTCTCTTCTATACAACTTTGTCACTAACTCCCTCACTCTCTCCTCACTTTCCCCTACATCTATGTGTCTCCCTCTCTCTCTTCCCCTTATCTCTCTATCTCGCTACTCTCTTTTTCTCTCTCTTACCTCCTCTCCTCTCTCCCTCACTCTCTTTCCATCTCTCCCTTGTCACTCCCTCTCTATATCCACCTCTATCTCTCTATGGCTTTGTCATTTCCTCTCATCCTATCCCCCTCCATCTTCATATCCATCTCTCCCTATCTCCTTCTCTCTCTCCCCTCATCTCTCTTCCTTCCTCTCACTCCCTCTCTCTCCTTCTCTCTCTCTCCCCTACTCCCTCTCTTCCTTCCTCTCTTTCCCTCCCTGTATCTCACTCACCCCATCATTCTCCCTTTATTTCTCTCTCTCCACTCTCCAACTCTTCCACCATCTACTCCTCTCTCCCCCACCCCCTATCTCTCACCACCCTATCTTTCATAACTTTGATCACATTATATTATCTTTAAGAAATTTTGTAAATTAAAATGCTCGATTGGTTGGAAGATAGTAAACCTACATTTTGCATCAAGCATGTCAAAGAAAATACAATAATCAAAAACTTAAAAGAATCATGCAGTCTCTTTTCTCTATTATTGTTAGTCACTTTGTTTTCTCTTTTCTCTTGCTTAAGATGGATCTATGTTGGTTATTAATAATAAAATTTACATTATATAAATTTCACATCTCTATATCTAGAAATATTCTCATTTTTACTTTTTATTAAAACCTTTATTTAATTTCTATGGGAATATTTTTAATATTCAAGACGATAGAAGGTTTAGATATATCTCAAAAGAAATTATAAATTTTTGCTTTTAGATTTAATGAAAAAATGTTATAAAACAAAATTAAAATACAATATTTATAAAATATTTTGATAGTGAAATAAGTTATGGTTTTTGGGCACGCGGTATTGGTCCATTGTATTGTATCAAATCCTATTTACAAGTTAAGAATATCCATGGTAATGTGGGGTGAATATCCATAGTAAATAATAGTGTCATACTGTTATAAAATATTTTGATTGTGAAATAAGTTATCATTTTTAGGCATGTGTTATTGATAAGCCATGGTATTGGCCCGTGGTATTATAATAAAGCTTATTCACAAGTTCATAATATTAATAGCAAAGTGGGGGGGAATATCCATGGTTAAGAATCTTGTCATATTGTTACAAAAAAAAGATTGTGAAATAAGTTATGGTTTTGGGCATGTGGTATTGATAAGCCATGGTATTAGCCCACGATAAAAAATGAAAATATAAAAAAGTAAATTTCATTATTTTTATCACTTTAAATTTTTATTATTAATTGAGCTAACATTTAAATGTTTACACCCATCTCTATAGCGTTTATATTACTTTAAATTCTTTATTTATTACTTTTCAACTTTTTATTTATTACTCTTAACTCTTTATTTAACAACCAACATTTAAAATTATTTACATACTTACATTACACCTACATATCTATAATGCACCAAACTTTCCACTTTGGTTTTAAAATTTAATAAGCCTTCCATTAACAACCAACATTTAAAATTATTTACATACTTACATTACACCTACATATCTATAATGCACCAAACTTTCCACTTTGGTTTTAAAATTTAATAAGCCTTCCATGATTCTAGAACAAAGTAAGACAATTATATTTTTATATTTGATTTTTTTTTCTAATCAACTTAAAATAATTGTGAAGGAATTTTAAGTCCAAAAAGTTTGTTATTCTAGCCAACACCAAAAAATCACTTTTGTAGATTCCATCAAATTATTAATTCCCCGTCATAAAAAAAAATAGAATATATAAATTCCTTTTAAGGTAAACCCAACCATAAAAAGAAATCTCCCACAAATATATATACTCAAACCTATCTCTCACATCCATTTGGACAATTATTCTGTTCGTTCTTATGTTCTTTCGGAGAGCGTAGCATAACTGGGGAAGCGAATCCATTAGATCTACTAAAAACCCATCTTACGCCTCTCAGAGCCAAGCGTGACTGCGGAGGCGGATCCATTAGATCTACTGAAAAGCCCTGGATTAGATCGCTTTAGGCGTTCGTGGGTTATATCCTAGAAAGCCATCGATGGCTTCGGAAGCCAGCTCAAATGAACGACACTTGGTCTTTGTGGTGGAAGGAACAGCAGCCCTCGCTCCACACAGGACCACGCTTCGAACAAATTACATTCAAGAATCATTCCAATAATAAGTTGAGAAGAATCATTTGCTTAAACACTACCTAGAATATGTTTGGTACAGATTCTGAGATATTCTCAGAATCTGTTGGAAGCGTGGGCTAGTCTGGAGCGAGGGCTGCTGTTCCTTCCTTCCCCACAATCTGTTGGAAGCGTGGGCTAGTCTGGAGCGAGGGCTGCTGTTCCTTCCTTCCCCACAAAGAGAGTGTCGTTCGTTTGAGCTCGCTTCGGAAGCCATCGATGGCTTTTTAGACGACATAACCTACGAACGTCTAGAGCGATCTAATCGATGGCTCTTCAGTAGATCTAACGGATTCTCCTCAGCAGTCACGCTTGCCTCTGAAAGGCGTAAGATGGGTTTTAGTAGATCTAATGGATTCGCCTCCGCAGTTACGCTTCTCTCTGAAAGGACACAAGAACGAACAGTATAATTGTACAAATCGATGTGAGAGATAGGTTTGACTATATATATTTGTGGGAGATTTCTTTTTAGGGTTGGGTTTACACTAAAATGAATTTATATATTCTTAATTAATAATTTGACGGAATCCACCAAAGTGATTTTTTTGGTGTTGGTTAGAATAACAAACCTTTTGGAGTTAAAATTCCTCCACAATTTTTGTAAGTTGATTTAAAGGGAGGAAATCAAATATAAAAATATAACCTTCATTAAATTTTAAAAACAAAGTCAAAAGTCTAAATATAGGTTACATGTGTAGGTGTAAATGTGTAGGTGTAATGTAAGTATGTAAACAATTTTAAATGTTGGCTCAATGAAAATTAATTAAAAGTTTAAATATTTAAATGTTGGTTCTTAAATAAAGAGTTAAAAATAATAACTCAAAACTTAAAAAGTAATAAATAAAGAGTTAAAAGGTAATAAATAAAGAGTTAAAAGTAATAACTAAAAAGTTAAAAATTAATAAATAAAAAGTTAAAGTAATATAAACCCGGGTATGGGTATGACTTTAAACATTTAAATGTTACCTCAATTAACAATAAAAATAATGATATTAAATTTTTAAAATTTTTGTTTTATTATGGATTTGTTACAAGACCATGGGCTATTACCATGGCTTATCAATACCACATGCCCAAAAACCATAATTTATTCCACAATCAAAATATTTTATAATAATATTATAAGATTCTTAACCATGGATATTCACCCTTACTTTGTTATTAATATTATGAACTTGTGAATAAGCTTTTTTACAATATCATGGCTTATCAATAACACATGCTTGAACATCATAACTTATTTTACAATCAAAATATTTTATAACAATATGACAAGATTCTTTACTATGGGTATTCACCCCACTTTACCATGGATATTCTTAACTTGTGAATACAATTTGTTAGAATACCATGGACCAATACCATTACTTATCAATGCCACATGCCCAATCACCATAACTTATTTCACAATCAAAATATTTTATAAATATTGTATTTTAATTTTATTTTATAACATTTTTTTCATTAAATCTAAAAGAAAAAATTTATAATTTCTTTTGAGATATATCTAAACCTTCTATCCTAGTAATGATTAAAAATATTCCCATAAAAATTAAATCACTGTTTTAATAAAATAAAAAATCAGAATATTTTTATATATAAATATGTGAAATTTATATAATATAAATATTATTATTAATAGCCAACATAGATCCGTCTTAAGTAAGGATCCAAGGAATTAAGTCAAACAAAGTGACTCACAATAATAGAGAAAAGATAGCGCATGATTCTTTTAAGTTTTTCATGATTGTCTTTTCTTTGACACGATTGATCCAAAATATAGGTTTAATATTTTACAACCAATTGAGTTGTCCTTTTTTTCTAATTCAGATACTTCTTAAACACAATATAATGCGATCAAATTTAAGAGAGAGAGGGGGGGTGGGGTAGAGGGGAGTACAAAGTGACAGAGTTGGAGAGAGAGAGAGAGAGAGAAAGAAAGGGAGTGATGGGTGAGAGAGATATACAGAGATGAGAGAGAGGGAAAGAGAGGAAGGAAGAGAGAGAGGAGGGGAGAGAGAGAAGGGGAGAGAGAAAAAGTGTGAGAGGAAGGAAGAGGGAGATAAGCGAAAAAGAATGGGAGGAAATCACAAAGACATAGAGAGATAAAGGTGGATATAGAGAGGAAGTGACAAGGGAGAGATGGAGATAGAGTGAGGGAGAGAGGAGAGGAGGTAAGAGAGTGAAGAGGAGAGTAGCGAGATAGGGAGAGAAGTGGAAGAGAGAGAGGGAGACAGATAGATGGAGGGTGAAGAGAGGAGAGAGGGACGAAGTTAGTGATGGAGTTGTAGGGAAGAGAGAAGGAGAGAGTGATGGGTGGAGGGGAGGAGAGGTAGAGGGAGGTGGGAGAGAAAGGGAGAGAGAAAAGACTCAAGAGAGAGAAGGAGAGAGAGAGAGGAGAAGAGAGGGAGTTGGAGGGAGAGAGAGGGAGTGACAAGGGATAGAGGAGAGCAGAAGAGAGAGAGATAAATAGATATGGAGAGAGAGTGTGTATGCCGGGGGCTGAAATAGAGAGAGAATAATAAAGAGACACATAGATACAAATATAGATATGATATAGTATTATATAACCATCCTAGGTCTATCTTAACCCCATATTAATCAAGCTCCTAGAGGGATCATATATATCGAGGTGAAAACCTTTCGTCAATTTTTTCACTCAAAACATAGGTCTAGACATCGAGAGATTTGATCCCTCTAGAAGGTTGAAACATACAATGTTAAGTTGGATCTATATTGGTTCATACTCTTGGATATTTCTCGAAGATAATTTTGTAATTTATTTATTGAGTCCAATGTTATGGATGGATACTCCATCCATCATGATGAACCAAAGAACTTGAGATGATGGATGAAGTAACCATTTGAAACTTTGGATGGACTAAATCTATTACACAGTTCTCTTCCAGAAATCTCCAACAAAAGAGATAATTTATTTAAAAAATTACAAAATAAAATGACTGATATCAATGAGGTCACTCATTTTAGATGTTTTCATTATAAAAGAAAAACACAGTGAAGAATATCATCGATATAAAGGTTCCATGTCTTAAAAAATCTATAATTTGATATTAAAATATATCATTTTAACTCATTGATTTCTCCTTAAACATTGGAATGTTCTCAAATATATTTCTCTAGTAAGTAGAGTATTTCTAAATTATTTTAAGTAATTATAGATAAGGATAAGGTATTCCATAATATTTAAAGATCACTTTTTTAATAAATTTTAATCTACATTAGCCTCAAGGATTAGTTTAGTTGGTGAGTTGCACGGTTTAGTGGGCCTGGTTTGGCCTTTCAAATGGTTTTGCAAATAGGGTTTTACACTTCTACATAGGTGCAGCTCCAGACATAATTCATCGGTTGCTCTTTTATGTGCGGCAAAATTCACCAGTTGAGTCTTCAAAATTTGCCTTACAATTGCCTCACGACCCTCACAACTTTAAGCTCTGATACCACTTGTTGGTATTTTGAGCTTGTTAACATGCAAATAAGAAAGAAATGTACATGAAATAGAAATTGAATTACACTTCAAGAAACACACAAAATTTACGTGGTAAAACCCTGACAGTGTGTCAAGAAAACATCCACGGGGCAAGGGATTGGAATTCTTATTGCTCCAGGTCAAAATGACTCTCCAAAAGATTACATGAAGCCTCTCAGGCAATCACCACTTTAATATTCAAACATTTTGTAACATAACTACCTATGGTTATGTAACTATCTGAAGGATAAAACTAGATTTTATCAGATAATTACATTATTAACATTAATTGGTGTCATTCTTTAATAGGACAAAGAGCTTTTATAGGAGACCACAAGAGCAGGCTAGTGCGATGGGCTTGGATGAAAAGAGAATTCCTATTACAGGAGTGCATGGTACTAGAAATGAACAAGAGGGTTTAAGTGCTACTAGATGGGTATGGGTAGAGCTGAACATTATAAGATGCAAAGCGAATTTTTGTCGCAGAGAGAAACACTAGCATTTTTCTCCTAAGTAGAAAAAGTGGGGGATTCTTAGCCAAATAATCCAATTTCTCTAATATCCTCTATAAATTTATTTTGAAGTATACTATCCACCATCAACCATCAAAATCCACAGTCGCTGAATCTTCTTTTGACGGTGCTTTTTTATGCCAACCTTTTCCACATTTTCTTCATAAAAGTTTAAAGAAATGTATTTTCTGAACACCCATTCAAATTTTTCTATCTCTGTACAAACCATCAATTTTGAAACATTGGACTCCTGCTATAACTTTAAAATTTTCTACTCACACAACGATGCATTGAAGTCATGTCAATGTTTCACAACTTTTAAGAATATTTTTTTTGGTTTGTTAAGCATGTTATTGTATTTTATTATTGTCTTGTGGATTGTGTCTCTATTGGAAAAGTGGAGAACCTTTGATGTGTTGCAGTTCACATATTTTTGGAGAACCAGTTTCTAATCAAACACAATAATCATATAGGATGGGTTTACACACTGTTATGTGCATTTTTGTATTCAAGGCAAAGTGACAACTATACAAAATGGAACATATTTTTCATATTAACATTCAACGTAATATTATTTCTTGTATGGTGTTTACACATGTCGATTTTTTGAAATCCTTATTGGGTCATACTCAGAGCAACTATGGGGGTTGCTCAGTAAAATAGGTACTCTTTATTTATTGGAACCAATATTTACCATTATTTTTGCAACGAACATGAGTACAATCTAGGAGAAAGTGGTGGCAACATTGCGTTCAAAACTATTCAGGTGGATCTTAATACAAAAGGTATATTTTGTGCCTTTCCTGCTTTAAGTTACCATTCTATGTCTCACTTCAATTTATAAATTTTTTCTTTTTCCCTCTAATTCCCATGGTTTGGATTTCTTTTCCTCTGTGACTTGTCACCATTTTCATTTCAGTAATACTCATGCTTCTTGTAGAAGTGGTCATTTCTTGTTATAAACTTATATGAATAGGCATTCCATTTTCCTTTCAGGGAACACTGCGAAGGACATTATCGTTGAGTCATAAAATAGTTTGTGCTAGGTTGATTCAAAAGCTAGCAATGAAGGGAATAAAAAAAAAGAAAGCAATTATAATTGTATGACAGAAATAGTTAACTACCACAAAGATTCCATTCACTTATCTCCTTTTGTTGCATCAAAAACTGACCACTTGACTGATTATGATACCGTTACTATATAGTATAATGTTCGACTCTTGGACTTATCTCTATATCAATTACTCTTAGCTTATTTGTATAGTGATTGACTCTTAAATAGATTTTCACACAGCTATTCTCATATTGTTATAGAAATCTCTGTATGATTTTAGACAAGTTCATGGTAAAAAAGCGAAACACATGAACATGAACATAATAATGACGCTGCAACAAGCACATGATCAAAAACCTGAGATAGGTTATGCACTATATATATATATATATATAACATTCTCTCAAGTTTTTTATCCTTCTTTACATTATTATATACCACCTAACCAATAGCCCTAACATCGAAATGTTCGATTGGTAACATATATATTAACCTATATGATACTGTCTACTAACATAAATGACACAAATTTGGAGCTTGATGTTTGCTACCATCTTCCTTCAATCAAGAGCTCCAAGTTCTCAACGGTAACTAAACTTTAAAACTAGGACCCAGAAGCACGGTCAGATCTGGATCCATGAGATTTCTGAAAAGCTAGGATCCAGATATAGCAGGAACTGACATGTATAAAAATATAAACATGTTTTTGTTAAATTTCCATAACGAAATCTATATTCCTCTTTAATCAAATAATGTTACAAATAAATATATGAAGCGTTGTCTCAAGATAGGGAAACTATCTTGGACACATAATCACTTGGTTGAGAGAATATCTCAACCACACACCAATCTAGGAAACAACTCCTAACTAATATGAACATACTACCTTACATAGCAAGGATCACAACTGAGACAAGTAGGAATTACATTTTCTAACACACCTCCTTAATGACTACTCGTCTCGATATCAATCTGCAAGATCTACATCTGGTCTAGTGTGGTAATTACACTTTGTACCTTGTTCATGCATTTGTCAGTGTCCATATAAAGGAACAACCATCTACTGGAACTGCTGCAACCGCCAGTCTATTAGGAAATCCTTCACATACATGGTGTCAGAGCCCATTTGGGCCCGGACCTTGGCAACTCCTAGGCCAGGGAAATAATAAAGTATATGTGTATTGTTTTTGTTTTTCTTTTTTTGTCCATCAATCAACATTGTGAGAGTAGAGGGAGTGTAGTGATCATTTTTTAAATTGGTGATCAGCTTTTCACATTGTAAGGCTGGTGTGAGTGATTGTTGGTATCGCTGCTGCAGGCTGTGTGAGCAGAGTCTGTTGGCGAGATCTGCCGTGGCACATCAAATCTCCCTTTATTTGAACATCGTGAGTTAAGAATTTCGATTTGGCCTTTGGATCCAATCTATTCCTCTCTGTGGCTTGTGTTGCCTGGCATATTGTTGTAGTCACCAGTGAAGAGTTGCATTCATTCAGGCGGAGTTTGGCGTTACTTGTGAGCCGAGTGTTTCTCAGTGCAGTGGTGCTTGGTTGGGACCAGTGTGGATCGAAAATCTTAGAATGTGTTGGCGACTGTAGCATTATTACCAAGTCGCAAAGAGTTCGTGGATCAATGTTTCTCTGGTAGCAGTGTTGGAGTCTTTGATAATGAGCATTGAGCCGTTCACTAGTGTGTGGAACGACAGTGAATGCAAGCAATTGGAAGTTGAGTGTGTTGAACTATGGTTCCCCCCGCTATGGCTTGTTGTAGGGAACCCAGCAAGAAAAGGTGGATCGATTCATACTCGACAACCTTGTACTATGATGTTGTGTGAAGCGATGAGATTCGCTTGACAAGTTGCATAGAACACAACGTTGGAGCAGATGCGTTGAAGATCTGCGTGGACGGAAAATACGAGACTGTCTAGTGTTGAAGTTTTTAACTAGTTTAGAAACCCTTCATGCACGTTTCCTGATTTATTCCTACCTACTTGTTATTTTTATTTAGCAAGTTATTTACAAAGTAAATACTGAAAATAAACACCAGTGCATGCTCAACATATTACAGATGAGCAACTAGAAGAAACAAGAACAAACACACCACATGACACCATTATCTTTGGACCAATGTCCTCGAAAAAACCCAATACGGGAAAACCAGTGCAGCTATCTGAGGGCTTTCTTATTAAGCAATATCAAAGTACAATCTCGGTGCCATAACTGGCCTACCCAAAAGAGAATTTCCTTAGTAGCTATACCTCACAGTTTGAGAGAAATCTCCTGGCTAGAACCCCGGAAAACCCTTCCTGTAGCTCCTCAGCACAAAACTGCTCTTGTAACCCCAACGTTTGCCCAATCTGGACTGCGTCAGCCCCTCTCTGTCTCACGTTGGCCCTGCATCAGCCTTTCTTGGCCTGCATCAGCCTCAAGAGGCCCTGCATCAACACTGAGAGCCTCTACGTCAGCTGCACTGGCCCCTTTGGTGCTCTACGCAACACTTGGCTGCCTCTGCATGGCCTTGCGTGATCCCTTCTTGACTCTGCGTCACCTTCCTTGGCTGTTGTGCTTCTCTCCTAACACAATCTCTGCCTTCTCTGTTTCTCTATACTCAATGCCCCTCAGCTGCTCTCCCGATCACTGATTCTATCTCTCTTAGCAAACCGTGCTCTAGAGAATAGAATGACTGATCATCTGGTGTGTTCTCGAAGTGACCCTCAAGCCTCCTCTTATACTTTTCCTGTTGACATATCAATGGCCGAGATTAAGTCCCTAATTAATGGCTAAGATTAGATCTGGCTTAATCCATGTCTTTTGGACCACTCTAACACAGATTCATATTAATACACATTAATATTTTATTTTCCCTAAGTTTAGACTTAGGGATTCTATTAAAAATATTAATTATTTTAATATCTCCTGATCTACTTAGAATCTGCCCAAACGCTTTCTGGGTATTGGAGATCTCATGTTTTGTAATATCCCTTATCAGGGATATCCTTCAAACACAAGCAAACTCCAACCATAGAAATAACAGTAGTGCAACATACAATAATGTATACATGGAATATAAGCAGATACTCAAGAAATGCAAAGAGAAATGCTAAGCCATTTTATTAAACTGAGTAATGGAAAGAGTACAAGAGGTGATCAGAAAGATGGCACCTCGACTTGCACAAGGCAAGTGAAGAAATACACTCAGAATGGTAAGGAAATGGCCTCTCTATGAACTGCATCCAACTGCCGGAGAACTGTTGTGCTGCTACTACTCCTGGAATCGAAAGAGTATTTGGGGTTGTTCCCGTCCTGAGAAAATGATGAAACTTTGGAATCAGCCTTTTCTCAATAAACCCAGAAAAACCCAGAAAGCTTTTCTAAAATAATTGACTCTCGAAGATCACCCCCTTGGCGATATACATAATCCCTGAAGGCTCTACGCTGTCCCTGAAGAGAATCCTCCAAAACTCTAGTCGAAACTCTGCCAAAATCCTCCAATATGCAAGGGCTGATCCCTTGCTCAATCTCCAAGCTCAAATCCTCCACATAAACCTAATCCGGAGCTCCTACCAAAAGAGACTACGTCCTCCCCTCTTAAGACTGCGTAGTCATCAAAATGCTCAGTTCCTCCTCAACTCTAGAAATTTCTCCTCCTATAAAATACTGTTGAAAGTACCTTGCTCGAGCGGGCACTCGAAGTCCCTCAGGGCTAAGGGTGAGATCTCCGAACGGAGACACTCGATGCACTAAACAGTGCTGCAGACAGGCTAAACAACCAGCATGCTCTAAGTCAAAGTGACTAGCTCAAATGCAACATAATCGAATGATCAAAATGAGGAGGCTCCTCTCTCCTTTATAGCGTTGGCCTCTCTCAAAACCCTAATGCCCACATATTCCAACGTAGCCTCTCTCTTGACACGTGTTCCTTCTCCATCTGCGCAGTCCCTCCAAGTGTCTACGTGGGCCCCTTCTCTACGTGGTCCTTGGGCCCCCTTGGCTCCCCTCTCAAGTTACAACGTTGTGCTACTAGGGAGTGACTTTATTCATAAAGTGAGTTATGTCCCCCTTTCCTTACCTTTTTATTTATAAATAACTATAGAAGGAAAAATTGAGCAAAATCGAATATTCCAATTAGCCATGGCTAATTAGGAATATTACAGTCTCCCCCAGCAGAATGTTGCTTGTCCTCAAGCAACTGAAGTGATGGATGCTGCAAAATTTTCTCTCTCCCAAGTGGCATCGTCATCCGATAAATTCTTCCACCTCACCAAGAATTCATGGACCATCCTGCTTCGTAGCTACCTCTCCCTGGTATCAATAATAGCTTCTAGCTGCAACACCAAATGCCCCTCATCATCCATGGGTGGTAGCTCATCTGTCACTGTCACCTACTGCCCCAATGCCTTCTTTAGGCATGATACAAGACAAAAGTTATGAATCTTGCTGCCTTGGGGCAGCTCCAATTCATACACAACCTGTACGATCCTGCGTATCACCCTATATGGCCCATAAAAGTGAGGCTTGAGCTTATCATCTCCCTTCCGCTTCAGTGACGACCGTCGGTATGGCTGTAATCATAGGTAGACCAAGTCCCCTACCTCACTCTGTCTCTCCACTCGACCCCTGTCAGCATACAGCTTCTGCTAGTTCTGTGTTGTAGCCATATTGTCCTTGAGAGCTCAGAGGATATCCTGACTCTCTTCGATCCAAATCTTGGCTCTCGGAGCCTTGCTAGCACCAAACATCATGTCAGCAAAAGATAAAGGATGATATTTGTGGACCACTACGTGTCAACTTCCAATAGCAGTACACCCCCTTTTCTTCGCAAAAGGGATAGCGCTTGATTGACGTGTCCGTGCCATTCGAAAATCATCGTCGACTTGATCAATTTATGTTGTAAACTGAGTCTGCATGTGTGAATTGTAAATAGTCTTAGCAGAGTTGAGTCATGTTTGTAAATTTCTTAGGTGCACCTAATTTTCTAGTGATAATCTACGTTCCGGAAGGTTTTTTGTCTCACTGATCCATGATCGGCAGAGTTTTCCTTCAGCCTAACCCCAAAGCCGGAATAGATTTTGTCATTAGAATCTGACGAGAATCCTAGTATGTTGATCTCCTAGATTATAGTTATGTCGCAGAACTGAGTGGTTTATGAGGGTCTATGTCAAATGGGTTCTCCCCCTTGAGATGTAAAGTTGTAAAAGTCATGGTGTAAAGTGTCTTGACGTTTAGAAAATGTTTTAATCCCCTCATAAGTCCTAAATCCTAGGTCCTAGGTGATTTCTCCAAAGGCTAAGTTCGAGGATCCATGTAAAAATAAATTTAAAATTTAAAAATTTAAAAATTTAAAAATTTAAAAATTTAAAAATTTAAAAAAATAAATAATAATAAATAAAAATAGTAAAATAAAGTAAAAACCTAAAAATAATAAAATAATAATATTTTTGAGTAAATAAATGCAGAGTTTCAATTTTTTAATGCATTAAAAATTCGACGAATGAGATTAAGAGATATCTTGATCCTCATCGACGGTCGAGATCATTTTGACATGGATCACTCGAACTAGTTGTTGGGAATTTTTCCTTTAAATAGGGTGCTAGGGGTCATTTGAGATGAGATATTTGATCTGAGAGTTTGGTGCTAAAGAAAGCTCTCTTGTAGTCATTTTTTGTGCAATAAAGAAATACTTTGGGGTTAAAAATCTTGCTGGTGTTACTCTTCTCGAAATGTTGTAAGATCTTTTATTCTTTCTGCATAATTTTATTTTTAGCTATTGATTTTAGCTTGATGAAGATTGATTCAGGCACAGGTATCTTGTCTGATCTCTAGGGTTTGAATGATAGTTTAGATTCTAAAGTATAATGGCAGGTACCTCCATTTGATTTGGACTTCACTAATGTTAAAGCACATTTTCTATTAAGAAGTTAAGAGTTCAATTCTCTTGCTTAAGATCTGTGTCGTCGACCTGAATCTAATTGGTACTAATTTTCCAAGGACATAATAATCACCAATTTCAAAATACCCTAAACCACATTAGATAAAAACACACAAAAACTCAACTAGCATTTAAATTATAATTATAAGTATTACCTTTTTCAATTACAATTAATAACATATCAATATTTCAATTATTATATTTCAAAGAGATATTTCTAATATTTCAAAAGGAAAGCCCCATTCTTTAATTTTTATTAATATATTTCTAATTTTTGTTCTTTCACTTTTCCATATTTTGTTATTATGATTACAATTTTTAAATAATATTAAATTAATGATAATTTTGAAATACTTTTCTTAAAAAGAAAAAGTGGTAATAAAACTCAATAAAAATCTATTTGATATTACACACTAATAAAAGAGGAAAGAAATTAAATAGGGTTAAGTAAGATAAAACTCATATAGAAAAATTATACAAAATTGAAGGGAAATAAATAATTATATTTTTATTTTTCAGGAACTAAAGTTAAATTTGTTATGATGTTGTATGATTTAACCATTCAATAAATTAATATATATAATAAGAATCCACATTATGTCCAATGGAGTAGGGCCCTCAATATATGTTACAAAAATCAAAATTGGTTTTTACAATTTCAACATCATTGATAATTGTTTTACTTATCATGTGTGTGTTTTCTCATACTGTTACACTAAAAAATGTCACCATGACTATTTACAGTTAGTATGGCTCTATCAACAGTCATGTTATCCTCTTAGGCAAGTCTTATGCCTCTGCTCTCCATGTCAAACTCCAAAAAGAGAGAAAGTCTTTATAAATGTATTTATCTCTGGGTATGCAGGTTCTCTCAACCTTACCTGCGGGTACGCACCCAATGTTCACAAAAGTTGCGTCTTTGGACGCTCTGTATGTAAAGGGGCAGGTGCGTCCCCCTGTAAAGGTTAAAATGCACAAGTTTCATCTTTAAAAAGTTACTTGTGGTCATTTCTAGAGCATTCTAGAAGGTTGTTCGACGTGTATTGAGCGCCTCCAGATGGTTCATGTACCCCTACCAAAGAGGAACTTATCCCATCAATAAGGGAGCTATCCCATCCAAAGAGGGGATTATCCCATTGATGGTGGACCTGATTAACTTTCTCTTGAGCACTATAAATATAGGCATTGGGCCAGAAGGAGGAGAGGTTGGAAGCTATACATTTCTAAGGGTAGATGCTGCTGGAATTAGGACTCCCATTTAGAAGCTTGTGAGGAGAGATTGCCATATTTGCTTGTTCTATTTGGAAGTGGGTGAGCTTTGTCAAAGTAAAGGAGAACTCTTGATGGACCCTGGGAAGGACTTGCACAACACCAAGGCTCAGGTTGTATTTGTTCCTTTTGTTACCTATTAATGCAAATGAGTCCATTCTTCTCAATAACTTGTTATTTATGAGTTGTTTCATGTACTCCTTGGTCTATGTGTTAAATATGTTTTATTCTATGAGATTATCAAGTGCTATTTAATCGTTTGATTGTTAGTGTATGCAGGTTTCAAAGTGAAGGAGGAGCTCATCCGGATCAGCGGAGCTGGACTGCTACAACAGCGTTGGATTACAGGTAGGATCTAAACACTTGATTTCTTATATAGTAAATGCATGTTTAGAGAAGGATTGCTCTTGTTTGTCTTGTTTGTCACTAGAGAGTCTTAGGCTCCTAGGGAGGTTGGTTGTGTCCGCACAATCGACTCTTTCCGCCTGACAAATTGGCGACTCCACTAGGGACTCCATTGATGTGAAAGTCTTTTCCTTTGTATGAACTTTGCTCTGAGAAAATTGGTTTATTTTTCTGGTTTTTGGCTCTGTGACTTTGTTTTTGGGTGGGTTAGCTTAGGGTTAGATTCATTTTTGTTTTTCTTGAATTTTCCAGTAGGACGCACCCTCTGAGTATTGCACAGTGCGTCCCTGGACGCACTGTCGCTGTGTGCACAGAGCGGGCCCGCACCTGTCTTAACGGGTTGCCTGCGTCCCCTGCTAAAATTTGAGAAAATTCTATTTTTTGCATTTTTTCTCTTAGATTTTGCTTTTTCTTAGTTTTTACTGCCCAGATCCATTAGTCTCTTGTCAAAGATCTTCACCTGAACTTGTTTTGATAGCATTGTGTGTTTTAGTGGATTTCATAGAAGTTTAAGCCCTAGGGTTTGATTTTTGAGTAGGTCTTGTAGTGACTTTGGCGGTAGAAGTTGTCAAGCCTTAGATCTCTTTGGTTTTGTCAGCATTCTTAGAAGTCAGACCTGTCATAAAGTCTACCTGTGAGAGAAACTTACCTTTGAGTTGTTTCTTTGGCAAATTTCGAAGTGCTTGTTGATTGAGTATTGAATTCCATTTTACAAAAAGAACAAAAAGATTTGAGTTTTGTTTTGACTAGTCTTTTGATTCTGCATTAGCTGGTCCTTGACTTGATTTTGGTCAAGTAAAACAACCTAGAATCATCTTTGTAAGCTTTTGCCTCGTTAGGTTTGCTTAGAGTAATTTCCTTTTTGATTTGCTTGTGAGTGAAGTTTTCATAGATTTTATAGCTTTTGAGATTGATTTTTGTTAAAATAGATTTATATGCTTTATTAAATAAAGAAAATACAAAAACATCTCCTTTGAAAAGTTTTGTTTCAAGTAGCTTTGAAGAGTTTTGAAAGAAAAAGAGTTTTTCGTGCACGTAAGGAGTGGTCATGTTTGTATGCTTGAAAAGATAAAGAGAATTGTTTCTTTGATTGTCTTTACTAAGAAAGTTGTTTTCCATAAAATTTGCATCTCTCAACTCTCTTAGTTAGGAATTTCATTGAAGGGAAAAAATAGCGTAAATCATCTTAGGTGCATCTTTGTAGTGGTTTGAGTCGAGTCTACACACCATTGGTTTCACTTCCGCTACCTTTTGTCTTTAAGAAAAACCATAAAATTAACGCTTAAAGTAAAATCGATGTAGTAACTTTTATTTACTAGGGCGCTGAAACACCAATTTAGATCAGGCTAGTGTCTTGGAGTAGGTGAGTAATTAACTCTCCAAGACAACAAAACCAAACAAGTAGCTTATCTTGTGATAGAATAAATCCAATTGTCTCATTTGTACTCTGGGAAAACTCCTCTTAAAGGAGAAGCACGAGCTCGTGTCCGAACTAGTGAGGGTATCAATCCCCCCTCGTTGGGAATGACGCCAGACACGCACGTATTACAAACGGTAAACCTCAGATTAACCATTGTCGAGGAGCCAGGGGTCACTTGTCGGTAAACCTTAGATTATTGTCAAGGAATTGGCAAGGGGATTGAGCTTGATACTCTGCCCTTGCGTGCTGTCGGAGTGTAGACTGTTCCCCCAGGTGCATTTGTTGCGGTTGGTAACCTTAGTGACCATTATCTTTAGGATTCTACCGAGGTGACGGTGGAGGGAAGATCCCACTGTACCTGGAGTAGACGTCGGCTAGACTCACTTGGATTTTCCGGGGGGTTCACTTCACTCGAGACGGTTAAAGTGGAGGAACTTGTGCCGGTCTATTCATTAAGCAGGTTGCCGGGGTAACTGTTCCACCCGCCACTTCTGTACTGAATCCGACGATGTTGGGCTTCATCACCAACTAGCGCTTTCGGTCTGGAAGGCTACTGTTTGTGCTTGGTTTGATGCCCTAGATTCTTTAGGCGTGTGATTCAAATTTGTTTGGTTCTTTAGAGACTTTAGGTGGTTTGATTTGAGATTTTACTTTGTTTTCGTGTGTAGTAGTTAAAAGTTTTTAGCTGTGGCGGAATTACCGAGACAGTCCCGTAGACTTCAGGGCCAGTCTCCTGAAGTTGTTTCTGTGGCCGAATTGTTGAGAAGATCCCGTAGACTTAGGGGATCACCTCCTCGAGACGACCCCGGTAATCTAGAAGGTTTAAAGGTCCTTGTAACTCCTCCTAGTGGCAGTAGAGTAGGTTCACCTGAAGAAGGAGAATCTTCCTTGGTAGTCCATTCAAATTACCAAGGCTTAGAGACAGGTTATAATCCCGAAGCTGTTACAGTTTCCGAACTTGTTGGTAGTTTTTCGTCTGCTAGTGATACAGGCGAAGAACCTGAAATATCTGAACCTGTTACTCCGACTTCTAGTGTTCCAGATTCACCGAGAATAGAACGAGTTATCACCGAAAATCTTCCTACTGGTTTGATTGCTATTGAAGAACTTGCTCCAGAGGAAGGAATAGGCGTCTCTAACCTTGAAGATCAACTTACTATTGATCTAAGGGAGCGTGAATCTATCTTTTACAGTCCTCCTAGAAGTACTACTTGGTACCTTTCGTTAACCAATTATTTAGACAACTCAGGGGTAGGTTTTTCTACACCTCATACTCCTTTTCCACCTGGAGGTATTTATACTCCTGTAAATATGTCTGGTCAGTCGTTCGTGTTTACTCAAAGTCCTGAATCTTTCTTACACGGCGGTCCTTCTGTTCCCACCGGGTATCAATCACTTTCTGGTACCTTTGCGGGAGCATCTCCTCAACCCGTTGATCATGGGTTATTAGCTGGAAATAGTGGTAATATACCATTGGGTGTAGGAGACATTTACATGATGTCAGGTTCAGTTCCCGTTTCCCAACCTCAAGGTGGCCAATTACCGCCTGGGGGGCAACCTGAGTTAACGCCTGGGGGGCAACCTCAAGGTACACAAATCGTGTCTGGGGGGCAACCTCAAGGTCAGTATGCACCTATGGTGCAATACATGCCTCAAGGTCAACCCCAGCCTCAATATGTACCCTAGGGTCAACCTCAGTATCAATATCAACCTCAAGGATGGCAACCTCAAGGATGGCAACCTCAAGGGTATCAACCCCAAGGGTATCAACCTCAAGGGTATCAACCTCAAGGTCAAGGTCAACCCCAGTATCCGTATTTACCTCAAGGTTATCAACCTCAAGGTCAATACTCAGGTCAAGGTTATCAACCACCTCAAGGTCAGTCATATGTTCCAGGTATGGGAACTGAACCTTACAATTATCAATCCTATCCTCAATCCGGTTATGGATCTCAGTATCCTCAACCTGTTACGGGTCAATACCCCAGAATGTTAGTGTGGGATCCATCACAGGGTCAACAGGTGTTGCAGCCAAGTTTACAGTTGGTACCTCAAGCTGGACAACCCGTAGTTTCTGGTCCACCCCAGCAACCGCAGCCTTTCCAGTCAAATGTTCAAACTTCTGTAACTTTGGTAGTTACTCAGCCGCCAATCGCACCTAGTACTCCATCTCAAACGGCTGCTGCAACTACCGCTGCATCTGCCGCGCTTACTTCTGGAGTATCGACAGCTCCGGTTTCTACTGTCACTGTGACCACGCCTCAGACATCTTTACCGTTGTCTGGATCTATGATTCAAACGACGGTCCAGATGCCTACAGGTCAGCCTGGTATAAGTATGGTTGTCACTACTCAACCTCAATTTGTCCAACAACCGTACCAGGGACAGTACCAACCTAGGCAAGCTGTCCAACAGCCGGTTTACTAGTATCAACCGTATCCTGGGTACACTTATCAACAACCTCAACAACCCCAGTACGGTCCGGTTAATCCTGGTTTTCCAGGAGGATATAATATCCCAAATGCGACTCCTGTTCTTAGTTATCCTGGATATCCTCCTCCTGGGACTGGTCTTGTGACCCAGAGTTTTAGAGATCCTAACCGACAGTTACCGTTTATCGCAACTTTGGATTTACCAGACTTGACATGCCTAACGAACGATCCAATTCAATATCTTCAGTTCTGGCCGCCAATGCCAAATAAGTTGCCCAGTGATATACCCAAGTTCGAAGGTAAGTCTGGAGAGGATCCGTCCAATCATGTGATGACTTACCACCTCTGGTGTGCTTCAAATTCTATCTCAGATGATTCGATCCGCTTACGTCTTTTCCAGCGTACACTCATTGGTCTCGCGGCCAAGTGGTACATTGAGTTACCACGGGCCTCTTTTTACAATTTTAGCCAGTTAGCTACCTCGTTCTTAACTCACTTTCAGTTGCCGGTCAGATACGATAACGGCACGAAATTATTAACTTCACTAAAACAATCGACGTCCACGTATATTTCTGATCACATTCATGAGTGGAGACGTCGAAGAAGGTTAGTGAAAGTTTTTATCCCGGACCAAATCTTAGCTGAATGTTTTGTTAAATCATTATTACCGAAGATTACTGAAGATGTAGCTAAGGCCGGAGTAGTTACTGAGGAGCAAGTCATTGCTCAGGCGCAATACCTTGACTTAGTTTATACTCAGTCGGGTACGTTACACGAGAAGATTCCGGATCTTCCAAAATCGAATCAAATCGCTGCTGCTCCTTCGGGATCTCATGCCGCTGATGGTATGATTGGTATCGTGAATACAAAGAGCAAGAAGAAGTCTTCCAAGGCTTCAAATACTCCTATAATCACTTTGCCCGATTCCCCGACAGGAGAGTCTTCTCCTGAACTTACCGCCAATATTCACGCTGTAGAGTCATCTACGGCCAAATCAAAAAATGGTGGGAAGAAGAAAGGAAAGAAGAAGGCTAAAGCAGACAAGGCTCCGAAGGAGAAAACGAAAAAGTCGGAAACCAATGACGAAAAGCGCAAACCTCGATATCCTTGTCTTATTTGTGAAGAGGATCATTTTACAAGAGATTGCCCTCATCGGGCCGAGGTTGTGAAAATAGTCAAAGGTTCTCCCACTCCTGCTGTGTTAAAAAATCCATTTCCGGAGCAGGAGAATAAGATGATAGGTTCTTCCTCGAATGCCAGTGAAGAACCCATTTTGATGATGTCTCATGTGAGGATTGCGACTCGATCGCAAGATTATGGTAGTAAGAATCTTGTTGATGGTAAGGAAGCAGAATCTTCTCACTCTAACCCATCAACCTCAGCTCCTGGTTCCGATCCACTACAGATCGAGAAACCTAACCCGAACCTAGTAATTAAACCGCCCGCCAAGGGTGTACTTCGAAGGTCTGCTTTCAATCCACATGCGAGAGCGGCCCAGAATTACAACATTGTTGAGGACTTAGCTGTTTCACCCTCAGCAATGTCGGTTTTAGAAGTGCTGCAATCATGCCCAGCACAACGAAAATTGCTTTTGTCGGCTATCGGAGCTGTTGATGTTCAGGACCCGAATCTAATAATCTTCGATCTAGAAAATAGTACACCGCGTCTCCCCCATCAAATGGCTTTCCAAATTCCAGTGATAGTAAAAAACAGGCCTATTCATCGGACTGTGATTGATGAGGGAGCTTCTACGTGTATTATGTCGATTCAATGTTGGAGATCGCTTGGTTCTCCTTCATTGAACCAATCCCTGACCATCCTTAAGGCCTTTGATGGCCGTGGGTTCCGTTCGTTTGGTATTCTACAGGAATTGCCTATAGGGGTAGAAGGTAAAACCGTTAGTCTGGATGTGGAGGTGGTTGATGCCCCTCTAGACTACAACCTTCTTTTGGGTCGAAGTTGGTCATATGCTATGACAGCGGTCGTTTCATCGGTCTTCAGAGTAATTAAGTTTCCATATAACGGTAAGATCGTGACTATTGATCAGCTGACATACTTTTCATCCGACCCAGCCTCTTCAGAGAGTATCCAGCATGTCGGTAAGACGACAATCCCTTATAGGGACGTTGGTGTAGGTTTAGTTAAAGATTCCGGTTTACTGGGAACTTTTCCTTTCCCTCCAATCAACGCAGACCCTTCATTTGCATCAATTCATATGATTACATCAGACAACATTATTTATGATGATCCTTGGATTGTCCCATCTGAATCTGAGATAGACTCATTCGGTGATGCTATGCCTTTGAGTCCATATGAAATTGCTTATGAAGTTGTCATGTCTTTTACCGACTCGCGTTCAACCCAGCTCGACCAAATGAATGTGGTCAGTGAAGAATCACTTTTCACCTCAACCTTAGAACGGATAGCGTTTCCCGAAGTCGTGTCATCTGACGAACAACTTCGCGAAATCCTGAGTGTAGACGATCTACCATGGGAAGATCTCCATCACAGATCTTCGTTTTTACCTAAGGATGATGCCTTTGAAAATGATTTTTCATCTATCTTTACCGCTGAATATGTCAAAGACGCTCAGAATCCAACGAAACATTCTGATTCAGAGTTGAATTTAGGGAATATTTCTCGCACTATTCCCATTGATATTTCAGTGAAGCCCGGAATTGAGGAAAACATTCATATAGGTGCCTCATGTACAGAAGATGAAATCCAAACTTACAAGGCCCTATTCCAAGAATTCCGCGATGTGTTTGCCTGGTCTTACGAGGAAATGCCGGGAATCGATCCTGCCATTGTTGTTCATGAAATAAAGACCTACCCGGATGCTAAACCCGTCCGGCAACGGTTGCGTCAGATTCACCCTCGGAAAGCGGCTGCGATTAAAGCAGAAGTCGAGAAGCTGTTGAAAGCAGGTTTCATTTATCCGATCCCGTTAACGGATTGGGTATCGAATATTGTTCCGGTCAACAAGAAACAAGGAACAATAAGAATCTGTATCGATTATAGGGATATCAATCGAGCTTGTCCAAAAGACAACTATCCTACGCCTTATATCGATCAAATTATTGATGATTGTGCCGGAAGTGAAATGTTTTCCTTTATGGATGGTTTTTCGGGCTATAATCAAATCAATATTCTACCTGCCGACCAACCAAAAACGGCATTCATTTGTCCATGGGGGACATTTGCTTATTGCAAATTACCTTTTGGACTTAAGAATGCCGGGGCCACTTTTCAACGGGCGATGTCTTACGCATTTCATGACATCAAGCACATTGTGCAACCGTACCTCGATGATTTGCCTGCTCATTCTTTACATCGAGCTGATCACCTTGTCCACTTACGAGCAATCTTTATGAGGTGTAGGCATTATCGAATTCGGTTGAATCCCCACAAGTGTGTTTTCTGTATAGATACGGGTCGATTGCTGGGATTTGTTGTTTCAAAAGCCGGCATTCGCGTCGATCCCTCGAAGGTCGAAGCTATCATCAAATTGCCTCCTCCTTCGAGTTTGCGCCAACTCCAAAGTTTGCAAGGGAAAGCGAACTTTTTACGCCGATTCATTCCAAACTACGCCGAGGTCACTAAAGGTTTTACACGGTTGTTGAAACAGAACGCTCAATTCTTTTGGAACGAGATTGCCCAACAATCTTTTGATGCACTTAAACACGCGTTGACCCATGCACCGTTGTTGCATCCTCCCAACTACAACCAGGACTACTTCTTATACCTCGCAGCTTCGCATTCCACTATTGGAATGGTGTTAGTTCAAGAAGATGAATTCGGAGCGGAACATGTGATATATTATCTTAGTAGGACCTTAAATCCCACTGAGTTAAAATATTCGCATGTGGAGAAATTGGCCCTGGCAGCCGTTCAAGCTGTCCAGCGTTTTCGTCACTACATTCTTCTCCGTAAAACTACAGTTATTTCGGATTGCAACCCTATGATTTATATTTTGACAAAACAACTGCTAGGGGGCAAGTACTCTAAATGGATCGTTATCCTGCAAGAGTTCGACTTGGAGTTTGAGAAGTCCAAGTCTAAGAAATCCTTAGTTTTTGCGGAATTGATGTGTGATTTCCTGCGTGCTGACACAGAAACTGTGGCAGAGGAGTCCATTGCGGACGAATCTTTGTTTCTTATCAGTACTTTAGATCCGTGGTACGGGGATATAATCATCTATCTCCAAACCCAAACCTTTCGGCCTGAAGCTTCAAAGTCGGAACGTCGAAAAATTCGGTTTCAATCCCAGCAATACAAAATTATTGGAGATACACTTTATCGCCAGGGGGCAGACTTAGTTTTTCGACGTTGTTTAACTCACGAAGAGGCTGAGAGGGTTTTGAATGATTGTCACTCTGGAGCATGTGGCGGTCATATGTCTGGGTATGCCACAGCTCAGAAGGTGTTGCGCGCTGGCTACTTCTGGCCCTCCATGTTCAAAGATTGTATCATTGCAGTCCGGAAGTGCCACAACTGTCAAGTGTTTGATCGCAAGATGCGCGCACCACCTGCTCCTCTCCACCCTATAATTGTCGTTGGTCCATTCGCCAAATGGGGTATCGATTTTATTACTTGTAACCCTCACTCGGCCGGGGGGCATGCGTATATCATCCTCGCGGTTGATTATTTTACTAAATGGGCCGAGGCGATGCCTACATTCGACGCAAGCGGCAAAACAGCTGCAGTTTTCGTATTCAATCATATTATAACTAGGTTTGGTGTCCCACAAGCAATCATTACTGACCATGGGAGCCATTTTCGAAACATCATGATGACTGAGCTTACAAGCCAGCTTGGTTTGCGCCACGATAGCTCTACTCCTTATTATCCGCAAGCCAACGGTTTGGTTGAGTCTATCAACAAAGTTCTGGTTATCATGATCCGACGAACCATTGGTATTCATCGGTCGAATTGGCACAACATGTTATTTTCAGCGCTATGGGCATACCGAACCTCAGTAAAAACTTCAACAGGGTTCACTCCTTTCCAGCTAGTTTATGGCTTGGAAGCTGTGTTACCCATTGAATGCGAAATCCCATCACTTCAAATGGCTGTCGAATTACTTCCAGCTACTTCCGAAGAGGAGAAACGTTTATTATACTTAGCTAAATTAGATGAGACTCGACGTGACGCTGCATTGGCAATCGAGACTCACGCGAAGCGAATGAAAGCTCAGTATGATAGAAATGTGACCCCTCGAAGTTTTTCGGAGGGAGACCTAGTGCTATTATATGATCAAGCTAACGATAAGCTAGGTGCTGGAAAATTCGTTCCTATGTGGCATGGACCCTACATTGTAAAGCGAAAGCTAGCAAAAGGGGCTTATGAGCTGGTAGATTTTGATGGGGACTCTTTGGGTAAACCCAGAAATGGACTTTACCTAAAGAGGTATTATGCTTAAATGGTGGGTATGGAGAATTTTTAGTTAGGTTAGTTTTTCTTTCTAGCTAGTGTGTTTGTTAGTTTAGTTAGTGTGCTTAGCTTAGAGAGTGTGTTTTTCGTCGTTATTCTGGCTTATCTTGGTTTTACTCTTGATATTGCAGATGTCGACGCCTCTCCAAACATACATTGGATTTGCTGATGGTGCTTGTCGTAGTACACGGAATATCTCTTCCGCAGCTTGGGTTATCTATTCGCCCTCTGACGAGTTAGTTTCTATGCATGGGGTAAGCCTCGGTCAAACAACGAACAACATTGCAGAATACAGTGCAGTGGTTGAATTATTATCCGAATCTATTTCATTTGGAATTCGACGTTTGATAGTGAGGTTAGATTCTGAACTTGTTGTATTACAGCTTAATAGAGTATATGCCATTAGAAATCCTGTGTTATTAAGGTTGTTTTTGAGAGTGCGTCTCTTGGAACGTGAATTTGATTACATTGAATATCAGCATATTCCAAGGTCTTTAAATACATTAGCAGATGCAATTGCTTCTCGAATGTTGGACAGACATTTACAATAATCATGCAAGTAAATTTAAAAACATTTCATCACATATGTTAAACAAGATAAGCCGGTAATAGTGATATATATAGATAGGAGTGTGTCAAAAAATATACATCGTCTTCGATCATAGGTTGAAAAACACCTTATGATCGGCAAAAATGATAAGTACAAAAAGCCAAAAATGTCATATGTGTCTACAAAAGTGACTAGCCAATCACTGGTGGTGCTCTCTATACGACACCACTGCACGGGCTACCTTACACAAAAATCTCCTAAACGGTCCAGGGACTGCGACTACATAGCGCTGAAGCCTGATAGGAATATCATCTATGGTAGTCTCAGGTATATCCACCGTCAGACGCTCTAGATCCTGCTCCAACTCAGCTAGTGACTCTGCAGCCGCGTCCTGTGGGGCCGGTACCAGTGCAACTGGATGTCTCCTCTCAAAAGGCCGGAGGTTGGCTGGGCGCTGTGGACCAACATCTGCATTTTGAAAATTTTTACTGTCAGTTTTGAGACGATATATATAAAAAACAAAAAAAATATATAATTTGAAAACTTGTGGAAAATAAAGTACCTCTGTCGTCCCATTGTTCTCCCTGTGGAAGAACCATGTCCGGATCACCTCGAAAATCTACTCCGGCATACGGAAAGTCCTGGATCGAAAAAACCTGGTCCTCTAACCAGTGAAAATAACTATCAGGGAATCGAACAATCGCCGCGCCCTCGTCAGGATGCCGGGCCATCACCGTAACCCATCGTATCAGCTTTGGCTCCCGAGGACCCAAGATATCAACAGTGAGTTGCTGAGGGATCAGCATTGGAACTCTCTCTAAGGCAAAGCTCACAACTAGAGGCCCATATCCAAAGGTCTTTAGTTGTCCGTTCTTTGTCCTAGTCAGTTGGCTCTTCATGTTAGCCGACACAGCATCACACCAGTTGAAAATGGTGCCTTGGAAACAGTCAATTGCCATCCGCATTTGGGACCCGGTGGCAATATGTAAAGCGGCTGCACCGCAAATTCTGGTAACCGTGAAAGCTATAACCTTGAGTTCACGCAGAGAGATGTGTTTGATTTCTACGCCTTTCGCATGGTGTGCATTGGGTGTGCACCAATCTGCCCGGAGACTAGCAAGGGATTGGCCACCCGGCCTAGTCCCGGCTAGATTGAGTTGCTCGCCTCTATTTGGCAAGCCAGTGAGAAAGTATATGTCAGAGGGCTCTATCTCGAGCTGGTGCCCTCCGATGTAAAAGCATTGCTCATGAATGTTCCATCTCTCAACCAGCCACTCCAAGAATCTCACCTAAGCCCTCATGCCAGGTATGGCCCAGTATTTATATAGTCCGCATGCTTTTAGGGCATCAATGGAAGGTTGATGATTAATTGCGGCTAAATCAACGTCCTCGTGCTCTCTTTCTCTCCAATCCAACATGGTGAGTGCCCTACACACCAAGAAACAAAGATTAGAATTAGTTTGGGAAATTTTAAATGGTTGATTTGGGGTTTGGGGTTTTCAATTTCCGCCTTTCGCGGGGGACGCACCCCGCGTTTAGAACACAGAGCGTCGGGACGCAGCTGGCCTGAAGGTGGGCTGCGTCCCCCGACCTTTTTCCTGTGTGGGAAAAAGTCGGGGGACGCAGGTCACCCTTAGGGCACCTGCGTACCCCGCAGAGCGATTTTTGAAACCCAAAACCCCCCAAAAATCAAAACTAAAACCTAAAACAAAATTTTAATCGGATGAAATTGAAAAGGAGGATGTTGTGAAATACCTGGAAGAGACGGCGTTCGATTCTGACGGTCGGATTCTCCGCAGCAACCACGGGAAGTTTCTTGCCAAAAGCCCTTTTTTCAACCTCAACAGTAAAATGGTAAAAATGACATGGTAAAAAGTCTTTTTATAGGTTTTTTGGATGAATGAATGCTAGGTTTGTTCATTTTTCACCATGGAAGGCTATTTTTCAATGTATTTTTGCCTATCTTAAACAGGTATGAGTAATGTGTCGTTTTTGTGCAGGACAAAGGGATTTAGAGGGAAAATTGTCATTTTTCACGAACCAAAATATCAGAGTCATCTTTTAAGCCCTTTTCTGACTCCTAAAATATGAAAAGATTGCCGAGCATTTCTTTTAAACTCGTTAAAATGGAATTAAAAGACGGTCCCCTTATAGCCCTTTTCTGACCGTAAAAACAGGAAAAGATTGCCGGGTTTTTGTCGTTTCAAACTCGATATTGGAAATAAAACGACGTGTCCTTGATCGCTTTTTACTTTTCAGGTCAGTGGCACTAATTATGAAAGTACTCCTTGGTCGCAAGATCAAGCGGTTCCCCCAGGTATTATTTTATACTTTTTCGGGCTTGAGGGACACAAATCTACGAAAAAGTTCAACTTGGAGTCTTCTTAAGTTTTTCAGACTCTCTAAAATTGAAAAACGCCGAGTTTTTCCTATACTGGGCTCGTTAAACATTTCACAGTAAAGGACCTGTTCAATTACAAACAGGAACGAACCACTCCTTCCTAGGGTTCGAATCAAAACTAGGTTGGACTCATCCGAAGGATGAGCTTATAATCAAGCATATGTTATCCTCCTCAAGCTTGTTAAAGATAAAGAGGTACTTGCCAGAAATGGTGGGGGAAAAGAGAGAAGAATGAACCTGTTTGTTATCTTTTGTCTCAGAAGAAACTTTATTACCACTCTTGGACACGACACTTTTCATTCATCTGGGTTGGGAAATTCTTTACCTCACAGTTGATCAAACCACTTTGAAAGTCTTCAGCCAGGTTCTGGGAATTAACTTTGAGTTATTCATCACCAAGCCATCTGTCGTGTCGTTATGTGTTCAAGAGGTCTGCAAGCAAAACTTTCATCTGCAAAATACTTGTCATCCATTTGACCATCCCTGAGTCAGTCCTTACAGCAACATTTCTTCAACTTGAACAATGATTTCGTGTTGTGGGCTTGCCTGCAACGGGTCGCTTTCTATCGACATCAGCACATTATCTAGAGAGATGACTTAGAAATCGTCAGTACCTTGAAGTCTGCATGCATCAATGGCAGGTTTCTCGCCTTTGACGTCAGTTTACATCATTGACTTTCGATCGAAGGATTCCGTGAAATGTTCGACATCAACTCATTCATTCACATCTCATGGATTGTACTGGGTACTTTGAGAACCATTGACATTACTGGTGGTCTCTCTCACACTTGTTAACAGTTTACATCATCGACTGGTAATCAAGTGGTTTCTACCATGTTCGACATCAACTCATTTATTCGCATGGTTAGAATCGTACCAATTCGAGAAGTAGAAATGAAGACCCTGGATCTAGTTTCCACCATCTAGGCTGCAAGGAGTTTTGTATTCATTATCGAAGTAGACTAATCATAAACAGATGGTTGCGCCCATACTGTGTCTACAAAAGTCTATGATTATGATGTACTGCAAGATCATTCCTGTATCAGAGTAGTTAGTCTGTTAGTTAAAGTTTTGATCTGAGTATGGGAATGCCTACCTCAGTGATGATATAATCTTATACATGTATTTTGTGTTGAAAATTGCAGGTTCTGACCAAGCTCTCCATGAGATAATCCTTGAAATGATAAAGCGCTTCACCCTTCCTAGATAATACAAAACCCTAATCTATTACAGGCTTCGCACTTTAGGGGGCAATCTGTTACACTAAAAAATGTCACCATGACTATTTACAGTTAGTATGGCTCTATCAACAGTCATGCTATCCTCTTAGGCAAGTATTATGCCTCTGCTCTCCATGTCAAACTCCAAAAAGAGAGAAAGTCTTTATAAATGTATTTATCTCTGGGTACGCCGGTTCTCTCAACCTTACCTGCGGGTACGCACCCAATGTTCACAAAAGCTGCGTCTTTGGATGCTCTGTATGTAAAGGGGCAGGTGCGTCCCCCTGTAAAGGTCAAAATGCGCAAGTTTCATCTTTAAAAAGTTACTTGTGGTCATTTCTAGAGCATTCTAGAAGGTTGTTCGACGTGTATTGAGCGCCTCCAGATGGTTCATGTACCCCTACCAAAGAGGAACTTATCCCATCAATAAGGGAGCTATCCCATCCAAAGAGGGGATTATCCCATTGATGGTGGACCTGATTAACTTCCTCTTGAGCACTATAAATACAGGCATTGGGCCAGAAGGAGGAGAGGTTGGAAGATATACATTTCTAAGGGTAGATGCTGCTGGAATTAGGACTCCCATTTAGAAGCTTGTGATGAGAGATTGCCATCTTTGCTTGTTCTATTTGGAAGTGGGTGAGCTTTGTCAAAGTAAAGGAGAACTCTTGATGGACCCTGGGAAGGACTTGCACAACACCAACGCTCAGGTTGTATTTGTTCCTTTTGTTACCTATTAATGCAAATGAGTCCATTCTTCTCAATAACTTGTTATTTATGAGTTGTTTCATGTACTCCTTGGTCTATGTGTTAAATATGTTTTATTCTATGAGATTATCAAGTGCTATTTAATCGTTTGATTGTTAGTGTATGCAGGTTTCAAAGTGAAGGAGGAGCTCATCCAGATCAGTGGAGCTGGATTGCTACAACAGCATTGGATTACAGGTAGGATCTAAACACTTGATTTCTTATATAGTAAATGCATGTTTAGAGAAGGATTGCTCTTGTTTGTCTTGTTTGTCACTAGAGAGTCTTAGGCTCCTAGGGAGGTTGGTTGTGTCCTTACAATCGACTCTTTCCGCCTGACACATACGTTAGAGAGAAATATGGTTCAATAGATAAAAAATATCATGAAATGCAACTTGATGTTTTAGTGATGACTTCTTGCAATGCATAAAATTTTTTTATGCCATATGATGTGCAATGAATAGACTTTCATTAGAAGGAACTTATAGTTAAGGACTTGATTGCTTAGAAGGAAATATGAAATGAGCCCCAACGAGTAATTATACATAAAACTATTTGGATATAAAATAGTTGAGTCATTAAAACATATTTTCAAATACAACTACAATATCTAAAATTTAAAAATGCTTGAAAATATAACTACTAATATTGCAAGTTGATTGGTTTAGTACGAAATGAAAGATGCCAAAATAATTATTTAATTACCATTACATGGACAAAATGCGAATGAGGTAGCTGGCGATAGAGCATGGTTTTGAGAACTCAACACCTTCCTTCTTATAAAAGAAAAAAAATTAACAAACAGTTGAGAGTGGAGTGTTGGTAAGGATTGGGATTTATTCATGTTTCATTATGGGATGTGGAAGAAAAACACCTATCAAGAGTTAAGGGGAATGGGAACATTGATACCATTCATAGTCACACAGTAAAAAGATAAGGAACAAAAAGGGGTTTTACATAAGAGATGAGGGTAAATTTGGGATGTGGTTTAATCAAGTTGGTTAAGAAAAGATAATAGAATTTTCCCAAGTTGAATTAAAAGAAGAAAAGTGAACAAGTGATGAGTAGTACTTAGTATTTTCCACCGAAAGTAAATAGGATACATTAATAATTCCTCATAGATTTGAAACAATGTTTGTCAACTCTATGTATTTTAATTTTGTATTTGAATGTGTCTTTTTCTATTGTAGTTATTATTCCATGATGGTAATTAAATAATTCGTTTGGCATCTTTCATTTCTTACTAAATCAATCAAATTGCAAAATTAGTAGTTATATTATCAGGCATATTTAAATTTTAGATATTGTAGTTGTATTTGAAAATATGTTTTAGTCACTCAGTGATTTTATATCAAAATATTTTTACATATAATTACTCGTTGGGGCTCATTTCATATTTCCTTCTAAGAAATTAAGTCCTCTATTTGCTTTAGCTTCCTCAACTTATGGAAATATCTAAGTTGATTATATTGTCTTATTTTATGTATTGACATCAAGCCTATATCATAGATTAATCCATAACATAGTGCATATCATTTGTGGCCTAGAATTTTATGATCCTACACAACTTTTCATACACCTCAACTATATAGTCCTTTTAATGAATGTCTATTGATTACAAATCCTATGACATCAAAATTTTCGTATGCATTGCAAGAAGTCATTACTAAAACATGAAATTTCATTTCATAATGTTTTTTTATCCGTTGAACCATATTTCTCTCTAACATCTTATAAAAGACACACATGATAAGTAAATTAGTTAACATTTATCAATGATGTTGAAATGGTAAAAGACAATTTTTATTTTTCTAACATTTATTGAAGGCCCTAATCCATTGGACATAATGTGATTTCTTAGCCTATATATTAATTTATTTAAATGTTAAATCATACAACATAATAACAAATTTAACTATATTTTCTTGAGAAATAAAAATATAACTATTTATTTCCCTTCAATTTGGTATAATTTTTACATACGAAATTTATCTTACCTAAACCTAGTTTAATTACTTTTCTCATTGATTAATGTGTAATATCAAATATATTATTATTTTGTTTTATTATCGCTTTTTCTTTTTAAGAAAAAATAATTCAAAATTATCATTAATTTAATATTATTTAATTTTTTTTTTTTTCTATGTGGTTAAGATATCAA
Source organism: Pinus tabuliformis (assembly GCA_031772625.1). Classification (NCBI taxonomy): domain Eukaryota; kingdom Viridiplantae; phylum Streptophyta; class Pinopsida; order Pinales; family Pinaceae; genus Pinus; species Pinus tabuliformis. Next base: position 717,101,983 of record CM062818.1, read on the forward strand.
TGAAGAGCTCCCGATACAGTGGTGATAGATCGAATCCCATGGCTGCCTCTGCAACCCATCGCTATGGCTCAAAAAATGTCAGGGAGGGCTTTCCAGGCCAGGAGAACTCAATGCACAGCGCCCAGATCTACGCCATGACCCTTTACGCTCACACATCTTCAAGTTATCATGGCTCTCGAGAACGGAAGGTCATGAAACACGGAATAATAAAGAATGAAGCAGTATCCAAGCTCACTGCAGAAGGGACCAGAGCAAACAACCTCTAGCAACATATAGGAATGCTGTATTCACTGAGCAATAACAGAAGGAAGCAAAGGATTGGGGTTTTCAGTGCCAACAAGGCTGGTTCTGCAAGTCCATTCACCGGATCGGCCACTGCAACCCAAGAAAGGTTGCTGTATGGAGCCGCGTTGTCCTCTCCCACCGTGGGAAGGCATAAAATCCCTGGTTCAGCCCCAGATCTAGCCGATCCAGCTCACAATCAATAGATGTACCAAGACACAATGAAAAGGCTGAGATTGCTCAAGGTGCTCAGTATTACAGAGCGCAAGTTAGTAAACGAAGCTGGCCGTCATATGGCCATGCACAGGGTTGACGCTGCTTTGCTCACGGATCATAGCGCCTTTCACTCTGGAATATTAACCGACAAGGAGGTGGCAACGAGGGTCATAGCCAAGGGTTTGAAGCCTTGCAACACACCTCTTCAAAGGTCATAACGCAGAATGTGCCTGAAGAGAAACATGCATTTCAGATCCAGATCAATCTCTCGGGCAAAACGACATTGCTATGGGTATGCGCAACAGATCTCGTGCAGGTTCTTTTGCAAAATCTCGAACACCGACTGAGGATCCCCTCCTCTTACCTCAGATTGCTATATAAGGGTAAGCAACTTATGAATCCCCTTCCTCTCTCTTCTTACAACATTTTCAAGGACGCTTATATTGTGGCTACCTTTCGTTTAAGAGGTGGCTCCTTTAGGAAATCCTCCCTAGCCCACTCCTTCTCTTATAAAGATGCAGTCCGCAAAGACGCTGCCCATCCGTAGCCCTCTGCAGAAGTAACGCATCCTTCTGGGGCTCCAAAGCCATTTTTGGTAGACAAATCAGAGGAAATTCCTTCCATCAATCTCTCACATTCTGGGATTGACAATCACTATCAGCATTTCGCAGAATCCACACTCATATGCAGATTTAACGGGCTCTGGCCTCGCACATCAGATCTATACCAGTGGATCCACAACAACTGGACTAAAAAAAGCGAGATCTACTTTTGTTCAACAGGATTCTTCATTGTGGCTTTTGACTCAAATGAAGATTACCAGAAGGCCTTAACAGGAGGCCCCTGGTTTTGAGGCTCGGCTGGGCTCTTTCTCACCCCCTGGTTTCCAGACTTCGACCCTTCTACAACTGTCATCACCAAGATTCCCATTTTGGTCAGGCTCCCAAATCTTCCGGCGCATCTATGGCATATCTTTGTCTTCCTAACCATTGCAGACACTTTAGGACGCTACCTGCATGTAGATTCTACATGAAGGGAAAATGGACTCTTCACCTACAGCAGAATTTGTGTAGAAATAGATATTAGCAAAGGATTGTCGGATCAGATTAATATAAAGTATGGCGATTTCCTCTAGACTCAAACCTTGGATTATGAGAACACAACCTTCTGTTGCCGCCATTGTCATCAAGCGGGGCACCTCCAGAGTTTTTGTACCTAGTTCTTCGACAAAAGGAAGAATCTGAATCGCAAACCCAAATCCAAAAGCTGGAATCCATGTGTGCCTCCCCCTCCTATGGGTGATACAGATTCCTCTAGTTCAGATGAGGAAGAAATCATAGCAGATGGGCAGAACGTGGAGATTACGCTGGTCACTCCTTCGGTCATCTGGAAAACCCCTCCGCCCCTCAGAGCTCTCAGAAACGTTCTCATTCATCTTCATCCTCAGACTCTGATAAGGATATTCAGCCGCCAGGGCAGAATAGTCTACAACTTGTTACGGCTCAGCCAAACTCTTCTGGATGGGTCAAAGTAAGCAAGACAAAAGGCAAAAAATGTCGTGTGGCAGCAACTGCCCACTCAGGGTAACTTCTCTCTATGAAGTTCTCGCTTTTTGTTTTCCCATGTTCTCTATGGTCCTTTCCTTGTTTGTCACTGTGGAGCGAAGCGGTTAGCCTTTCACCTTTGGCTCCCTTGCTTTTCTGCTTCGCTTGCATGCAAGCTTGATTGTATTATATTTTTCTTCTCTTAATAGATTTAGTCTTTACTCAGAAAAGAAAGAAAATATATATATATATATATATATATATATATATATATATATATATATATATATATATATAATTTAAAAATTGTAAACATAATAACAAAAGGTGGAAAAGTGAAATAACAATGTTTTTCTTTAAATAGTTATGAACAAAACTTACAAATATATTAATAAAAATTAAAGAATGGGCTTTCCTTTTCAAATATTATTAATATCACTTTGAAATATAATAATTGAAATATTGATATGTAAAATAGTAAGGTTTTTAGTTGAAAAGTTATTAATTGTAATTGAAAAAGGTAATACTTATAAATATAATTCAAATGTTAACTGAGTTTTTGTGTGTTTTTATTTAGTGTGGTTTATGGTATTTTGATATTAGTGATCATTATGTCTATGGAATTTTAGTACCAAGTAGATTTAGTTCAACCACAGAATTAACCTCAAGCAAGAGAATTGAACTCTTAACTTATCGATAGTAAAGGTGCTTTAACAAACATTCTAATGTTTTTGAGAACATTCCAATGTTTAAGGAGAAATCGATGAGTTAAAATGATATATTTTAATATCAAATTATAGATTTTTTAAGACATGGAATCTTTATACGGATGATATTTTTCATTGTGAGTTTTTTCCTTCGTAATGAAAACATCAATGAGTTAAAATGATACATTATAATATCAAATTATAGATTTTTTAAGACATGGAATATTTATATGGATGAAATTTTTAATTGTGAGTCTTTTCTTTTATAACGAAAACATATAAAATAAGTAGGTTGATAGATATTAGTCATTTTATTTTGTAATTTTTTTATTAAATCATATTTATTGGTTGAGATTTCCTAAAGAGAATTATGTAATATATTTAGTCTATCTAATGTTTTGGATGGTTATTCCATCCATCATCTCATGCTCTTTGGTCCGTCATGATGGATGGAGTATCAATCCATAACATTGGACTCAGTAAATCAATTACACAATTTTCTTCCAGATATATCCAAAAATATGAACCAATATAGATCCATCTTAAGCATCGAGACAATTTTATTTTATAATTTTTTTAAATAATTTATATTGTTGGATATTTCTAGAAGAGAATTGTGTAATAGATTTAGTCCTTCCAAAGTTTCATATGGTTACTCCATCCATCATCTCAAGCTCTTTGGTCCATCATGATGGATGGAGTATCTATCCATAACACTAGACTCACTAAATCAATTACACAATTCTCTTCCGCAAATATCCAACAATATGAACCAACATAGATCCATCTTAACCATGTATCTATCAAGCGTCAAATCTATATTTTGAGTGAAAAACATCAGAAAAGGCTTGCACCTCGAGATATTTGATCCCTCTAGGAGCTTGATTAATATGGGGGTAAGATGGATCTAGGATGGTTATTTAATACTATATCATATCTATATTTGTATCTATGTGTCTCTTTTTTATTCGCTCTCTCTATTTCGCCCCCCAAACATACACACTCTCTCTCCATATATATATATATATATATATATATATATATATATATATATATATATCTTCCCCTCACTCTCTCTCTATCTCTCCCTTTTCACTCCCTCTCTCTCTCCACCTTTCTCCCTCTCTCTCCCTCCAACTCCTCTTCCTCAGTCTCTCTCTCTCCTTCTCTCTCTTCAGTCCTTTCTCTCTCCCTTTCTCTCCTGCCTGCCACCCCCACACACCCATCACTCTCTCCTTCTCTCTTCTATACAACTCTATCACTAACTCCCTCACTCTCTCCTCACTTTCCCCTACATCTATGTGTCTCCCTCTCTCTCTTCCCCTTATCTCCCTATCTCGCTACTCTCTTTTTCTCTCTCTTACCTCCTCTCCTCTCTCCCTCACTCTCTTTCCATCTCTCCCTTGTCACTCCCTCTCTATATCCACCTCTATCTTTCTATGGCTTTGTCATTTCCTCTCATCCTATCCCCCTCCGTCTTCATATCCATCTCTCCCTATCTCCTTCTCTCTCTGCCCTCATCTCTCTCTTCCTTCCTCTCACTCCCTCTCTCTCCTTCTCTCTCTCTCCCCTACTCTCTCTCTTCCTTCCTCTCTTTCCCTCCCTCTCACCTCCCTATATCTCACTCACCCCATCATTCTCCCTTTATTTCTCTCTCTCCACTCTCCAACTCTTCCACCATCTACTCCTCTCTCCTCCACCCCCTATCTCTCACCCCTATCTTTCATAACTTTGATTACATTATATTATGTTTAAGGAATTATGTAAATTAAAATGCTCGATTGGTTGGAAGATAGTAAACCTACATTTTGCATCAAGCATGTCAAAGAAAATACAATAATCAAAAACTTAAAAGAATCATGCAGTCTCTTTTATCTATTATTGTTAGTCACTTTGTTTGATCTAATTGCTGGGATCCTTGCTTAAGATGGATCTATGTTGGTCATTAATAATAATATTTACATTATATAAATTTCACATCTCTATATCTAGAAATATTCTCATTTTTACCTTTTATTAAAACCTTGATTTAATTTCTATGGATATATCTCAAAAGAAATTATAAAATTTTGCTTTTAGATTTAATAAAAAAAATGTTATAAAATAAAATTAAAATACAATATTTATAAAATATTTTGATAGTGAAATAAGTTATGGTTTTTGGGCATGTGGTATTGATAAGCAATGGTATTGGTCCATTGTATTGTATCAAATCTTATTTACAAGTTAAGAATATCCATGGTAAAGTGGGGTGAATATCCATAGTAAAGAATAGTGTCATATTGTTATAAAATATTTTGATTGTGAAATAAGTTATCATTTTTAGGCATGTGTTATTGATAAGCCATGGTATTGGCCCATGGTATTATAATAAAGCTTATTCACAAGTTCATAATATTAATAGCAAAGTGGGGGGGAATATGGACGGTTAAGAATCTTGTCATATTGTTATAAAAAAATGATTGTGAAATAAGTTATGGTTTTGGGCATGTGGTATTGATAAGCCATGGTATTAGCCCACGGTATTGTAACAAAGCGATAAAAATGAAAACATAAAAATATAAATTTCATTATTTTATCACTTTAAATTTTTATTATTAATTGAGCTAACATTTAAATGTTTACGCCCATCTCTATAGGGTTTATATTACTTTAAACTTTTTATTTATTACTTTTCAACTTTTTATTTATTACTTTTAACTCTTTATTTAACAACCAACATTTAAAATTATTTACATACTTACATTACACCTACATATCTACAATGTACCAAACTTTTGACTTTGTTTTTAAAATTTAATAAACCTTCCATGATTCTAGAACAAAGTAAGACAATTATATTTTTATATTTGATTTTTTTTTAATCAACTTAAAATAATTGTGAAGGAATTTTAAGTCCAAAAAGTTTCTTATTCTAGCCAACACCAAAAAAATCACTTTTGTGGATTCCATCAAATTATGAATTCCCCGTCATAAAAAAATAGAATATATAAATTCCTTTTAGGGTAAACCCAACCCTAAAAAGAAATCTCCCACAAATATATATACTCAAACCTATCTCTCACATCCATGTGGACAATTATTCTGTTCGTTCTTATGTTCTTTCTGAGAGCGTAGCATAATTGGGGAAGCGAATCCTTTAGATCTACTAAAAACCCATCTTACGCCTCCCAGAGCTAAGCGTGACTGCGGAGGCGGATCCATTAGATCTACTGAAAAGCCCTGGATTAGATCGCTTTAGGCGTTCGTGGGTTATATCCTAAAAAGCCATAGAAGGCTTCGGAAGCGAGCTCAAATGAACGACACTTGGTCTTTGTGGTGGACGGAACAGCAGCCCTCGCTCCACACTGGCCCACGCTTCGAACAAATTACATTCAAGAATCATTCCAATAATAAGTTGATAAGAATCATTTGCTTAAACACTAACTAGAATATGTTTGGTACAGATTCTAAGATATTCTCAGAATCCGTTGGAAGGGTGGGCTAGTCTGGAGCGAGAGCTGCTGTTCCTTCCTTCCCCACAAACACTAACTAGAATATGATTGGTACAGATTCTAAGATATTCTCAGAATCCGTTGGAAGCGTGGGCTAGTCTGGAGCGAGGGCTGCTGTTCCTTCCTTCCCCACAAAGAGAGTGTCGTTCGTTTGAGTTCGCTTCGGAAGCCATCGATGGCTTTTTAGACGACATAACCTACGAACGTCTAAAGCGATCTAATCGATGGCTCTTCAGTAGATCTAACGGATTCTCCTCAGCAGTCACGCTTGCCTCTGAAAGGCGTAAGATGGGTTTTAGTAGATCTAATGGATTCGCCTCCGCAGTTATGCTTCTCTCAAAGGACACAAGAACAGAATAATTGTACAAATCGATGTGAGAGATAGGTTTGACTATAAGATGGGTTTTAGTAGATCTAATGGATTCGCCTCCGCAGTTATGCTTCTCTCAAAGGACACAAGAACAAAATAATTGTACAAATCGATGTGAGAGATAGGTTTGACTATATATATTTGTGGGAGATTTCTTTTTAGGGTTGGGTTTACCCTAAAATGAATTTATATATTCTGAATTAATAATTCTACGGAATCCACCAAAGTGATTTTTTTGGTGTTGGTTAGAATAACAAACCTTTTGGAGTTAAAATTCCTCCACAATTTTTGTAAGTTGATTTAAATGGAGGAAATCAAATATAAAATTACAATTGTTTTATTTTGTCTAAGAATAATGGAGCTTCATTAAATTTTAAAAACAAAACTAAAAGTCTAAATATAGGTTACATGTGTAGGTGTAAAGTAAGTATGTAAACAATTTTAAATGTTGGCTCAATGAAAAATAATTAAAAGTTTAAATATTTAAATGTTGGTTGTTAAAGAAAGAGTTAAAAGTAATAACTCACAACTTAAAAAGTAATAAATAAAGAGTTAAAAGGTAATAAATAAAGAGTTGAAAGTAATAACTAAAAGGTTAAAAAATAATAAATAAAAAGTTAAAGTAATATAAACTCGGGTATGGGTATGACTTTAAACATTTAAATGTTACCTCAATTAACAATAAAAATAATGATATTAAATTTTTAAAATTTTTGTTTTATTATGGATTTGTTACAATACCATGGGCTATTACCATGGCTTATGTTAGCCTCCTCTTGCAACAGGTGTTCATTTTTCATGATTGACAGTTTTACATGCCAAATATGTCATCTTTCATGCTGTGAGATTCCATATTTGCAGAAAAAGGCCAAAAAAGAGGCCAGGAAAGTATGCGAGTCCAAATGCCACTGCAGTATTCCAATTTCGATGACTTAACCATTTTTTAAGAATGTTCTATTAAGGGAAGCCCAAACATCTTAATTTTGGCTTCCCTAGGTTTCAATTTCCCGTTTTACAATATAGAGAATGATATCTATCCAAACAACTTAATTTTGACAGATTTATAGATAGGTAGAGAAGCAAAGGAGCCCAACTACTTAATCTTGGCCCTTGGCAAAAATAAGTGTAGATTTACATAGGAGGGCAGTCAAAAGAAAATTTGTGAAGCTGGGTCTGCAAGTCTAAGTGCACCTACCAAAAAGAAGAAAAATATCAGGAAGGTAGGCTGGGTAGGTAGCTGTGTAGTTGCAGAATCATGACTTGTGATCCATTTTTTGTCGTCAAGTGTCATATTTATTCAGATCACAAGTTGGAGGCAGTTTTCTATTTGGAGGAGCTCAAACTGGACATTACTAACTTCCCTTTCTTCTTCTTTCCCAAATCACTTACTAACTTCCCTGAAGAGGTCAAGGTTTGCTTGATTCCTCTTAGTTTCATTATTTTCCATTATATTTGCCTAAGTGAAGGTCCTCTTGGCTTAGGAGTACCGTTGTTTCACTCTATGAGTCACTTTTTCCCCAAAATAGCCTAAGGTCCTTTACTTAGCGCTTTCTCGTCATTTTCATATTAACTCCTGAAACTCTATTATCTAACTCCCTAGTCTATTCCCTTATCCCCTATTATGCAAAATATATAAAATCCCAAAAATATTAAATACCCCCTCCCTGGCACTATAGCTGTATAATATCAAGTTTGGGAAATGTTGAGTTCACCAGGAATTTGACATTAGCCTTCCACGTTCAAAACCTGGGATTAACTTGGCATCTGGTTAAGTTAATAACCTTTTCTTTCCCCTTTACCCATAAACATTTCATCATTATAACCCCCTCTCTCTGATTGTTTAAATTTTAGTGTTAAAATGCTTGAATAAACATTGAACTTTACCCCCAGTACGCAAACCATGTATAAAACCCACATTTTCGCCCCCCGCTCGTTTTTAACCCCATAACCCACTTCCCTAATGTTTTAAACCCCCCGTCACATAATAAATTAATCAAAAGGCGCACAGGCCCTATCCCTTATCTCTCCGCCGCCTTACCGGTCCCACCAACCGTCCGATCGCCCGTGCCCGAGATCAATGGCGAGCGGGCTTTTTCATCTCCGAGGCCGCCGATGTTTAGCGTCTGGGAGTTCGGCGGTTTTCCCGCCGTACTCCAGCCGCGCGTCGCCCTCCCGGGTGTGGCAGAGCCCCCTCCTCCCAAACCACTCTAGTGCAAAGGCGGTGCGCTCGAAACTGCCAAACCGCCCTCCCCTGGGTGATGTCAGTGCCACGTCCTCTGCCTAATGACATCATCCTACTGCGTCATCTCCCTGCGTCGGCCTCCTGCCACATCACTGCCACTGTGTACCGCCACGTCACTGCCACTGTACACTGCCACGTCACCCCCCGTACTGCTGACGTCATCAGCTAACGTCATCCCACCATGTCACCCGCCGTACTGGGTCCCACCCGCTGACGTCATGCTGATGTCATCACTCACAAAGGCGCAAAAGGCGAAAATCCTGCCTAGGAAGCCCAGATTCAGATTCTGAGGCAGTTTTTCATGCGCGATTCGCGCATGGCTACGGGAAATGGGCCAAAATGGAAAGCCCCTCATCACGCAGCCCCCAGCAAGCCCAAAAGGCGCATAATGACCCGTTTTTCTTCGTGAAGCATTCAGAAAGGGGAAAACACACTTTTTAAAGCAACAGAGGGCCGAGCAGTTGCCATGAAGGATCGATGGGACAGTCTAAACAATTCAGAAGATTTTAAAGACTCCAAGATCAGCGCCAAAGAGTATCAGGAAGCGGCAGAGAGTATCAGTTCAGCAACATCAAATCAGGTGAAAATTAAAAACCTTCATCAAAGTCAGCAAAGCAGTTAAGACCATTTAAAAGCCTATCTGGTTGGGATTAGTGCACATTAATGCCAACAAAACAGCAGCAAAACCAAGTTAGAGGTGGAGATAAAGGACAAATCACAGTTATTACAGGAGGACTGCACCGGGCTACCCAAGATAGACATTAACTCCATTTTGATGCAGCTGCCCTCAGCGCAGCCCAAAGATATTTTCATGCATTTATTTCTGGATAAGATTAGGTTAAAGTAATCCTTTTCTTTCAGACCTATCTAGGTCGGCTGTAATAGATTAGTTTTTGGATAATTTTCACGATATATACCGACCCTCTGTATTGTTTAAAGGGTTGGTTGGTTGATAATCCTCATTAGAGACTCGCACTGGATATCTGAGATATTTTACTTAATCAAAGATTGTTGAAAAGCTTTGGAGGAATGACTGTTTGCTTTGTGTCTAATGGTTTAAAGAATTGAATCCGGAATTCTTTTGCTGCTATATGAACCAATAAGTTTTCCTTACCTCTGTTATGTCAATTTCACATATGCTCACTTCACAGAACAAAGGATTGGCTTAGAATTTGCTTGGTTGCACTCTATGCTCAGTTTCTGTGGCTTCTTAATGTTTTCCTCTTGAATTAGGCATAAATATGAATTCGGTTATGGCTCATGTTTGACCTATTTTCATATATGAATGACTGTTATCTAGGAATTCTTAACTGCTCCTAGATAGGGCTCATTTGTTTTCTTGCTACTAATCTGAATGAGAGATTCTTAATTTCCCCTCATTCCTTAGCCTCTAATCCATCTCTTTTACCTTGAATGATTGTTTCATATGCAGCTAGCTTGCTCCATATTCCTTCCTGTGACCAAGAAAACGCACCAACAGTCCTACTCCTTGACTCCACGCCCAATGGTTCTAGAAATTTCATGTTGTCCCTGCCTCTTTACTTGAAAGCATCATCCTTCCCACCAAAAACAAAACAAAACCCCTTGAACTCAATAACTAGCCTAAAAACACTATCAACAAAGCTAAATCCGAAAGAGAGAGCCCTCTCTGATTGCAGGTGGGCTAGACCCTGCAGTCCAAAGATTGGTCGGTGCTTACCTCAGCCGTATCCTTTTGATGCCGACCAGAAGGACAACCTGAGTGATAACATAATGGTGACTCCACTGGGGAACATCCTCAGTTATTTTCACAAATCAAGTTGGAAAACTCCGGAAGAACAAAAATCAATGCTGTCTGTTCCTTAAAACTACAGATGAAGTCTGAATGTTGGCCAGGAAACCTTTGAAACTGTTCTTGCTTTGCAGTTACAAGAGTAAATAAATGTTGCTTCAGTCAATCTTCATGCTAGTTTTAAACTACAGATAGCAATCCCCGAAATTTAATCAGTTCCTTGCCAATTCTAAAAAAAACATTCGAAGACAATACCAAAACAAATTCAGAATCTGGCTCCCAAAAAGAATTCTCGTTATACTAGGTCAAATCTAGACCCAAATCCACCAGCTGCTTTTGAAAATCTGAACTTAATCCCAAAAATCCTTAGGAAGAAAGAAAAAAAAGAAGATTTTCCTAATAATAGTCCTCAAGCAGTTCCCCCAAGCAGCGTTCCAACCCCTGTCAAAGTTTTATTTCGTTCAACCCCTACATCCCCTTGTTCATCATCTACTTCCCAAAGCACTCCTTCCACACCTCCATTCACTACACATACTCCCATTACCACTATTGTTGTTCCAATTGTCCCAATTGTTCCACTTATCCCTGTTGTTACGGTCGTCCCTGTAAACATGGCCAATAGATATGCACCCCTGCAATTACCTGCAAACCCTGGGGCTATGCCTCAGGATTATCAAACTAAAATCACATATTTTGGTGGAACTGGCACTTGCACAGCCCTTCAGCATACAAATAAAATGCAAGACTACTTTGAGAACTGCGAAATAGATGATGATAGTGTGAGAATGAAAATTTTTGTTCAAAGTCTAACAGGTGATCTAAGAACTTGGCTCAGATCACTTGCTGCAAATTCCATAACTACTCCGGATGAGCTTTACCAGTCCTTTACCAACAGATGGGAGAAAAAGAAAGACCCCTTGCACATACTTGCTGAGTACGATACAATAAGAAGAGGCCCTTAAGAGTCTGTCCTAGATTATTGTGCTAGATTCAATAATGTCTATAATGCAATACCACAGAACCTGAGACCTCCACCTGACCTTGCCTTGTATAAATTTCCTGATGGATTTGACCCAGATATGGCCTACTAGTTAAAATAAAGAGCCCCTCAAACCCTTGCAGACATGCAAAATGTTGCTGTTAGCATAGAGGCCAACCTGATTGCCAAAAGAAATAGAGCTAGAATGGAGAGAAGAACCACTTTCAAAGAAGAACCCATAGCCTTAGATCAGAAACTTGATGCCATTATCAATGGCATGCAAAGGCTGGGAGACAGAGTAGAAATTGTTGAGAGGAAATCATCATGGGAAGGAAAACAGTCCAATACAATAAGGAACCCAAATTTCAGGAAAATGCATAACACAAATGTTGGTAGGTCTATTCGAGACCATGATATAAGACCACCTTTTCATAAAAATTATGCGGAAGCATCTACATCTAGTGAACCCCGAGAGGACACTCACATGAACCTGGTGGATTCGAGGCCTGAGCAACAGATTTTCCTAACTCAACAAAACCAAGATGAACATGACTTTAATCAATTTCATACTAAGTCTGGTGAGTCTTTTGATTTTAAACAGGGCTATGATACTACTGTGTATGAGGTCCACAAACAATATAAGCTGAGAACTAGGACCATCGACATTCCTGAACCTAACAAACCAAAGGATGGCAAACAACCCAACAAGACTAGAGACAAGGCTGTCATAACAGAACCAGCTGATATACCTGTCCCAAACCCGCATCAAGTGACTGTACAGGACATAACACAAATGCAACCTTCTATTGACCAGCCTCGGTCACCTTCCTCCTCGAAAGAAAATGTGAACAGCATTCCAGAGAGCCCTCCTAAAACAGAAAAGCCGCAATCAAACACTTCCCATAACACTGATAAAGAAGACCAATCTGCTGATACTCCAATGGAAAAAGGGAAACCTGCTTCTCACATTACTAAAACCTAATCTGCAAAATCATTTGACTTAGAGGCAGAAATAGTTAAATTGAAGATATCCATCCCCTTATCCGAACTGGCCAAACATGATGTGTATAGGCAACAAATTCAAAGGTCACCTCAAATGCCGGAGGTAAAGGATGATGTGAATGTTCTTGATGATCAACCTGAGCTATTGTTTGGTCTAGAAGTTAATGGAAAATCAACATATGGATCTGTCTTGCCCTATTATGTCAGTTTACATATACATGACAAAGTCCTGCACAATGCCATGTTTGACTCAGGTGCCTCACACAACCTTATGCCCAAAGCCGTAATGGAAAAGCTGAACCTTGATGTTACAAGACCCTACAAAGATCTATTCTCCTTTGACTCAAGTCAAGTCAAGTGTTTAGGCCTCATCAAAGACCTGTGTGTCTCCTTAGTCCAATTTCCTAACAAGACAATCCTCATGGATGTGGTGGTTTCTGACATTCCACCAAAGTATGGCATGTTACTGTCAAGATCTTGGGGAGAAAAACTCCAAGGATCCCTCCAATTAGATCTCTCTTATGCCACTATATCTGTCTTTGGGCAACCAAAGAGACTGTATAGAGAAACACTGATGAAATATGTGGTAACTAGTGAGAGCAAGCTTGAAAATTTTCCCATTTACTCAATCCATTCTGACATGGATTCTTTTATTTTATTTAATGATGAAATAAGTCCTCTAATTGATGACAAGTCGTTGGATTTAGGAATGAACACACATCAATGAAAAATCGGTTGCCCATACTGATACAACTGTCAAAACAATCAAGGCAACCAGCTTACAAGAAGAACCTCCCCAAACATAAAATTCAAATCTGTCCGCTGCAAGAATGACTGAAAGTCTTGACACTAACCATAAGCAAGAAATCGTATGGTAGTTAGAGTTTGATGGCTCTGTCAACAAGTTAGGAGCAGGGGCAGGTGTCCGGATTCACAATACACATAACAACCATGCAGAAGGCCATGCCTACAGACTAAACTTCAAATGCACTAATAACATGGTAGAGTATGAGGCTCTCCTCTTAGGCCTTAAACTGCTCAAAGCTCTAGGAGCTGCAAAAGTATCCATTTTAGATGACTCTGATTTAATCATACAACAGATGAAAGGTAATTTTGTTACCAATGACAATAGAATGAGGGCCTATAGGACTGCTGCCACTAGTTTACTCAACACATTCACTGAATCCAAGCTTGCTAAGATTTCAAGACAGCATAACATTCATGCACATAGCCTGGCCACTTTTGCTAGTACATGCAAGCTTCCCATTGAACCAAATCATCATTTCACTGCTGAAATAAAACATAGGCCCGTTGTCCCAAATAATGTTAAAGATTGGCAAGTGTTCGAGAATGATGCCCAGATTAACAATTTCCTCACCCTTAAGCATGAGTTTTCAAATATTAACATTGACATGGATGCTATGACAGATGAACAACAGAAAACCAATGAAAATCAGTAGGTTGTATCGCCTATAACGACCAAACAAATGCTGAACCAAACTGTTTTGATAAAACAAATATAGAAGAACTGAAACTGATGCATTCGAAGGAAATAGCCGAAACAGAGGTCGAGATCGTTGATCTAAAAGACAACTTACTCCCTCCTGGCCTCACTCCGTTGGAAGACATGTTTGATGCTAATGATGTTCCCAAGAAACCAAAAATGCAACCCCTGAACGCTGCTATAGAAGAACACAACATTGGGACAGCAGAGAATCCCAAAATGATCAAATTATCCAAAAATCTGCCATCTGATCAAAAGCCCAAATATATTGATTTATTCAAAGAATTCCAAGATGTATTTGCTTGGAGTTATGAGGACTTGAAATCCTATGACACCTCAGTAATCCAACACACCATTCCCTTAAAACCAAACCAAAAGCCCTTCAAACAGAAACTGAGGAGAATCAATCCCATGCTTCTCCCTTTGATTGAAAAGGAAGTGAAAAGAATGTTTGAAGCAGGTATCATAGCACCCATCAGATTTTCTGAATGGGTATCCAATCTTGTTCCTACAAGAAAAAAGACAGGAGAGATTAGGCTATGCGTAGACCTAAGAAATTTAAACCAAGTCTCCCTAAAAGGCCACTACGCATTGCCCAAAATGGATCATATTCTGCAAAGAGTAGTGGGATCATCTAAAATTTCTTTGCTAGATGGCTTTTCAGGTTTCAATCAAATACTGGTTCACCTGGATGACCAAGACAAGACAGCCTTTATCACACCGTGGGAAACATTTAAGTATGTGAAGATTCCATTCAGACTTAAAAACATCGGTGCTACCTTTCAAAGGGCAATGGATACTACATTTGCCAAAGAAATACATGATTTCCTAGTTGTCTACCTTGATGATCTAACCCATTTCTCTAAATCTGATCAAGAGAACCTGAAACATTTAAGACAAATATTCATGACATGCAGGAAATATGGCATTTCCTTGAACCCCAAAAAATCCCTCTTTGGCCTTGAAGAAGGAAAACTCCTTGGCCATATCATATCAAAGGACGGGATTAGAATTGATCTTGAAAGAATCCAAGCCATTCTCCAAATCCCATACCCAAGAAACATAAAAGAGTTGGAAGCATTCTTGGGAAAGATCAATTTCCTAAGGAGATTTATTCCAAATATAGCTGAGCTAATAAGACTATTAATCAACATGTTAAAAAAGGATGCGAAGGTAAGATGGTCTCTTGAAACCAAACAAGCCTTTGAGGGCATAAAATCTGCCTTAACCCAAGCCCTTGTCCTTACAAGTCCAAAATTTGATAGGGACTTTATCATATTTTTTTTTGCATCTGATCACACCATAGCTACTATTCTTCTGCAAAAGGATGATCAGGGAGCTGAAAAGCCAATTGCATTTTTCAGCCGAGCCTTAAGAGATGCCCCTTTGAAATACCCAATCATGGAGAAGCAGGCCTATGCCTTGGTCAATGAAATCAAGGATTTCCGAGTGTACATTTTATATTCACATGTAATTGCCTATGTCCCAAATGTTGTTATAGAAGACATATTAACCTAAGAGGGATTAGAGGGCAAAAGAGGCAAATGGATTGCAAACATCCTTGAGTATGACATAGAAATAAAACCAACCAAGCTCATAAAGGGACAAGGTTTAGCCAAACTGATGTCCAAAGTAAACTTTCAAGCCTTAGACATTGACCAATTGGACAATGAAGAGGAGCTGGCGACTCCACAGATCAGTGAAACCTTTTTGCAATCCCCATGGTATGCTGATATATGCTTTGTTTTGTTAAACATGTTTGCTCCCCCAGGATTGTCCAGAACTAAGAAAAGATTTTTAAGAATGAAGGCTTCAAACTTTTGTGTCATAGATGGCGCATTATTTTGGAAAAATCATGAAGGTATATTGCTTAATTGTTTAATCATGAATGAAACTAACAATTTCATGAAAGAGTTCCATGCAGGTGACTGTGGAGGGCATCTATATTGGAAATCCACTGCTGATAAAATTCTAAGGGCTGGTTTCTATTGGCCCTCTCTTTCTTCAGATGTAAAGAAGTTTGCCACGTCATCTCACAAATGCCAAATCTTTGAACGCAAAAGAAAGTTGTTGCCCCTGCCCCTTAAACCCATCTCAACTGAAAAGCCTTTTCAACAATGGGGTCTTGACTTCATTGGAGAAATCCATCCCTCTTCCTCAGGCCAGCACCAATGGATTTTAACAACCACCGACTATTTCACGAAGTGGGTTGAGGCCATCCCATGCAGACAAGCCAATGACACCATCATTATCCAATTCCTTGAGTGAAACATCCTTTCTAGATTTGGCTGCCCTGAGAAGATCATTACTGATAACACCGCTGCTTTTAAATCCAAAAAAATGATCAATTTTTGCCACAAATTTCACATCACCTTGGGGAATTCCACAGCCTATTACCCCCAAGGTAATGGCCTGGCTGAGTCATCTAATAAGAGCCTGATTAATATCATAAAGGAAGTGCTAGAAGAAAACAAGAAGAACTAGCATAGAAAGCTCACAAATGCCCTATGGGCAGACAGACTTTCAACAAAGAAATCCATTGGGATGAGCCCTTATGAGCTAGTATATGGCATGGAAGCCAGGTTTCCTTCATCTTTTGGGCATCCCTACTATCAGACTGTTACAGGAGATTCAGGCTGAACCAAACGATATTCAACGAATAATCAACCAAACCATTCATCTTCAGCAAACCAGAGAGCAAGTTTATGACAGAGCTCAGATTTTGCAAGAAAAGCTCAAAAGGATGTTTGATAAGAGAACTAAGGCTAAGGATTTGTATATTGGTGAAAAAGTTCTAAGGTGGGATTCACAAAGAGAAGACAAGGGAAAACATGCAAAATTTGATTTTTTATGGAAAGGGCCATTCGTTATTTCTGCTGTTCAGGGAAATAACACATATTTTCTCAAATCTGTAGAGGGCAGCACAGCTGAAGAAGGCCCTATGAATGGCCGAATGATGAAACATTACCATGATCCCTTTTAAAGGGATACAATCCAGCTCTGTACATATCTCTTTGTACATTGATATTTGTATATATCAGCGCTCTGTTTTTTAGTTTTTGTGTAAGAAATCTGAGTGTTAGAGGAGCAATAGTAATGTTTGTGAAGACATAGCCAATTGCCAATATTCCATTCTTTAAATCTCTGTCTCTACATTAAACTCGATAAAACAGCAATAGTAGCACTGTCATATCACATAAATTTATGGTGAAAGCAAACAGTGGGCAGCTTGCAGTCTTCAGTCAAACAGTATCAATAATAGAGGAGCATTTTTTAAATTTCACATCAGCAACTGTTTCTAGACCAGAGCTAAAGGAAACACATCAGTTTTGACCTCTGTTTTTCAAAGGCACAATGCTCAAGCAATACTGTACATAACATCAAGCATGCAGAAGAAAGCAGGCAATGCTATGCAGTTTACAGTAATTCAGTTGAGGAGGGAGTTGTTCATATTTCAAAGTTTCACACTATAACAGCCAGAATAAAGAAGTTTTTCAATCCACCGCAACAATAGAAGATCAAGGCAGTCTGACCTGCTGTTCTTAGCTTTTCACAAGGAAAAGCCATCCCCAAGTGGAGCCACTGTTAGCCTCCTGTTGCAACAGGTGTTCATCTTTCATGATTGACAGTTCTACATGCCAAATATGTCATCTTTCATGCTGTCAGGTTCCATATTTGCAGAAAAAGGCCAAAGAAGAGGCCATGAAAGTATGCCAGTCCAAATGCCACTGTTGTATTCCAATTTTGATGACTTAACCATTTTTGAAGAATGTTCTATTAAGGGAAGCCCAAACATCTTAATCTTGGCTTCCCTAGGTTTCAATTTCCTGTTTTAGAATATAGAGAATGATATCTGTCCAAACAGCTTAATTTTGGCAAATTTATAGATGGGTAGAGAATGAAAGGAGCCCAACTGCTTAATCTGGGCCCTTGGCAGAAATAAGTGTAGATTTAGATAGGAGGGTAGTCAAAAGAAAAATTGTGAAGCTAGGTCTGCAAGTCTAAGTGCACCTACCAAAAAGAAGAAAAAATGTTAGGAAGGTAGGCTGGGTAGGTAGTTGTGTAGTTGTAGAATCATGACTTGTGATCCATTTTTTATTGTCAAGTGTCATATTTATTCAGATCACAAGTTGGAGGCAGTTTTCCATTTGGAGGAGCTCAAACTGGACATTACTAACTTCCCCTTCTTCTTCTTTCCCGAATCACTTACTAACTTCCCTGAAGAGGTCAACGTCTACTTGATTCCTCTTAGTTTCATCATTTTCCATTATATTTTCCTAAGTGAAGGTCCTCTTGGCTTAGGAGTACTGTTGTTTCACTTTATGAGTCACTTTTTCCCCAAAATAGCCTAAGGTCCCATACTTAGCGCTTTCTGGTCATTTTCATATTAACTCCTAAAACTCTATTATCTAACTCCCTAGTCTATTCCCTTATCCCCTATTATGAAAAATATATAAAATCCCAAAAATATTAAATACCCCCTCCCTGGAACTATAGCTGTATAATATCAAGTTTGGGAAATGTTGAGCTCACCAGGAACTTGACATTAGCCTTCCACATTCAAACCTTGGGATTAACTTAGCATCTGGTTAAGATAATAACCTTTTCTTTCCCCTTTACCCATAAACATTTCATCATTATCACCCACTCTCTCTGATTGTTTAAAGTTTAGTGTTAAAATGTTTGAATAAACATTGAACTTTACCCCCGGTGCGCAAACCATGTATAAAACCCACTATTTCACCATTATCCTAAGGTTTTTCTAATAAACATTTAACCCCCACTCATTTTTAACCCCATAACCCACTTCCCTAATATTTTAAACCTCCCCGTCACATAATAAATTAATCAAAAGGCGTGCGCGCCCTGTCCCTTATCCCTCCGCTGCCTTACCCGTCCCGACAACCGTCCGATCGCTCGTACCCGAGATCAACGGTTGGCGGGCTTTTTCATCTCTGAAGCTGCCAATGTTTAGTGTCCGGGAGTTTGGCGGTTTTCCCGCCGTACTCCCGCCACGCGTCGCCCTCCCGGGTGTGGCAGAGCCCCCTCCTCCCAAACCACTCCAGTGCCAAGGCGGTGTGCCCGAAACCGCCAAACGCCCTCCCCTAGGTGACGCCAGCACCACGTCCTTTGCCTAGTGATGTCATCCTACTGCGTCATCTCCCTGCGTCGGTCTCCTGCGACGTCACTGCCACTGTGTACCGCCATGTCACTGCCACTGTATACCGCCACATCACTCGCCGTACTGCTAACGTCATTAGCTGACATCATCCCGCCACGTCACCCGTCGTACTGGGTCCCACCCACTGACGTCATCACTCACAAAGGCGCGAAAGGTGAAAATCGTGCTTAGGAAGCCCGTATTCAGATTCTGAGACAGTTTTTCATGGACGATTAACGCCTAGCGCTAATCGCACATGGCTACGGGAAATGGGCCAAAATGGAAAGCCCCTCATCCCGTAGCCCCCAACAAGCTCAAAAGGCGTAGAATGACCTGTTTTTCTTCGCGAAGCATTCAAAAAGGGGCAAACACACTTTTTAAAGCAACAGAGGGCCGAGCAGCTGCCATGAAGGATCGATGGGATAGTCTAAACCATTCAGAAGATTTTAAAGACTCCAGGATCAGCGCCAAAGTGTATCAGGAAGTGGCAGAGAGTATCAGTTCAGCAACATCAAATCAGGTGAAAATTAAAAACCTTCATCAAAGTCAGCAAAGAAATTAAGGCCATTTAAAAGCCTATCTGGTTGGGATTAGTGCACATTAATGCCAACAAAACAGCAGCAAAACCAAGTTAGAGGTGGAGATAAAGGAAAAATCACAGTTATTACAGGAGGACTGCACCGGGCTACCCAGGATAGACATTAACTCAGTTTTGATACAGCTGCCCTCAGCGCAGCCCAAAGATATTTTCATGCATTTATTTCTGGATAAGATTAGGTTAAAGTAATCAGTTTCTTTCATACCTATTTAGGTCGGCTGTAATATATTAGTTTTTGGATAATTTTCCCTATATATACCGACCCTCTGTATTGTTTAAAGGGTTGGTTGGTTGATAATCCTCATTAGAGACTCACACTGGATATCTGAGATGTTTTACTTAATCAAAGATTGTTGAAAAGCTTTGGAGGAATGACTGTCTGCTCTGTGTCTAATGGTTTGAAGAATTGAATGCGGAATTCTTGTGCTGCTATATGAACCAATAAGTTTTCCTTACCTCTGTTATGTCGATTTCACATATGCTCACTTCACAGAACAAAGGATTGGCTTAGAATTTTCTTGGTTGCACTCTATGCTCAGTTTCTGTGGCTTCTTAATGTTTTCCTCTTGAATTAGGCATAAATATGAATTCGGTTATGGCTCATGTTTGACCTATTTTCATATATGAATGACTGTTATCTAGGAATTCTTAACTGCTCCTAGATAGGGCTCATTTGTTTTCTTGTTGCTAATCTGAATGAGAGATTCTTAATTGCCCCTCATTCCTTAGCCTCTAATCCATCTCTTTTACCTTGAATGATTGTTTCATACGCAGCTAGCTTGCTCCATATTCCTTCCTGTGACCAAGAAAATGCACCAGCAGTCCTACTCCTTGACTCCACGCCCAATGGTTCTAGAACTTTCATGCTGTCCCTGCCTCTTTACTTGAAAGCATCATCCTTCCCACCAAAAACAAAACAAAACCCCTTGAACTCAATAACTAGCCTAAAAAAACTATCAACAAAGCTAAATCTGAAAGAGAGAGCCCTCTCTGATTGCAGGTGGGCTAGACCCTACAGTACAAAGATTGGTCTGTGCTTACCTCGGCCGTATCCTTTTGATGCCGACCAGAAGGACAACCTGAGTGATAACAGCTTATCAATACCACATGCCCAAAAACCATAATTTATTCCACAATCAAAATATTTTATAACAATATTATAAGATTCTTAACCATGGATATTTACCCTTACTTTGTTATTAATATTATGAACTTGTGAATAAGCTTTGTTACAATACTATGGCTTATCAATAACACATGATTGAACATCATAACTTATTTTACAATCAAAATATTTTATAACAATATGACAAGATTCTTTACTATGGGTATTCACCCCACTTTACCATGTATATTCTTAACTTGTAAAAAGGATTTTTTAGAATACCATGGACCAATACCATTACTTATCAATGCCACATGCCCAATCACCATAACTTATTTCAAAATCAAAATATTTTATAAATATTGTATTTTAATTTTATTTTATAACATTTTTTTCATTAAATCTAAAAGAAAAATCTTATAATTTCTTTTAAGATATATCTAAACCTTCTATCCTAGTAATGATTAAAAATATTCCCATAGAAATTAAATCACCGTTTTAATAAAATAAAAAATCAGAATATTTTTATATATAAATATGTGAAATTTATATAATATAAATATTATTATTAATAGCCAACATAGATCCATCTTAAGTAAGGATCCAAGGAATTATATCAAACAAAGTGACTCACAATAATAGAGAAAAGATAATGCATGATTCTTTTAAGTTTTTCATGATTGTCTTTTCTTTGACATGATTGATCCAAAATATAGGTTTAATATTTTACAACCAATTGAGTTTTCTTTTTTTTTCTAATACAGATACTTCTCAAACACAATATAATGCGATCAAATTTAAGAGAGAGAGTGGGGGTGGGGTAGAGGGGAGTACAAAGTAACAGAGTTGGAGAGAGAGAGAGAGAGAGACAGAGTGAGTGATGGGTGAGAGAGATATAAAGAGATGACAGAGAGGGAAAGAGTGGAAGGAAGAGAGAGAGGAGGGGAGAGAGAAGGGGAGAGAGAGAAGGACTGAGAGGAAGGAAGATAGAGATATGGGGAGAGAGAAAAGGAGAGATAGATATGGAGATGGAGGGGAAAAGAATGGGAGGAAATGACAAAGACATGGAGAGATCAAGGTGGATATAGAGAGGAAGTGACAAGGGAGAGATGGAGAGACAGTGAGGGAGAGAGGAGAGGAGGTAAGAGAGAGAAGAGGAGACTAGCGAGATAGGGAAAGAAGGGGAAGAGAGAGAGGGAGACACATATATGGAGGGTAAAGGGAGGAGAGAGCGATGGATTTAGTGATGGAGTTGTAGGGAAGAGAGAAGGAGAGAGTGATGGGTGGAGTGGGGGAGTGATGGGTGGAGGTGGGAGAGAAAGGGAGAGAGAAAGGACTCAAGAGATAGAAGGAGAGAGAGAGAGAGGAGAAGAGAGGGAGTGACAAGGGATAGAGGAGACATAAATAGATATGGAGAGAGAGTGTGTATGTTGGGGGATGAAATAGAGAGAGAGAATAATAAAGAGACACATAGATACAAATATATATATGATATAATATTATATAACCATCCTAGGTCTATCTTAACCCCATATTAATCAAGCTCCTAGAGGGATCATATATATCGAGGTGAAAACCTTTTGTCAAGTTTTTCACTCAAAACATAGGTCTAGACATCGAGAGATTTGATCCCTCTAGAAGGTTGACACATAGAACATTAAGTTGGATCTATGTTGGTTCATACTCTTGGATATTTCTCGAAGAGAATTTTGTAATTTATTTAGTGAGTCCAATGTTATGGATGGATACTCCATCCATCATGATGAACCAAAGAACTTGAGATGATGGATGAAGTAACCATTCGAAACTTTGGATGGACTAAATCTATTACACAGTTCTCTTCCAGAAATCTCCAACAACAGAGATAATTTATTAAAAAAATTACAAAATAAAATGACTGTTATAAATGAGGTCACTCATTTTAGATGTTTTCATTATAAAAGAAAAAACACAATGAAGAATATTGTCGATATAAAGATTCCATGTCTTAAAAAATCTATAATTTGATATTAAAATGTATCATTTTAACTCATTGATTTCTCCTTAAACATTGGAATGTTCTCAAATATATTTCTCTAGTAAGTAGAGTATTTCTAAATTATTTTAACTAATTATAGATAAGGATAAGGTATTCCATAATATTTAAAGATCACTTTTTTAATAAATTTTAATTTACATTAGCCTCAAGGATTAGTTTAGTTGATGATTCTCTACCGTTAAAGCACGTTTTCTATTAAGAAGTTAAGAGTTAAATTCTCTTGCTTAAGGTCTGTGTGGTCAACCTAAATCTAATTGGTACTAATTTTCCAAGGACATAATAATCACCAATATCAAAATACCATAAACCACATTAAATAAAAACACACAAAAACTCAACTAACATTTAAATTATAATTATAAGTATTACCTTTTTCAATTACAATTAATAACATATCAATATTTCAATTATTATATTTCAAAGTGATATTTTTAATATTTCAAAAGGAAAGCCCCATTCTTTAATTTTTATTAATATATTTCTAAGTGTTGTTATTTCACTTTTCCATATTTTCTTATTATGATTACAATTTTTAAATAATATTAAATTAATGATAATTTTGAAATATTTTTTCTTAAAAAGAAAAAGTGGTAATAAAACTCAATAAAAATCTATTTGATATTACACACTAATAAAAGAGGAAAGAAATTAAACATGTTTAAGTAAGATAAAATTCATATAGAAAAATTATACAAAACTGAAGGGAAATAAATAATTATATTTTTATTTTTCACGAAATAAAGTTAAATTTGTTATGATGTTGTATGATTGAACTATTCAGTAAATTAATATATAAAATAAGAATTCACATTATGTCCAATGGATTGGGGCCCTCAATATATGTTACAAAAATCAAAATTGGCTTTTACAATTTCAACATCATTGATAATTGTTTTACTTATCATGTGTGTGTTTTCTCATACGTTAGAGAGAAATATGGTTCAACAGATAAAAAAATATTATGAAATGCAACTTGATGTTTTAGTGATGACCTCTTGCAATGCATAAAATTTTTTCGATGCCATATGATGTGCAATGAATATACTTTCATTAGAAGGAACATATAGTTAAGGACTTGATTGTTTAGAAGGAAATATGAAATGAGCCCCAACAAGTAATTATACATAAAACTATTTGGATATAAAATAGTTGAGTCACTAAAACATATTTTCAAATACATCTACAATATCTAAAATTTAAAAATTCTTGAAAATATAACTACTAATTTTGCAAGTTGATTGGTTTAGTACGAAATGAAAGATGCCAAACTAATTATCTAATTACCATTACATGGAATGATAACTACAATAGAAGAATGACACATTGGACTACAAAATTACAATACAGCTTACTTCAAATATTTGAGGAATTATTAATGTATCCTATCTAGTTTCTCTGGAAAATCCTAAATACTACTCAGCTCTCGTTCACTTTTTCATCTTTTAATTCAATTTGGGAAAATTCTACAGTTGTTTTTTAATCGACATGATTAAACCACATCCCAGCTTTACCCTCATCTCCTATGGAAAACCCCTTGATATTCCTTATCTTTTTACTGTGTGACTACAAATGGTATCAATGTTCCCATTCCCCTTAACTCTTGATAGGCGTTTTTCTTCGACGTTCCATAATGATACATGCATAAATCAAAATCCTTACCAACATTCCACTCTCAACTCTTTATCATATCATCGAGGCTTTAGAAACAAGCCTTAGGTTGAGGTTCTAACCTTTTATCCCTTTCTTCTTAATCCTTATTGTTATAAGTATGAAGGTGTTAAATTCTCAAAACCATGCTCTATCACTTGTTGCCTCATTCGTGTTATGCCCATATACTTTGAAACCCAAAGTTATCATCCACGCAGTTTCAAGTTTCACTTAAGTTACTTCATGGCCTAGATGTGTGTGATGAAGCTAGATGTATGGGGTCCATGCTGACCTTTATGGATCTAGATGATCCAGTGTCCAAAAGATTTTTTCTGTGGTGAATTATTCAAGGGCCAAATCTCATATTGGTGTTTTTGTCTCAAATGTGGGAGCCACACTAGAATTCCACTTCAATTTAATTTATCCACCAACCTAGGGTATTTGACAAACATTTGGTAACATTCTCCTAGTTGAACCATATATGCAATTAGTTTATATGGCTTCACTTGACAGAATTATTCACCAATCATAATTACATCTTTGTCAATTGAAGGGTTTGTTTATAGAATAAATCTTGGTACCACGCTTCAAGATAGGTATCTCTCCATTGTTCCCACATATTGATCCAAATATACTCGTTATACTTATACTTTTTGCCTTGGACTTAAGTGACTTGAGAACTCCTATTTAAAGCAGGCTCTACACACCTTGACGCTTAGTAGAATTAAAACCAATGCCTTCAGTAACAAAATAAAAAATATAGGATAACCCCACTGTTTTATGCTTAACTCTATTGATGTTGGATGTGACGTTTTCATTGATTCAAACATGTGATTAACCTTGGATATTGATGTATAGTCATTAATGTCGAGAGCAACATCAAGTTATTTGTTTAGGTCATTGGTAAAGAAACATCATAGTAACAGAATAATTAAAGAATCTTTAAAAACACTATGACTAAACCTAGTGGATGAATTATTTAATGTCATGTTGGTTAAAAGCACCTTGCTTACAAAGCATCAAGTAAAACTTCCATGTAAAATGCATATTTCAATGACCATCATAAATAACTTTCAAATGTTATATGATAGTCAAAAATACTTGTAAGGGTTGAAGAGATGATGCAGTTTGAAGTTGAGAGGTATGTTGGGTGTGGAGCCTCATTATCCTATTTACTTAGAGGTATCCCCACATTGGACCCGAGTTCGTAATGTGGCGGCAATGCTGCCCATAAAATATACATTGCATGGGGGGTCCAGGGGGGCGGCTGCAGGGGGGTCGAAGGGGGGCTGTCGTGAAGCAAAAATAGATGTGAAATTGCCTTGTAAAATGTTTTAATTTTGTAGTCAATATGGGTCCTTCATTAGGCAGAGATCTGACGGCAGAGGTTATGCTTAATTTGGGGTTTTCTTCCCTAGAAGGCAACCCCTCACTATATATGAGGGAATTATATTGTGTCTATGTAGATTTGTATTCTGAGTGAGAATAGAGAGGAAATTGAGCAAGAGAGAAGAGGGAATTACAATGGATCTGTTGTAGGTTGTATCTCTTCAGTTTGTTGGATAATATAAAAGGAAGGATTGGCTATTTCTCTATGGATGGAGCCCAAATTGGGTGAACCACGTGTATCTGTGTCCCTCCTGTTTTATGCATTTTCTGTGCTTATAATATTTGCAATACATTATGTGTTCCATTGCTATGTAATATATAATTTTCTAACAACTGGTATCAGAGTCGAAGGTCTATTTGGCTGATAAACTCGTAGGAGGGAATGGTTCCTTGTTTGAGTGGGAGTAATGGTGGAAGATGGTAGGTTTAGCGTTGAAAAATTTAACGACCAAAATTACCAGCTCTGGAAGATGCACACGGAAGATTATCTGTATCACAGAGGTCTATACCAACCATTGAGAGGAAAGTCAAAGAAGGTGATGAGTATGAAAGACACAAAATGGGATATTCTCAACAGAAAGACACTTGGAACAATACGATTTTTCCTAGCTACATCGGTAGCATTTAATGTTTCCAAGGAAATGACAAGAGAGGGTTTAATGTAGACATTTGCCAAACTATATGAAAAACCCTCGGCCTTAAATAAGGTATTTCGTATGAAGCATTTATTTAATATGAAAATATGAGAAGGTGGATCTGTTGCTGATCATTTAAATGAATTTAATATAGTTATGAGTCAGTTAAGTTCTGTAGGGTTAACTTTTGATGATGAAGTTAGGGCTCTGTTATTTTTGTGCTCATTGCAAGAAAGTTTGAATGGTTTAGTTATGGCCATTAGTAACTCTGTCTCTGGATCTAGTACTTTAAAGTTTGATGATGTTGTCAGTGCAATCCTTAGTGAGGAAATGCAGTGGAAAATCTCTGGTGAGACATCAGGTAATACTTTGACTACAGAGGCTAGGGGAAGAAAAATTGAAAGAGGAAAAAGCCCAGGATATCACAGTAAGTAAAGGAAAGACAGATCCAAGTCTAGATCGGGGATAGTGTGCTGGAAATGCAAGAGGGAAGGACACCTGATATTCAAGGAGGTAAGGCATGTTACAGATCTGAAGAAAAATATTATTTCAATAGGGCAGTTGGGAGGTGAAGGTTGTGTGACTACTTTTACAGATAAAACCTAGAAGTTCACTGAAGCATTCCTAGCAATAGAAAAAGGATAAAAGGTTGCTACATTGTATTTATGCAATGGTATTTCTAATTCTATTAATGCTTTAACCTCTACAGGAGAAGATACGACATTGTGGCATCATAAGCTCAGGCACATGAGTGAGAAGGGGATGCAAATTCTTCACCCAATAATTTTTTTGTCAGGTTTGAAGCATGTTGATTTAAAATTCTGTGAGAATTGTGTTTATGGAAAACAGAAGAGATTCGGATTCCTCAAAGTTGGGAAAGAAAAGAAGAGCGAAAAATTAGAGCTTGTGCATACAAATGTATGGGGACCTGGTCAAGTATCATCTCTTGGTGGCTCTCATTATTATGTTACTTTTATTAATGATGCAACCATAAAAACCTGGATTTATTGTATTCGAAATAAATCTCATGTATTTGATACTTTCAAGAAATGGAAAGCTTTGGTTGAAAATGAGATAGGAAAAAGGTTGAAGTGTCTTAGATTAGACAATGGAGGTGAATATTGCAGCAAAGAGTTTGATAGGTAATGTTCGAAGAATGGAATTTGCAGAGAGAAGAAAGTTCCAAGAACACCACAACAAAATGGTGTGTCAAAAAGGATGAACACGATAATCATGGAGTGTGCATGGTCCATGAGATTGCATGTAGGATTGTCTTTACAATTTCTGGCAGATGCTATACATATTATTGTTTATATAATAAATAGAGCACCTTCAAGTTCCTTGGATGGTGGTATTCCGGAGGAGATAGGTAAAAAGGTAAACTAATCATTTTTCAAAACTTTTGGTTGTGAAGCCTTTGTCGACATTAATAAACAAAATAGAATGAAGCTTGAGGCAAAATCAAAGAAATGTACTTTTATTGGATATGGTGTTAATGATTTTGGTTATCACTTTTATGATTATGAAAAACACAAAATCATTAAGAGAAGAGATTTTATATTCAATGAAAAGGTTTTGTATAAGGATCAGCTACAGGAAAAGAAACAAGAAAAAGAAAACAGAGAATACACGGTGCTTCATGAGATCACAGGAAAAGTGATGGCGCCTGAAAATCATAATGATCAATGGCCAGAACAACAACCACAACAACAACAAGCACCTCAAACACCTGAAAGTGGTGTTAGAAGATCTACCCGGATAACTAGAGCCCCTGAACGATACTCTCCTTCTTTAGATTATGTACTGACAACTCATTCTGGTGAACCAGAATGTTATGAAGAAGCAGTGCAGGTAGAAACTAGGAAGAAGTGGGAGCAAGCCATGAAAGAAGAGATGGACTCCTGATCACATAACCATAAGTGGGACTTAGTCATGTTTCCTGCACATAAAACAACATTGCAGAATAAATGGGTTTACACGTTGAAGGAAGAAGATGGAGGTAGAAATAGGTATAAAGCTAGACTTGTGGTGAAAGGCTTTGCACATAAAAAGGGTATAGACTTTGATGAGATATTTTCTCTTGTTGTTAAAATGACTTCAATCGGAACTATTTTAAGTCTAGTAGTAGAGGAAGATTTGCATCTTGAGCAGTTAGATGTAAAGACAACCTTTCTCCATGGGCATTTGGAGGAAGTGATATATATGCAGCAGCCACAAGGATATGAGGTAAAAGGGAAGGTGAAACTAGTGTGCAGGTTGAAGAAGAGTTTATGTGGGTTAAAACATGCTGCAAGGAAGTGTTATCTGAAATTTGACAGGTTTATGTCTGAACAAGGTTATACTAGATGTCACTCTGATCATTGTGTTTATCTCAAAATGCAAAATGATGGCAACTATATTATATTTTTATTGTATGTAGATGACATACTTGTTGTAGGTTCTAACATACAGGAAATAAATGTGCTCAAAATAAAATTGGTGCACTCATTTGCAATGAAGGATTTGGGTGTTGCAAAATAAATCCTTGGTATGAGAAACTAGAGACAGAAGAATCACAAATTAACATTATCTTAATGTGAGTACATAGAAAAGGTGTTGAAAAGGTTTAATATGCAGAATGAAAAACTAGTTAGTATACCTTAGGACTAGCCATTTCAAATTAAGTAAGGAGGAGTGTCCCAAGACTCAGGAAGAAATGGCTTGTATGTCTAAAGTTCCATATGCTTCAACAGTTGGAAGCTTAATGTATGCAATGGTCTGTAAAAGGCCCGATATTGCACAAGCAGTGTGAGTTGTAAGTAGGTACATGAACAATCCAAGAAAAGAACATTGGATGGCGGTGAAGTGGATTCTCAGTTATTTAAGAGGCACCACAAATCAAGCATTATGCTTTGGTGGTTCAAACACATCTCTACAGGGATATGTTGATGCAGATATGGCAAGTGATAAAGGTAACAGGAGGAGCACAGCAGGGTATGTGTGTTGGCATTCTGTTTCTGGTATGGCTATATGTTACAGATGTTGTACCTGATGGCAACTCCCGTGGCAAGGCTCTCAATTTGTTGAAAATTAAGAAGGACGCAGGAAATTAGTTCAGAAGGTGCGTACCCGCAGGTACACCATGCAGGGACCGCGTCCAGATACATAGGCCAGCCGTTCAGGAGGTGCGTCCCCCCAGTGCACACATTTCAAGGCAGAGAAAAGCACACGTGGGGTTTCTTATGTTTTACTCTTGGTATTTAGCCAAAGGTATTGGGTTATTATGGTGTCGGCTCGTGGTATTGTTCCATGATTTTAGGAGGAGCTTGCCTACATAAAGCAAAGGAGATCACTTGGCTAAGCATCTTTTGCAATTGAATATCTTTAGATCTGAAATATTGGGTTATGGTCTTAAAATCTTGCTCTATATGAAAGGGAGGTTGAAGGCGAATCTGTGAAGGGTGATCTCTCGAGCGCATAATCAGATCTGAGCAACTGTGCCACTCTGGTGGACTGCCTATTCGGCCCTAATCAGAAGGACGTAGGTGTTTAACAGAAGAGCTGCGTGGGTACGCAGTGCAAAAACAGGAGATCTGCGTGGGGATGCAGAGTAGAAACAGGAGACCTGCGTCGGTACGCAGAGCAGAAGAAGGAGACCTGCGTGGGTACGCAGAGCGACTAAGGTTCAGGTGCGTCCGTGCAGTAAAAGTATGCGGTGCGATAGTATTTCCAGGTGCGTCCGTACACGACGCGATAGTATTTTGGGGTGCGTCCCTACAGGAATAATACGCAGTGCGGTTCAAGGTACAGTGCGTGGGCACGCAGTTCGGCAGAAGGATTCCTGCGGGTATACGCAGGAAAGCAGAAGGTGAACTGCGTCGCGACACAGGCCACAGAAGGGAAAACTGCGTATCTGTATTAAAATGTTCTGTTGACTGAAATTTTCTGTTGATAAGGTGTTCTGGGTTAGTTCTGTTATTGCTGATCTGATAACTGTAGTGGACTGTAACTTTTATGTACTTGATGATCATTTGATGCTTTATGAAGAGAAGTAGGGGGTTGTAGCTCCCTTCCAGGAGAGACTGGAAAACGAGAGAGAGAGAGAGTTGTAGCTCTCTACAGGTTGCAGCCTGCGTACTGGTAAAGGACTGCACCAGTACAAAACCATTGTAAAAGAAGTTTCTAAGTTGAAAGAAGATAGAGACATATTGCAGCAGGTGGTTTTCACCCACATTGGGTTTCCACCTTACATCTTGTGTTCTTTGGTGTGACTATCTGTTTTTCTTTGTTCATGCTCATTATTTTATGATACTGACATGCAAAAATAATTCAAAGAACAAATAAGGAAGATTTATTAAAAGAATTAGATAATACTGATTCACCCCCCCCTCTCAGTATTATTTCCAACAATTGGTATCAAAGCACGTCCTTCAGAGAAGCTTGATCGCTTGAAGGTAGATCGTTCATTAGGAGAAACTACGAGAGAGAAGCATCAATCAGGCCACCGGTTTTTGATGGGACAAACTTCAATTATTGGAAGGTAAGAGTTACTGCCTATCTTCAATCTCTTGGTACAGAAGTTTGGGACATCGTAGAGACAGGCTATGCTTTTCCTTCAGCTACTCCTACAGATGCAGCCGAGAAAAAGAAGTATGAAACAAATGCGAAAGCAGTCAGTACTCTATTAGGATGTATATCTCAATCAGAATTCATGAAGGTAATGCACTATAAATCCGCAAAAGAGATATGGGAGAAAATTGTCACGAGCTATGAAGGAGATGAACAGGTAAAGCGTTCTAAACTTCAAACTCTCAGAATTCAGTATGAGACTCTCAAAATGTATAATGATGAAAGTGTGGCTAACTATTTTCTTCGGGTAGATGAGGTTGTTAATTGTATGAAAAATTTGGGTGAAGAAATAAAAGAGGCTATTGTGGTTGAAAAGGTCCTAAGATCATTGTCCCCCAAGTTTGAATCTAAAGTATCTGCAATAGAAGAAAAGGAAAATCTACGAATTCTTACTATGTCTCAGCTACATGGAATTCTAACTGCTTATGAAATGAGAAAGGGAGGTCCATCAGACAGAAGAGAAGCTGCTTTCAAGGCATCAGGCAAAGGAGATTATTATGAAGCAAGCCACGTCGCAGAAGAAGAGGAAGAAGAATCAAATTTTGTCAGAAATCTTCAAAGGGGTTTTGGAAGGTTCAGAGGTAAGTTACCTTTTAAATG
This sequence comes from Pinus tabuliformis, assembly GCA_031772625.1. Lineage (NCBI taxonomy): Eukaryota > Viridiplantae > Streptophyta > Pinopsida > Pinales > Pinaceae > Pinus > Pinus tabuliformis. The sequence continues at coordinate 717,133,875 of CM062818.1, forward strand.
CTTTGCTTGTGGAAGAGTAGGTCATTATGCTGCAAAATGTCCTTATAAGGATAAAGGAAAGGAACCTGCTAGATGGAACAAGAAACAGAACGCAAACAAGAAAAGCTACTACACTCATGAAGATAGTGATGGTCTATCAAACAATGATGAAGATGAACAAGGTAATCAATATAAGTTGTTAATGGCATTTGAAGATGATGATTATATGGATGTTGTAGATGTGGATAACCTTTATGATGAAATTACTAGACTCAAGAGATGTATAGAAGAAAAGAACATGATCATTGATACTCTACAATTTCAAATTGATGAAAAGGAAAAACATCTTGAAAAATTAGAAGGTGAAATTGTTGGTCTTAGAAAAGAGATTGAGAAAACAAAAGCTATTAATCTCAAGTTTGTCAAAGGATCTGAAACTTTGGATGAGATTATCAATTTGCAGCGGTCTCCTCTAAACAAGACAGGTCTGGGCTATAATGGAGAAACTTCTCAAGCATCCACCTCAAAAAGTTATCTTGATGCAGCAAGAAGAAATGAGCAAAAGAACAATGAAGATCAACAGGTAAAGCAGGAACGAATTACAAACAGAAACTATCAAGGGCAATCCATCTTAAGGGTGAACAAAAGCTACAACCAGCCACAGGTAAAATCTTCTCAATTTGGTTCAAGAATAGATGAAAATAGAAATTACAATCAGTTGGCTGGTAGATTCAATAACCGCAGAAGTTTCTTCAATGGACAATGCTTTTCTTGCCATAACTTTGGTCACAAAGCAGCTCAATGTGTTGCATATAAAATGATCATGACTAGGGAATCTCAAAAACAAAGAAGTATGACAGGGATTACAAAAATGACCTATAACAACTTTTCGGCTCTTGAAAATGAAGTTGAATGTTCTATTTGCAATAACTTTGGTCATGAAGACTCTGAATGCAGGAGCAGGTTTCAGCAGAAAAAGGAACAAGCCTCAAACACCAAAACATGGAGAATAAAGGAACCTCAAACAGAAAGATGTGGGATAGCATTTTATGCAGAGGGACAGGAAAATCTATGGTACATTGACAGTGGATGTTCGAAGCATATGACAGGTGATAAAGAAAAACTCGAGTCTTATTCTGCTCTAGAAAAGGGAAAGAAAGTCTCTTTTGGAAATGATACTCCTGCAACTATAAAAGGAAAGGGCATTGCTCAGTTAAAAGAAAAGGTCAAGGCTGGAAATGTTTTGTATGTTGATGGATTGAAGCATAATCTTCTAAGTGTCAGCCAGATGTGTGATCAAAGAACCGAGGTTATATTCAGATCAAATGGATGTCTTGTTCGTGATCTTCATACAGGTAAAACTGTAATCAAAGGCAAAAGAACTCCAAATAATCTGTACATATTTGAAGAAGGACAACAACAATGCTATCTGAGCAAGGATGATGAGCACTGGTTATGGCATCGGAGGCTGGGGCATCTAAGCTTTTCACTAATAAGGAAAGCATGCAAATATCAGGCAGTTCATGATTTTCCAGATATCAAAATTCCTGACAACACCATATGCAAATCATGTCAGTTTGGAAAACAAACCAGAACTAACTTTCCAGAGAAGGAAGGATCAGCTAGCATGCCTCTTGAGCTAGTTCATACAGATACATGCGGTCCATTCAGGAAAAGAACACCTAGAGGAGAAGAATACCTGATATTATTCATTAACGATTTCTCCAGGTTTGTCTCGCTAGGACTTATGAAGCACAAAGATGAAGCATTCGAAAAATTCAAATCCTTCAAAGCCTTGGTTGAAAATGAATCAGGTCACAAAATTAAGTGCCTCAGATCCGACAGAGGTGGGGAGTTTACCTCAAATGAATTTTTCGATTTCTGTGAAGAACATGGGATAAGAAGAGAATTTTCTACAGCTAGAACTCCTCAGCAAAATGGAGTTGTGGAAAGAATGAACAGAACAGTCCAACAAATGGCTCGTGCTATGCTTGATGAATCATGAACTCCCACAACTTTCTGGGGTGAAGCTGCACATGCTGCGGTTGTTATTCTCAACAAAACAAATGTCGGGGTGAACAGCACTCAAACTCCTCATGAGCTCTGGAGTGGTAAGACTCCTTCGGTAAAGCACTTCAAAATCTTTGGGAGCAAATGCTATATCAAGAATACTGATGAGCAGCTTGGCAAACTTGAACCTAGAGCAGATGAAGGCATTCTTCTTGGTTACTCTCCACATAGAAAAGCATACAAATGTTACAATAAAAGACTTGGCAGAATTGTTGACAACATTTATGTAGTGGTTGATGAGAAGGGATACATTCCTAGGCAAGTACATCATGAAGACATCGAAGAAGATGAAGGCTACCCTCAAAGACAGAATGATGAAGAAGAAGAACCTCAAGAAGAACCTCAAGAAGAACCAGAGGAGCAGACAAGAATAGAAGAAAAGACTCCATCCAGATATGTTCAGAAGAATCATCCAGAATCTCAGATTATGGGGCAGAAAGAAGCAGGTGTACAAACAAGAAGAACAGTTGCAGAAGCTTCAAGCTATTTGGCATTACTCTCCTCTACTGAACCACAAAGTGTGAAAGAGGCATGCAGAGATGAATGTTGGGTAAAAGCAATGGATGAAGAACCTGAGCAAATCGAAAAGAACAACACTTGGGAACTGGTTCCTAGACCAAAGGATAAGAATGTTATCGGAACAAAATGGCTCTTCAAAAACAAATTGAATGAAAATGGAGAAGTAATTAGAAACAAAGCCAAACTTGTTTGTAAAGGGTATGCGCAGCAAGAAGGAATAGACTTTGAAGAAACCTTTGCTCCTGTTGCAAGACTTGAGGCCATCCGAATGTTTCTTGCTCTCTCAAGTTTTCAAAATTTAAAAGTATTTCAAATGGACGTGAAATCAGCCTTTCTGAATGGAGACCTGGAAGAAGAAGTATACATTGAACATCCAGATGGGTTCATTCTTGGAAATGATCCAAATCTTGTATGCAGATTGAAAAAGGCTCTCTATGGTCTCAAACAAGCTCCAAGGGCTTGGTACTACCATTTGGACAAATATCTTCATCAACAAGGTTTTTCAAAAGGATCAGCATATAGCAATCTTTATATAAAAGTTGAAAATGACAAATTGCTAATACTTGTTGTGTATGTAGATGACATTATTTTTGGGAGCAATGAAGAAGCTATGAGTCAAAGCTTTGCCTTGGTCATGCAGAAAGAATTTGAAATGTCTTTGCTAGGAGAACTGACATATTTCCTTGGTTTGCAAATCCAACAAAAAGAAGGAGGAATCTTTTTATCTCAAACCAAGTATCTCAAACAGATTTTGAAGAAATATGGTATGGAAGATGCAAAACCAGTATGTACACCCATGGTCACAGGATGTAGCCTCAGTGCAAATGATGAATCTGCAGCAGTACATCAACCAACCTACAGATCTATGATTGGAAGTTTACTTTATTTGACAGGTACCCGACCGGACATCATGCATGCAGTTGGAATAGTTGGAAGATTTCAGGCAAATCCGAAGGAGAGTCATCTTCAGGCAGTGAAGAGAATTTTCAAATATCTTCAAGGGACTCAAAATTATGGCTTATGGTATCCTAGAGATACAGATCTTACACTTCATTCTTATACAGATGCAGATTGGGCCGGAAGCGTGGATGACAGGAAAAGCACAAGTGGCGGTGCGTTCTTTATGGGTTCCAGATTGGTATCTTGGTTCAGCAAGAAACAGAGTTCGATTGCCTTGTCTACAGCTGAAGCGGAATATGTTGTTGCTGCATCTTGTTGCACTCAACTCCTTTGGATGATGCAGACTTTGCAGGATTTTCAAATCACTTGTACACCACCTATCCCCATCTTATGTGATAACACAAGTGCAATCAGCATCTCAAAAAATCCTGTTATGCATTCAAAAACCAAGCACATACCAATCAAGTATCACTTTCTCCGGGAACAAGTGCTTGAACAGAAGGTCAAGTTGGAGTATGTTCCTTCTAAGGAACAAGTTGCTGATATTCTCACCAAACCCTTACCCAGGGACACTTTTGAATACCTCAGGGAAAAGCTGGGGGTTGTTGATGCATCATCTTATTGTTCAACCTTTTTTGATTGATGGTACAGGTTCAGGGGGAGCATATAATGCATAGTTGGCATTATGGAGGATGGTCAGAAGGATATCTTGGAAATAGATGCAATATGTCTCTATCTCTTTCATGGTGGATTATGGTTCTTTGTTGCAGATCGGGTTCATATTTAGGGGGAGCATGTTCTTAGGGGGAGCATACCCCTTTGCCCTTGATGTCAAAGGGGGAGAATGAAGCTGAAGACTGAAGATTGTGAGGTTGCCATCAAGTCCAAAGGGGGAGATTGTTGGCATTCTGTTTCTGGTATGGCTATATGTTACAGATGTTGTACTTGATGGCAACTCCCGTGGCAAGGCTCTCAATTTGTTGAAAATTAAGAAGGACGCAGCAAATCAGTTTAGAAGGTGCGTACCCGCAGGTACACCATGTAGGGACCGCGTCCAGATATGCAGGCCAGCCGTTCAGGAGGTGCGTCCCCCCAGTGCACACATTTCAAGGCAGAGAAAAGCACACGTGGGGTTTCTTATGTTTTACTCTTGGTATTTAGCCGGCGGTATTGGGTTATTATGGTGTCGGCTCGTGGTATTGTTCCATGATTTTAGGAGGAGCTTGCCTATATAAAGCAAAGGAGATCACTTGGATAAGCATCTTTTGCAATTGAATATCTTTAGATCTGAAATATTGGGTTATGGTCTTAAAAGCTTGATCTATATGAAAGGGAGGTTGAAGGCGAATCTGTGAAGGGTGATCTCTCGAGCGCATGATCAGATCTGAGCAACTGTGCCACTCTGGTGGACTGCCTATTCGGCCCTAATCAGAAGGACGCAGGTGTTTAACAGAAGAGCTGCGTGGGTACGCAGTGCAGAAACAGGAGATCTGCGTGGGGACGCAGAGCAGAAACAGGAGACCTGCGTCGGTACGCAGAGCAGAAGAAGGAGACCTGCGTGGGTACGCAGAGCGACTAAGGTTCAGGTGCGTCCGTGCAGTAAAAGTACGCGGCGCGATAGTATTTCCAGGTGCGTCCGTACGCGGCGCGATAGTATTTTGGGGTGCGTCCCTGCAGGAATAATACGCAGCGCGGTTCAAGGTACAGTGCGTGGGCACGCAGTTCGGCAGAAGGATTCCTGCGGGTATACGCAGGAAAGCAGAAGGTGAACTGCGTCGCGACGCAGGCCACAGAAGGGAAAACTGCGTATCTGTATTAAAATGTTCTGTTGACTGAAATTTTCTGTTGATAAGGTGTTCTGGGTTAGTTCTGTTATTGTTGATCTGATAACTGTAGTGGACTGTAACTTTTATGTACTTGATGATCATTTGATGCTTTATGAAAAGAAGTAGGGGGTTGTAGCTCCCTTCCAGGAGAGACTGGAAAACGAGAGAGAGAGAGTTGTAGCTCTCTGCAGGTTGCAGCCTGCATACTGGTAAAGGACTGCACCAGTACAAAACCATTGTAAAAGAAGTTTCTAAGTTGAAAGAAGATAGAGACATATTGCAGCAGGTGGTTTTCACCCACATTGGGTTTCCACCTTACATCTTGTGTTCTTTGGTGTGACTATCTGTTTTTCTTTGTTCATGCTCATTATTTTATGATACTGACATGCAAAAATAATTCAAAGAACAAATAAGGAAGATTTATTAAAAGAATTAGATAATACTGATTCGCCCCCCCCTCTCAGTATTATTTCCAACAATGTGTTTACTATAGGTGGGTCTCAAAAGTGTAAAGTGTTGTTGCACTCTCAACAATGGAAGCATAGTATGTTGCTGCTACAGAGGCTAGTAAAGAAATGATTTGGTTACAAAGGTTTCTAGATGCGTTGGGTTAGAAGAAGGAGTTGGGCAAGTTATACAGTGATAGTTAGAGTTCCATACATCTTACAAATACCTCTGCATTTCATTCCAAGACTAAACATATACATCTCAAGTACCATTTCATATGGTCAGTGTTGGAAGATGGAATGTTGAGGCTAGAAAAGATACACACTAGCCAAAATCCTGCAGATATGTTAACAAAAGTTGTAACCAAGGAGAAACTGAGAATGTACTTAGTTTCAATTGGTCTTCAAGTATGATGAAGAAGATGAGAAAAAACCAGGTCTAAAGTGGAGTCATTGTCTAGCAAATGAAGTAGCGGTGGAGTTGCTATAATCAGTCTCCAAGTGGGAGATTGTTGGGTGTGGAGCCTGATTATCTTATTTATTTAGAGGTATCACCACATTGGACCCCAGTTCATAATGTGGTGGCAATGTTGCCCATAAAATATATGTTGCAGGGGTCCATAAGGGGCGGCCTCAAAGCTAAAAATAGATGTAGAAATTCCTGGTAAAATGTTGTAATTTCATAGTCAATCTGGGTCATTCATTAGGCAAAGATATGACAATGGAAGTTATGTTTAATTTATGGTTTTTTAACCTAGAAGGAAATACCTTGCTATATATAAGGGAATTATATTGCGTCTATGTAGATTTGTACTCTGAGTGAGAATAGACAAGAGATTGAGCGAGAGAGAAGAGGGAAATACATCGGATCTGTTATAGGTTGTATCTCTTTAGTTTGCTGGATAATATGAAAGGAAGGACTATGTTTCTCTGTGGATGTAGCCCGAATTGGGTGAACCATGTATATCTGTGTCTCTCTTGTTTTCTGTGTTTATACTTCTGCAATATTTTTTGTGTTCCATTTCTCTCTAATATATAATTTTGTAACAAGGTTAACCTTTGTTGAAGAAGTTGAGACATTCAAGCTCTCTGTAAGGTAAATAAGAATCACATGTAAAAAATGTCTATGTATTCCATCTATTGAGGGTATCTCAATTGTTTGCGGTATTATAGTTGTTTCAAAAAATTAGGTTGTTCTGGATCTTAGGTGTTCAATATGTTCTTCTCTAGTGAAACTATGTGGAAAGGTCTAAATCCAACCTTCTTCTTATCCATACAAGTTGGCTGGTCCATAAAAATGGGGCACCACTTCATCTAGATAAACACCTCACAGGTATTCCCAAACTTATCATATATGCAAATACATTCCATCAAAGCTAGAAACTTCGCTTATATATGCAAAGTCATTCAGTGTTTTGAGTGGGCAAGGATGAGATGATTGCACGTATTGGGAGTTTGGGAAAGTAGAAATGGTTTTCCAGTTCGTAAGGGTAGTCTTTGTGGCTATGGATTTTGCTGCCAATGTTGTCCTTGATTTTGTTGTTGACGCTATCCCTGATTTGAAAATTGAGAAGGGGGGAAAGTTTGTCCACACGCTAAAGGCATTCCTTTTGGCTGCAGCCTTCACATCTGGTAATCTCCCTCATTTGAAAATTGATGACGTTCGAGGTCAATTTCTTGTAAGTTGATCATTACAATGTCCGAGGTGGTGAATACAACGAGCATAGTCAAAGTGATATAAGTTTTCGCTTTTTTAGGGATTTGTTTCGTTTGATTTTAAATTTAAAATTTGTTTAAAAAACATAAAATAGTAATTTTGAATGGTGTAATTTGTAGAAGTTTATAGTTCTAAATATTTTTAAATATGTTGAATTCATTAATATATTTTTTAAACATCAAGACATGAAAAAAAACATGTATAAATTTCGAGACAATATAATCTAACTAACCAACATTCTACGTTGTTGTTTTTAATTGTAAGAATTCATTTTTAGTTACTACTTTCAGAATCTCCTGAATATCTTCCTTTCTATGCAGCGTGGAGGTGAGGTCAAGGCAAGAATCACTAAAATGCGAAGATATATATATGCGAGGAGCTAAGAAAGTTGGACAAATTAGTGAATTGTATAGAAGGATCGCAGTCGTTTATTGATAAAAAAATTAGAGGAAAGAGTTATATGGACTATCATTTGACCTAATTAGATGCAAGCGTTATTTGGGGAAAGATATTAATTATGAGTAAAAAAAATGTTAATGATTCAAGGTCTAGAAATGGCACCAACCAAACAATCACATTGAGGCACAAATAAGTTCCCACTCTTGATAGGCTAATCCAGTAGACCCTCTTAATGTGCTCTTTCAAGGTTTTTTTTACAGTCTCAGGTCAAATTTTTATATTTTCAAGTCCTCAAATAAAAATGTGGTCACTGGTTGGTGTTGGTCTAGGTCATCACTACTCCCTTGGTTTGCAAAGTGACCACCCTAAGCATGCTCATGTCATTATTTATTATTATAATTCTAAATGTTGGTCTAGGTCATGATTGTGGTCTTCAAATAATATATGGTTGATAAGTCCAAAGTTTCATAAAGTAGTTAAGGGTACACCTAGTCTCATCATTTGCTTGTGTGATCCATATCCAATCAGAGTCATGTCATCATTCTTGTCACTATCATGTGAGTTAGTGAATTTAGGGAATAAATTGTTAAATTCAAATGGTTCACATTGAGATCTTACTTTCCACTTCAAGTAGGATTGCTCCAAGTACTTTTCAGTTACAAGTTACTTGAATCAAGTACGCTTGATGTCACCTATCAAATCAAGCCTCAAACTCTCCAAATTCAATTCTACAGCCTAAAAAAGCATTATAACTTCATTGGAAACATCATTTGTACTGTCGAAATCTCTCATCATCATTCAAACACTTTCCAAAACCTTTGAAATTGGAATTCTGTGCCCTAAACTGAATTTGAATACGATCGTTGCCTTTTTAATAGTTTTGCTTAGTTTTGGGCAGTTTTCATATTTGGAACTATGTAAAAATTCCCTAGGATATATCCTACACTCATTTCCCTTCCCTAAACCCTTCATCCTATCCCCTCACTCACTTCCCCTCTTTTTCCCACTAGGGTTTCCCTTGCAAATTATCAACATGGAGGAAGAAAAGAAATATTATAAGAAGAGAGGTCAAGTATCAAGGTATGATCCACTGAACACCCATGAGTTGATGTCCTCCTCACTGTCCAAGCAATATTTTCAGAATGTAGGGTGTTTAGGGTTTTATGAGCAAGTTCAACAAGTCAAGTATCATGCCAAGTTGACCAGCCTATTTTCTACTACCTTATGAGAGATAAGGTCATTGTTGTAGGGTAAGCTTCACAATTTCAACTGAAGCCATGGCAGCAGCCACAAGGATACCAAACAATGCTGAAAAGTGGTTTAAGAGACTAGAGTTGGATGTGAAAAACTACAAACCCTTCATCGAAGGCCACTACAAATACACCATTAAGAATGTTTTTCCTTTTGGACATCTCTTTGAGAAGTTTGATCCATTGATGAGGGTCATTATGAAGTATTTTACATGTGAGGGTAGATTTTCGAGATTGTACAAGTAACGTGTCAGATTTTGCATGCATTTCATAGGGGTAAAACCACTTAACCTATCCTACTACCTCTACAAGAGCTTTGCTAAAATGGCAAAGAAGGTGGAGCATAGACAAAGTGATCATCAAAACAGACTTTTTCATCATGTCCTCATCAAAATCATTGTATTTTATTAGCTTGCACAAATGAACACCACTTGGGAGACACTCATTTAGTCAAATATCTTCTTGTCTTCTACTAGTGAGTCTACTAGCTAGCCAAAGTACACCAACACCATCCATTCATATGGAGATTGGCTCATCTAGGAGAATTTTATTCAAGAGGGAAGCTAGCGCTAAGGTGACTACAATATATCAGAGAGGGAGTGGGCTTGTATTTGATCCAAACATTGTGAAAGGGGTCAAGCCTACATCAGCAGGAACATGGATCACCATCACAACATCATACACCTTTGCAAGATGAGGAGCCATTACATCTTGACACTAATATAGTAGACTTGGAGGTTAATGAAGATCATAGAACAATAGAGCAAGTCCGCATGGAGAAAGATGTTGAGATCAAAGAGATTAAGGACAACTTATCTAAGGCCAATTTCATGATTTCATTCCTAGAGGAGGAGAATAAGAAATTGAAGGTAAATTAACTTCTCTAGAATAAGCATAAGGTTGATGTTAGGAAAGAAGATGTAAAGGGAAAAGAAGTAGTTGACATAGATGATTCAGATGAGCATCAAGAGAAAATTACAAGGAAGAGGTGAAATACTAGAGGCCTCCAAAGCGCAGTTCAACAACAAAGAGAACAATCTCCACCCAAAGAGCAAATGTCTTTAGATGACCTAATTGCAGCACAAATCAATCAAAATGGGGTGTTTTGGCTTGACAAAGTGGATTTCCATTTGGAAAATCTCCTTAAGGGGGCCAAAAAAGACAACAAATTGCAAAGACGTATGGTTTCTCATTACTATACAAGGAATCACGCCTCCAAAGTCAAGATCAAGCACTTGGAGGAAAAACTCAAGGAAACCCTAATCAAGCAAAAAGAGAAGGTTAAGTTGGATTTTCTTGCTAATTATTCCCTCATAGCTTAGCATACCATCTCAGGTCTTCATGGAGCAACTCTAGATCAATTTTGAAGAAATTTTTGGAAATTGTGAATTTTTGTGAATTTTTAGCAATTTTTGAAAGAGTCACTAGGTCAAAAATGCAACATGCCCAACATTGTGCTTTTGATGGGTAGCTCCAAATAAAAATTTTGTTGCATATTTTGATTTGTTGTCACTTGTACATCACTTCTAGCTTGTGGGAGTAAACATTTCAGCAAGTTTTGGTATGTCGAAAAAGTCAAAACCACTCAAAAATCACCTCTCTGCCCTCTTTTTGGAGAGCTTGCTGCGTTTTTAGAGTACCTATGGGAGAATGAAGTTTTGGATGAACAGGAGGAGCCTTTTTCAGTGCTTGAGGATTCTATCATGTAGCAGACATCCATAGATTTCTCCATCATTTTTTAGAAGAGGATTTGGACCTTGGGAAGGCCTCAAAAAGGCACTTCTACCAATTTTGTTGTCTTTTCTCTTTGCCTGTTGCGCTTTTGCGTGAATTCGCTATGTTTTCACCTGAAAGAAACTTTCCTTAGTCGACTTAGTGCACATCTGACCTTCACTGATGTAATTTTTTATTTTTTTTGTTGTGATGATGGAAAGGCGTGTAAATAGGTTGGTTAGAGTGAATGTGAAGTAAATACATGGTTGTAAATGTTTAAATTTATGGTCAAATGTATCATTTTTTCTATTAAGATGAGAGTTTGTTAACCTCCATGGTCATTAGGTTATGGTTAGAGATATTTTGGGAACAACTCCACCACTCATGGATTCAACCCTTGCGAGAAGGGAGATGTTGTTTTGATCTATATGTATCATTTTCTTAGTTAGTTGGAGGGTTGGACATGAGAGGTTGGAACACTTTTAGTTTGTACTTCAACTCCTTATTAAGGAAATCAAATGAGTATTTGCAGCTATTATCTAGGAATTCATGTGCAATGAGTAAGCATGTTAATGTGTCTCATTATATGGCAAAAGCAAAAAAGTACTCAAATAAAACAAGATAAAAAAATAATATAAAAATATCAATTAAATGAGTTGAGTTTCATACTTGTTAATTATAAAAAATAAATGTTAAATTTGTAACAAAGCTAACTCACAATAAATTTTGGTAAAAGCTATAGTGAACCAATTTAATGGGTTTAGAAAATATAAATAATGTTATAAAAAGTAAATACTAAATTTGCAAATAAGTCAACTGATAGTAAATATTGGTAAAATCTATGGTTAATCACTCACAAAATATAAATAACTTGATGTAAAGTTAAATGAAATGCTAAAACTCTTAATATATATATATATATATATATATATATATATATATATATATATATATATATATATATATATAAGTAGAATTTCTAAACAAATAATTTTATATATTATATTTTGAATAATATAAAATACGTTATTATAATCATAATTAAAAATTTTATTATAAAAAATATAAAATATATTTTAAAAAATTTCAAAAAATAATTTTAACATTTTGTTATATGTTATTTTCAAATTTCTATTAAGAAAAAATGATTTTATAAACTTGAAAGGGTAGTTTCTTGGGTCGCTGTTTTATATATACCAAAATATGATCATTTTTATTAGTATTTTAATAATAATTAAAAAATATGCTTACTTTTTATTTTTAAATTTGTTTAGCAACCTTTAGAATGTTTACAACACATCTCTTAAAGAAATTGGAATTATAAAACATAAATCAATAGAGAAATGGGGGGTCGCGGTTTTGTTAATATTTAAAAATTTATGTAAAATATTAATGATACCTTTTAAAGAAAATGAATAAATTTGTATAAAAATTATATATTAAATTTTAGAAAAAATATGACATGAAATTGAATTTAAATTGACATGTTTTGTCTTTTTCTACCACCACCTAGTTTTTGATGATTTTGTGAAGTTAAGAGTAAACATTCCAACTCCATTTATTTTTATAAAACTTCTTTGCCACAAAAAGGGAAAAAGTGATACACATTAACATGCTTTTACCTTTCTTCAGTGATTTTTCTAAAAGTTTATAAGCAGAATAATTTTCATGTAAGCTTTGTTTTGATGGGAAAGACATTCTGTCTAATTTTTCTTCTTAACTAATGAATTCATGGTGCAAATTCTCATTAAGACCTTACTCTTTCAAACCCTACAGTACATCAAAAAAACCCTAAAGCCATCACAAAAAGTATTGCTACCTTTCTCCTCCATATATTTGTTGTTGTAACCCTTTGATACTTTGACCTAGCTACCTCATTCTCATCCCTAATCCAACATCAAAACAATAAAAGCTTGAATCCTACCTGACACTAGCATACCTCGCCTTATATAATTTTTCATTCCAATCAACCTTTGGTTGTTATTTCATAATGAAATCACTCTTTAGTTTGGCAGGAATAGCTAACAAATTGAAAGCTTGGTTTGAGGTTACCTCCATCGATCCAATCCTCGGCTTAGGATATTATGGAGGATAACAGACCCCATCGAAGGTCAAGGCTAGGTTCTAGCTTAGGGTTATAGGTGAGGCGATGGACATGGTTGAGGGTCAACAACTATTATAACAACCACTTCTCCTTGCATCAAATTCATGTGGATCCTAACCGAGGTTGAGGTCAGGGACCTTGGCTTGTTGCTCCCAAATAGTTCTCACCCTCAATGTTTTCTACCTCTGTCCAATGTTGACAAATCATACAACCTCCAATTTTGTTATTTTGGCCTCTCTCTAGTTCCATCTCATGCCCCTCCCCATGCCACAAAGACACAAACCTCTATCAATCCAAATTGAGAAAAGTTGATCTCTTAACTATCTCTTCCAACATATTTCGACAACAACTTGGCTTTACCTTCGACACCTATAAGGAAACATGGTGAAAAAGATAAAAAACAATGTTAATACTAAGAGCATGGGATGAACCAATATTAAGGATAAATTTACTTTTCTATCAATTTATATTTAACATTCAAACTAGACAATTTTTTGTGTGACCAACCAACAACATATCATTTTCAACAACAGAAATCAACACATGAACATACACACCATGAGAATTATATACATTGGACACATATGTATAACATGGAAACACTTGCAAGAGAAAAAACACATAGCTTGTTTGTTATCTGAGGTAAAAATAAACACATATTCTATTACAGATTTTTTTTTGAGCCACCACCACACAACAAGCTCCAAATCCATTTGATTGTTTGTTAGCAACAACTCCCTTCTTTTGCAGACATGTGATCAACTTACCAAGATCATGAAATGAAGTGCCAACTTCATGAATTTGTTGGGAGGATGAGCTTGTAACTCATTGGATTTATGCAAACACCAACATGTAGGAGGCACCAACTGCCAAGCTTTATTCAGATACCCACTTGTTAATTTTATTATAATAATGGTATGTTCTATGCTAAGAGCAATTTTACTTAAAATTCTTTATTAGCCCAATATAAATATCCAAAATCAGCAATCACATCATCAAGATAGTAAAATGTAGTTAGAACATAAACAATAACAGTAGAAGACAAGCCAACACAAGAGGACACAAGATATGGCACCAGCTATGAACAAACCCCAATGTGGGGAAACCCTTGATCAATTCTTCTTATAATTCTTCAAAATTTTAGTAGGCAAAGAGAGTACAATTTACAATATTCACTTACCCAATTTCATCAGTCAAAACAATAGAAAAAGAAAGTCCTAACCAAAAAGTCAACATTGGCCAATAAGGCTGAAATAGACCTCCAAAACAGCTCGGTCAACTTTGGTCAACTCAGCCTCCAACAACTAGATAGCGCAGCCCATAATAGTCGGATAATAACTAGTCAAAGTTGGTCGGTAGAAGTCAATGAAACAACGAGAACTAGGGTTGTCAATGGTAGGGTCAAACAACCTTGGTTTTCATGCCCAAAATTGTGGTCTCCCAAAAAAAAGTCTCCCTCACAAAACTAAAGTCAAATAGGGTCAAAGCTGGTCAAATTCAACGAAAAAACACATGTCCAAATTACTCACTAAAGAGATTCCTCAGCCAAACAACTTCACATGAGGCCAAACTTGCAGCAATATATTCATCCTTAGTGGTGGTCAAGGAAACCGACTTTTTCTTCCTGCTCATCCATGATATCGAAGTAGAACCTAGAGAGAAGAAACATCCATATGTACTTTTATGATCCACCACACTGCCAGCCCACTCTACCTCACAGTAACCATGTAGCCTCACATTCCCGAAAGTGTATCTCAGTGTATAAGTGATTGTGCCCTGAAGATATCTCAAGAGATTCTTGACAACAATCCAATGTATGTGATGAGGCTCAACGATAAAGTGGCTCAATTTATTCACTACAAAACATATGTCTAGATAAGATTTCACCAAGAACATTAGCCCCCCCATGAGTTGAAAATACTCAGAAGGATTTCCCAAATCGGGCCCAACATCACTTCCACATAACTTCTTGAAGTTAAGTTCCATGAGGGTAGTCATGGACTTGTAGTCCACCAACCCCAATATTTTAGGAATCTTCACAATATATTTTCATTGACTGTCACCAAAAGTAACCAAAAAGATCATTGGTGACGGCCAATAAAATATCGTCACTAGAAGTTTCACCAAAGAGAGAATTAGTGATGGGCCTTTAACAATCCTCACCAAAAGTGTCACCAAAGAGAGAATTAGTGATGGGCCTTTAACAACCCTCACTACAAGTCTCATTGAAAATGGATTTGATGACAAACCTTAAAGGACCATCATTATATACACTTACGCCAACAACTTTTTAAAAATTGTCACCATATGTGACATTGGTGATGGACCTTAAAGGTTTGTCACAAGCTTCACCCTCACTAATCACTTTTTTTCTTGTAGTGAGATTCAGATTTGTCATTTTCTTCCATGCAAGATAGTTTGAAGCCCCAACAAATTTGTTGCTTTCCTTACAAAAAGACATTTTGAAATATTCAAATGTAGACATAAATATAATTACTTGATAGGATTCTCCTTCTTCTTGTTGCTTCCTCGATGTTGACGATGATATAGAATATAGAAAACTTATCCTTGATAAAGGTAGTTTTCTTCAAGAATGATCCTTGATCCCATAGAGAGTGAGATATCTTTGGATCCTTCGATGGTCATGCCTTTGTTGATGAAGATCAATGATGACTTCTTGGTGATTTATTTAATGTTAAGTACCTTTCTTCAATGTGAGACGGATCACCTTATAATCTTGATGACAACTCCTTTTGATCTAGCATCCTTTGGATGAATAGTTTTCAAGAAACTTCAACTTCAAACTAATTGAGAGCGGATCCAAGGAATGCTTCTACGTTTTTTAGTTTTTTCAAGATGATTATTTGAAACTCATGTTGAAGTGATTCACTTGGGCAAATAAACTTCAAGCTACCTTCATTCGTAGATCTCTTCACTTTAGTAGATGTAGGGTCTTGGCCTTTTTTTCTTGATGATGATTCCAAGACTTGTTTTGGTGTAGATTTCTTCTTTGATATGGGGTTTTGACACTTATTAGTAGATCTTGACTTGAAGATGATATTCTAGAATCACTTTGATTCCTTCCTCAAGATTTTATCCTTGAGTTTCCCTTAATTAGATGCCCTTCCTTGACTTTGTGGCCTTAGCTTTATGTCCATGTTGAGAAATCTAGGGCATCAAGATTAAGTGATTTATCTTCGTTGGACAATTGCTTGTGAATGTTTTTACTTTCTTAGAGTAGGATATTATTTTACTTAAATTATTAGTGTTCTTCTTCATCAAACAACTACCAATGCATAAACCATAAGGAGATAAGAGAAACAAAATTTAGGCTATCAGCCAAGGCCAAAACCTCTCCCACTCGAGAGGAAAACCATAAAACATTCTTCTTCTTATAGATATTTCAATTGATGAATACGAGGACCATGACCCTTGACCTATTTTACTCTCCAAGACCAAGAAATAAGTTCCCTTACACTACTTATCTTTCATGCCCAAGTCAACACTTGGTATAATTGCTTGCCTTCATCTGTATCTCAACTATAATTTAGATCTTCAACCTCTTGCTTTAGATTTGAAATTCTAGATCTCTTTAAAAACCCTACCAGATGGGAAGTACCCTTAATTCCTTCATATAGGATGGATAATTATTCTACTATAATTAGGATTTCCCTCTAGACATTTCCTCTTTCTTGAATCAACCTTCTATGATGACTGATATAGTCTTGACTTCCCTTGCAGCATATGATCTTTCCCCTCACACGTGTGATGGGTGTTATCCCTTAAAACACCCCAAACCAACTTTTCTTTTAGTATCTCATTCTTCACTTGGAGAGAGAGGCTTCCTTCATGTGATTTCACACTTCCTACTACAGTCCTCTTCTTGTCAAAAATTGTGTGTTCTGAAATGAGGCCAAGATGCGTATTTATAGTAGTTTCCCATGGTAATAAGTTGACTTAACACTAAGCTAGGCCAATGTGTGTTTTGGAGACGTTTCATCACTTTATTGAAGGGTGACTTGCTAGGAGATGATTATGCTTGCCTTGGAGGGTCTTTTGACTCTTTTAATGACTTATACAAATATTTGACATGCCCAAGAATGGTACTTCATACATGATATTGACTCAATTTGACTTCTCGACAAATCCTAAGGGCTCATAATTGGAGCCATTACTAAAATTAAAATTCCTTGATCATGAAACCCATGAGACAAACATTAAAATAAAATTTTTATTTTTCTTCTTTATATCAATTACATAAAATCACAATTACACACGTCATTATGAAGAGCAAACCTAGTTACACTTTTCAATAATTTCCATACTCTCATCCCTGATAATATCCAATGGAAAAGTTGCAATTCCCCCAATCCAGAAATATCGAAAAGTGTTAAGTCCATTGTGTTTTGAGTGGGATCTAAAATTCCACTTTATCCATATGAAATCCAATGAGGTCAGAATGACTGCCAAACATCCTCAGTCAATTAATGGTAATGTTTAAAATATAAGTAAAGGGATGATATTTTAAGAATTTAACATTACCATTAATTTCATGGTATTATTAGAGAAATATGGTTAAATACTAGGATTTCCAATTCATAAATTATTGGTTTTATTTATTTACTTTTTATTCGAGGGTATGTGGTAGCATTGTACAAAACTAGTTAGTTTGATATTGAACCAGCTAGTTCGCTGAAAAATGGTTTATTTCTTATTGAACTGATTATTTTTGTACAAGAACTAAGTGGTTAAGAACTAAATCATCCTTTTCCAATCCATGATATTGACTAAGACCAATTTCCACTAAAAAGTGATCAAATCTACCCATTCAATCCAGGCTAGTCTGGTTTGTTAACACTAATTTCAATATGCTACAATTCATTAGGAAAATGTACCTTTAGTATACAATACACCTCATTATGGGTACACACAACAAACCTAAAATTCCATAAAATCCATATATTCTAGGAGTTGTATTGGGCATGGAAGGCTAATTTATCAGTCATGAACCATATTATAATGCTCAAATGTACCAACACTCAGTTTCATCGGCTAGTTATTTTCCATCTTTACAATTTGGTTAGTGTGTTCTACTATTTGGTGCTCGTGAACCAAGGCCTTTGGTTATTGATATGATGAATGAAAATGGAACCAATGTAAGTACATATCCTACCATCCCATCACTAGGTCACTTCACTAAAATGATATCTAATCATGCCATTTTCAAGGGCGAGCTTCTTTTTGGGGAAACCAACTTTGATCAAAACTCAAAAAGTTCAAATCTATCATGTGAAGAGAAACAATAATCTTTCATCCCTTGAGGGCATACTACAAAACAATGATTTAGAATGTGTAGTCCTGAGAATCAAAGGAAAATGAATAGAGGTCTATAGCTAAACCAATAGCATGATGTTAATACTCAAGGTCCAATTCAAACAAAAGCTTACATTGCACTTGGAAAGATATCTCCTTATTATAATCAATTGAAGTTGCCTGTACTATTAGTTACCAATTCTATAGATTTAAACTTCACTCCACATAGATGCATAGGAATTAAGAAGCTAAATGAAAGTATACAAGTCAGGAGATCCCCACTTAATGGTAATAGTAGTTGAGATGTGTCAAATGAACAAACTTGATTCTTCATATTAACAAGATAATGAACTAGTGGATATCTCTAGCTGGTGTCACAAATGCTAGAACAGATCAAGTGATATGAAATAATGAAGTTTATCTCCTGCTAATGTGATAGATGAGTATAACCTCTTTGATTATCCTACTAGTTATGATCATGCCTGATATTTTTTGTGATAAAATATTCGAGGATGATGTCATAAGTATATTAAATATAAAGCATGGTCAAGCATCCCCAATGGTAATAGGATATTAGATAAGGCTTATGATCATGATGCACAACATATAGTACGAAATCTAGCAAGCTATGCATTATTCTTGTTCTCCTCAATTAATGTTATTTGTCAATTCAGCGGTGTAGTTGAGATGATTGGTCATGTGCATTTTAAAAGTACCATGGATTTTTGGAAACTAGACAAATGGAGTGGTTGCTTCATAGTGAAATTACATATCTTAAAATATGTGTCAAATTCTAATCTTCTTCATATAATTTAGGAAAAACATGAGAAAATTCCTATAATAAAAAATAGGGATACACAAGAGATCAAATATGTCCAAGGTATGCACATGCCTAAATTTTAAAAAAACTACTCAACAAAAGAAATTAATATTTGATTATTCTCAATATTCTGAAGATTGTTAAAAATCTATGCTAGAAAAAAAAGGCTTCATTCTAAACAACTACAACCATTAGCATCTATAGTCGATCAATAGAAATTTGTGCAATTATGGAAATTATATGGAAAAGTGTAAAATTTTGGGGATTTAAAGGTCACTGATTATGGTGCTCCAATGTCTTGTGCAGAAGAAACAAACATAAAACATATTGTTTCAGATTTTGGAGAAACTAATTCCAACTATTGGATTAATTTTTGGAGAAATTAATCCAGGTGTCATAAATAGTTCTAGTTCAATTTTGGTTTTCAATTGAGTTCAACTAGTTAATTTTGATGTCTCCTATGTAATCTATTTAACTATTTAGTAATATTAAGAAGAACATTTTTGCTCCACATTTTTCAATCCTTAACATGGTATTAGAGCTTAGACTCCATAAGACTCCTTGAGAGCAATAGAGAGAAGTGTGCAGCCTGCATAAGACTCCTTGAGAAAGTAGCAATGAATGTAAGAGTAAAATGGTTGTGCCCAAGAATTTAAAAAATTGTAACACGGAAATGTTGATCTTAAAGAGTGAAAAAGTGAGCTACTTGTGAAGAAAGCCTATTGCTACTAATCTAGTCGATAGTTTCCTCACTTAAAACAGAAGGCCATAAGAAGCTATCCTTTTTTTAATTTCGTGGTGACCATCTCACCTGTGACCATCGCACCCCTACTGAGGGAGATGATGCGATGAAAATGACAAAGTTCAAAAACATAAATTTTTCTCGATAAATCTTAGTCATGTGTGTCGAAAAATACGATGAGAAAAGTCTATAAATAAAAGGGACAACACGAAGAATATTGGGAGCACACATCACACAGTTGCACCGGTTAGTTTTATAAATTTTCTAGGATGAACGATGGTATTGATTTTAAAAAGGGCTCTTCATTTTCTTAAAAAGTGGCTTCCCTCTTTCCAAAAAGCCTTGCTTAAAAATGTATTATCAAGCCACATTTGTTTGAAAAGTATTTGAAAGCTTATAATTTTAAAAGAGGGGGATTTTCATTTATTTTAGAAAAACAATTGCTTTGGATGAACAAATCTTAAAAAGGGTTATATTCTTTTAAAAAGTTATGTATATTTTAAAAGGGAGCTTTTCATTTATTTTGAAAAAATAGTCTTTTATTTGGAAACAAATTCATATGATTTAAAGGGCTCATATGATTTTGGTTTCATGAAATTTCCTTTTTAATTAGAAAAGGAAAAACAACTTTAGAACAAGACATTCAAAGTTTATTTGAAAAAATGGCATTCAAATAAAAAATGGTTTTGTGAAATCATGTATGGAAGTGTTTATCTTGTGAGAAATTTGGATAAATATTGTGTTGAAGGTGAATTAATTTGAGATTATTGATCCACCATTCTTGCATGTTGCCACCATGAGCGAGAGCCAAAGACAAAGACAAAGATCATAGTCTAATTTGTTCAAAGTTGTGTAGCACAGAAGAAACCTTAAAGTTTTTTTTATTGCATAAAATATCTATGTTTGCAAGACAATTTTATTATTGAGTAGAATTCAACCAACACTCAACAAATGGGAAAAGCCAAGAGGTTGATAAATTTGAAGCAATAAAAAGTGTTGTTTGAAATCTATTTGAAATAAGTGGAAGAAAAAAGGCTTGGGACACTCTTGAGAGGAATTTTGTAAGGGGGGGTATTTAAAGTGAAGATGAAGGTGGATCTATAGTAGAAAATATACAACATGATGAAGATTTTGTCTAGTCCCACCCCAAAGTGGATAACAATGATGATGATATGTTACCATATTTAGAGAAAGAACACACAGATGCTAGTGAATAGCAACACTAGGCAAAACCACAAGTGGATTACGATTTTGTGAATCCAAAAATAGTACTTGTTGATGACAATGAAGTTGTCATAAGAGCAACTAGTGTTATGGTGAATCCTAAAATTTAATTTGCTGATGTTAAGTTTGATGAATACGATTTGGATAATGATGAAACTTTGCATATGATGCAACAAAAGGATCTTATTGATAAATTGTTAATTGGTTTGGTGAGAGAAGCCCACTGGTTCTGAAAACCAATTGGAATAAATCATATTTGAAGAAGCAGAGGTTAGTAAATAAGAGGAAATGACAAAAGCAAAGAAGGAAGCACAAGAAAATAAATATCTCATTGTAGACCATAAAGAATATGGTTCTGCAAATACTTATAAACTTAACCTTGACTTTGAATGTGTAAATGTTAGTAGCAACTAGGAAGGAGAAACAACATTTGGAGATGAAATAAGGTTCCTTGAAACATCACTTCCAATAACATGTTTTGATAAAGTATGCATATAAATTTTAGAAATGAATGTTGAAAACAAACAAAAAATTGATGATGAAAATCATACTCTAGGAGATGACATGTGGTAGAAGTCTACATATATGCCAATTTTTTAAGAAATCAATGAAATTATTAGACAACCTGGAACAATGGAAGAGTTACACCAATTAAGAATATGAAATTTAAAACCTACAAAAAAAATAAAAAGTTTTAATAATTTAGAGGATATAGGATTTGGAAGAGAATAAAAAGAAAAAGAAATGTAGCTCATGTCAAAAAATTCTAAAATTGTAAGCCTAGCAGAGACTCACATCACCATGTATCTTAGTTTAAATTTATTTTGTGGTAGTAATTAAGGGGATCCTCCAAGAAACTATTTCCAATCACCTCCTAGGTGTCAATCAAAGTGTCATAATTGGTTCTAGCCCAATAGTTGAGTTTCAGTTGACTTCTACTTCAATTATTTAATGTTGATGTATGCTATATAATCTATTTAACTCTTTTTAACTCTTTGATAATATTAAGAAGAGCACTTCTACTCTACTTTTTCAATCCTTAACATCAATTTCTTCTATTCAGGAGCACTGAGAGATGTCAAATCAAGGTGGTTGGTGCTTTTATTACTATATTACATGTTTCTTGTGTTCTAATTGCTGAAAGAAAGTCTTACTATGTGATAAATGCTAGGATTTAAGTATGAAAAATAATTTGAACCCAAATTATGTGTGTGAGATCTTTCATAAAAATTATATTTTCTCAAATCATCTTAGAGAAAGTAAGAGTTGTTCAAATGTCGTCATTACAACTCATTTTTCCACAAAGTCCACTAATTGATTATACCATGGTGTTCAACATTACATCTTTTCTAGATGTACAATGGTTTATCCTATTAAAGAAGCATTGTCAATGAAAAAGCATGGGTACCCCTTTACTCATGGAATTTTCCAGAATGCATCCAATCTCAAGGGGAGATTGGCATCACTCACATGGCATTTGAAACACAGTGGAATTCGCATTTGTTTATGCCTTTTGAGAATTGAATCTTATTTACTAATTCATCAACAACAAATGCAAGATGGAAAGAATTAGGAAACAATAGAATGATGAACTAATGTTGTAAATTTCTCACAAACCAAGTCCTTGTTTCTGCAAAAAGGTGATAGGAAACATGAACAACTAGTCGCACCAAACTGGACATCACATGTCGAAATTTCAAGATTTCCATATTGATATAGCATTGAATATGGAAGAGAATTGATTAGAAAAGAAAACTATAACGATGTCCACAACAATGATATGATTTAGGTACATGACCATGGTATTTTAGAAGTCTTTTTGTTGATCATTCAGTTCAAGGAGAATTCATTTAAATGCACGAGGCAAGTGTGACACACAACTAATTTGTCATTGTCAATATCTTGAAGGCATGTGCTAGTCTACCATCATTTTAGCTTGAAGGAAGGTTAATCCATGTATTTCAACTACCCTTTCAAGGCTGTTGTATTGTTCTAAAATTACTCATATACACTAGGCACATAATCAATATGGAAATTCCTTTGTCACACAAACCAGATAAGTGACAATGGATAGGGACTTCTCAACTAGTTTTAGGAAAACATGGAGGAATGGTTTGAAAAATAAAAACACTACCATTAATCATTTATTTTTACATAGAAAAGTACTTATTTATCCTATAATCATTCATTTAAACAAAGCAATGTAAAATTTCAATGCCTGAACCCACAAGGTTATGCTACACCTGGTGTAGACTCAAATGAGCATGGTCATTTGGTTGGTTTAGACTCTTAAGCTTCAAAAATTGCTATCAAAACCAAAATCTAAAGTGTAGACCACCTAACTTGATCAAAACCTTATTAGAATTATTCAAAAGACTAGACTATAAAACTATTCAACCAAAAACTCATAAACTATTCAAATTTTAAAGAAAACATTATATGAATCCAAACCTTTTATACACAAATAAGAAATATTTCTCATTTATATAGCATATAAGAGAACACAACCAAAATAGAACCGAGTGAAATGCATATCTAAGAAGAAGGTACCCCAAGAAATAGGCCATAAATGACCTCTTGGTTGGGATCTTATCCATCAATATCACCCTCTAAGCATTAAAATAAACAGAAAAATATTAGCATGTCAAGTCAAGATTTTGTTTGATTTCTAAGTAGATTTTTAGTAGGGTCATGATAGAGGAGTTCAACAATCAATACCACTAAATGAAGGAACACAGAGGGCCTGATTTACCTTGATTAAATTTAACTTCCATACCCTTGTACATTATAACATCCAAAGAAAAAGCTGCAATCCTCCTAATCCTAAAATCTTTAAAATTGTTAAGTCTACTGCATTTGGAGTGGGATATAAAATTCTACTTTCTCCATGATGGGGAGTCTAGTGAGACAATAACCACCCTCAAACATTCTAAGTCAATTAATACTTGCGGAATTTAAAATTAACATTAATTGCATGGAATTATTAGGGAAATATGGTCAAAGACTAGTCTTCCAAACTCATAAATACCACACCATGAGACCATATATACAAGGGCCCAATACCCTATAATTTCAGTATATGATTTATGACAAAGGTCAATATGTGGGTTTGACCCATTTAGAGTAAAATTGATATATATAGAATTGAATAAAATATGTCCATGAGAATACAATTTCATTAATGTATTAGTAAATTAAGAGTAGACCAAAATAATGATAATGTCCTTGAGAGATATTTATAACAAGAGGAAATTGTTTTGATGAGAATTAAATATGTTCCATGGCAAGTGAAAATAAGTCACATGATCTTAGATTGGGTGGCCTGCAAGTTGACACGTGCACAATTAGTTGTCTACATCCCATTTATATATTTACGTGCATAGCCCATCATGTAACCATAGTACAATTTTGGAAAAAAGGAAAAAAAAACAACAATAATTAAAGAGTTAATGTGTAACAAGTTTAATTAACGGCTAGTGTTTACTATGAACCTAAAAAAGGGAAACCTGGAAAATATGAAAGTGACATCAAATGAGATTTAGATTCCATTGAAAATTAATTAGGTTTCTTCAAAAGAAAAAGGAAAAACTACTATGGGACAGTGTTAGTAAACCAAATTGATAGAGCCATTATAATATCATTGGGAATTATTTATAGCATGGAAAAAAATAAAAAAGATAGTTGGAAATCATCTAGGTTACAAAGGGAAACTATTCTCACCTCAAAAGTTTTGGATTTGAAGGATATGTGCATATTCGCAAAGAGAAAAGAACTAAGATAAATGATAAATCCATGAAATGCATTCTTCTAGGATATGTTGATGTTTAGTTTGGCTATGGACTATGGGATCTAGTAAAAATGTAGTTATTATAAGCAAATATGTCATTTTTATTGAATTACAAATGTTTAAGAGGTCTACAGTAAATATGGAGGTAAATAACTTTCTTTATAGGCAAACAAAACAACAAGAAAATATTACAACCCTACAAGAAAATGAACATGACAGAGATCAAGATGAGTAAGAAGGAGAAATTTTACAATGTTTATTGCAAGAGGTCCAACCACATCAGCCATTACAAGAATTCCAATTGCAACAACCATTGCAATAGGTCCAATCAGAGAGAACTCCACCACAGTTAGTTGGCAAGTTTACTTGGCTTCATAAGCCCTGACAAAGGTATCATCCTAAACTATATGTTTTTCACTAATGAAGGAAATCTTGACTGTTTTCAAGAAGCTTGTAAGATGATGATACCAAGGAATGGAATAAAGATATGCATGAAGAAGTGGACTACCTATTAGAAAATCAAAGCTTGGAGTTGGTGATGCTTCCAAAAGGAAGAAGGGCCCTACAAAACAAGTGGGCATACAAATTCAAGCACAAGGGTGAAGGAAAGAAGAGGTACAAGGCAAGACTGGTAGTGAAGGAATTTTCCCAAAAAGAAGGTATTGATTCTAATGAAATATTCTCATGTGGTTTAGATGTCATAAATTAGAGTCATTCTTGAGTTGTTTTGACCATTGGGAGCTCCCAAATAAGGCATAAACACTTTTTTAGAAACTGACATACAAGAAAAAAAAAAAAATTAGAAAATTATAGATGTTTCCTTTGCCCACATTTTGTTAAAGTACTTAAAGGCATTGAATACTCAAGAAAAAATGTAGAGATGGATGCTCTAGGGAAGCCATGCCTAAATAAACATGTGATTATAAGTTATTGTCATTGAGTCAAGGCTTGTAAAGAAGTGTAATATTATTGTGTTGTTTCATTTTATACAAATATTGTACCTCTTCTATCGTATAATAGATTTGGAGTCTAGATTCAATTTTTGGATTGTTCATAGTCACTAATAATTTTTAATCTAACATAATAAGTTCAAAGGAAAATATCAAATAAAATCCAATTGTTTTAAAAAGAACAATAATGTAACAAAAATCTTGAAGTAGTAAGCCTAAACAAGCATCTTAAAAAACATCAAATATCTTTAGAAGAGGCATCAAAAAAAACTATTCAACTATTAAATGAATAACAACAATGTAATGTTATGATAAAAACACACACAAAGATTCGAAAGGAAGGCACCAATATAAAAGCCCTAAACAAATATAATAACTTATATGATATTTTTTTAACATTCGAGAATAATGATGATGATGATGATGATGGTTAACGTCCACTGAGACCAAATTGGTCTATCGGACCTACAATTTTCTTAATTTTTACTTGTCTGGCTCCTCGTCTTTCTTGGCGAGATTGGTGTTGTAGCTTTCTTTCTTTTCTCTACGGTCTTCCAACTTCCTTTGTCTTGCATCTCCTTCATCTCTTCTGGTTCTTGGGACATTGGTGTCTTAGCTTCGCGATCTATTGTGTTCGTTCTTTTGAAAATAGTCGGTGAAGAAGTTTGGTTTAGGAGATCTGCTTTGCTGTTAAATGAAGATTTATTTTCTGCGGTATTCAAATCCTCATAACTGTTGATTTGTTGGGGCGCTCCTTGCTTGTTTTGAGAGTTGTTTCCTTCTTCCTTGATTTCTTGTGACTCATTTTCTCTAGAATATTCTTCCTCTTTGATGACAGTGTAGTGTTCTTTTTGTGCTCCTTCCCACCATGTAGATCTGTGGTGGTTTTTTCTAGCAAATTTTTTCTCAGAGGCTTTTGGGCAATTTTTGGCTAGATGCCCCGTCTCAAAGCACGATCGACATCTGAATACTATGATAATGATATTATTTTTCATTAATCATGATACTTAATACTAAAAATTAACCAACTAAAAATGTTTACTATATTTTGAATAAAGTTGATTATAAAAGATTATTAAAAAAAAAAAAATTGAATAAAGTTGACTTAAAAAAACTTAAAAAAAAACATTTTTATTAATTAGATTAAATTTAATTTAATTAAAAATAATTATAAAATTTTAAGTTTTTAAATTTATTTTAACTACTAAACTTATTTATAAATTCAAATACACATCCTACGCAATAAAAAAGGAAAGGTATTAATTCTCATTAAAAAAATACTGTGATTGTAAATATGACGATGATAGGATAATTGCCATTTGTAGCATGATCCAACACAAGCTTAACATATGTATGTAAAGGTACATACCTTTAAAGGATTCAAGTGTTCCTAATAAAGGCGCATATAAAGACAAATACCCTACCCGACAGAAGACGTTGGAGTAGAAGCAGACTGTGTGCTGGATTTAAATAATTAAATAGCTTAAAATGTTTAATGGTTATATATTTATAGATATTAGACGAGTCTAAGCCGTGCAACTCACTGATTGTTTTAATTTGAGATGAAAAATCTTGATTTAGGTCACAATTTGAAAACCAAAAGGGTATGGTATGTATGCCTTTGTAGATTTTAGTCTTTTGTTTGTGTAATTATCATTATGATTGTTTCAAATTGAGATGAAAGACCGTGAGTTAAGTCAGAGCTTGAAAATGAAAGGGGTAGAGTATGCATGTATTTTTAGGTTTTAGCAGTCAAATAGCTGTAGGGAGGTGGGAACATGGTCTAATACACCAATTTAGTCTCTAACTTGGTTGTGACCTTAGAAATGGATATCACATCATATTTAGTTTATGTGATCCTTAATATTTGTACCAATCAATTTTGATTAATTTGTTTATAAGTGTATAGAGCACAAGACAATGTGTATTATTTTTTTACAAATATTTATATAATAGGAAAAAGATAAAACTATTTATAATGGATATCATAACTTTTATATAATGGTAATAAAATTAAAATAGAATAGAAATATGTTATGTCATCTAGAGATTAAATATTTCTTATTTAAAAAACACTTGGACATGAGAGTTGATGGCTTCCCTCAACCCATCACTTAGAATGAAAAGAAGGTAACAAACTAACCACATGTTTATAAGATACTCAAACCTTATCTTTCATGTAAGAAATAATACCTAAATATATTGAACTATCATATCTCAAAGGAAATAGAAACTCAAGAACAATAATGTTTAAATAATGAAGAATGCCAATGAGCCCTACCATGAGACAATAGTATATAATGATCATCTAAATATCTCTAGAAACATATGGAAAAATAAAACCTATAAAGGAGTTGCTTCTCAATCTTTGTAATGACAAATTGGATAGAGGGAAGTAGGCCTGGAAGTTCATTATTAAATAAAAAATCAAGACAAAAAATTTAACTTAGAAGAAATCCAAATAGACCTAGAACAACCCATCTATCCTCCATGTCAATTGAGGCTGAACTGGCACTAAAGGATAGTTAACATCACAATCATGAAGTGGTTGACCAAATATTGATTCTCCACCCCCAAGTCCTTGAAATTTGCTAGGCATCTCTAGATTCATTTTCAATAGTTATAAATCTAATATGAGGATTCCCAACTTTCTAACTGAGGGATGATCAAGAGCAATCAAATCATCTTTAGCAAGACACCACTAGTCATTTCATGAACCAATGGTTGATACGCATAATATCCCCACAAAAGGATACCTTTCCTACTCAACCCACATGCCTAATATATGGAATCTTTGCAACACAAGAACCATGAAACTTCGAACTCCAAATGGGACAAAAAACTAGATATAATCCTATTCTATTGCACCCAAATGAAAAAAAAATAGTCTTGCAACAACATCCCAAGCTAATGATATACTCCTGTAGATGAGTGAGCCTAAAAGATAAAATAAATAGAGTGAGGATTTAATGGGACATAAATCAAAATCCCTTTGACTCTACTTATATTCTAGGTAGACACCATATCATGTGGAAACAAGGCCTAACAAGTGGTTTAACCCTATACATACCTTACCATGCACTTGGTCATGAAATTACTACCCTAAATGGTAACATCAATAAAACAAATCCCTCATCATCCTTGGGCATGGGTCACACATTCCATGAAGTGATTACCAAATGGAATTGTTGTAGAAATGTCATCGACTTGTAATTCTTGGTGGGTTGTAGAATACTTTGGGCCCACAAAAGTGTAATGGTTGGTGATATGTGTGGATTACTATCTTCGTTTCCATCAAGTAGTGTTTACACTTCTTCACAACTTACTAAGGTATAGAAATCCTTGTTATAGGTGGGAAAGTTAAGAAATGCCCCATGAAATACTTCAGAATGGTACGATGTGGCCCTTCCTCCTTGCATTAAGATTTCTTCCTTATTGATATATATCTCTACTTCACAGGGTTGTTGCAGGTTTGGTAATGTTAGAACTAGTGCTTGATTGATATACTTCTTTAACTCCTCAAATTGCCTCTGCTAACACATTCTCCATTGGAAATATTTTCCACTCACTATTATGGCATAGAGTCATGCGTCTACGACTAAAAATGAGGCAATGAATTTCTTGAGGTATTATCTTGCTCCAATGAAACCCTAGAATTGGAAACATTAGTAGAAATGAACCACTTCATGATGGCCTACACCTTGGAAGGATTTATCTTTAGTTTTCCTCCACTGTCACATACCCGGATGCACCAAATACTATTAAGAAAACTCACACTTCTTGAAATTTTCTCGAAATTTTTACTTCTTTAATGCATATAACAACTACATCAAAAGTGACATGTGCTCCTCCCATGTCACTACTGTATATCAATTTATCATCCAAATAGGCAACATAAAATGAATTTTTCAAAGGGCATAATATATTGTTATTTATCCTCATAAGCATATATGTTGCATTGCATAAGTCAAATTACATGAAGAACCACTAATTCAAACCTTTTTTAGTTTTGAAGTCGATCTTGTAGGCACCTTCCTCCCTTACTTTAACCTAATAATATCCATACCTAAGCCTAATGCCATGATGTATTTAAGGTGCTATAACTAATCCAACATATCATCTATAATGGGAATAGGGTAACTATTCTTGAGCATAATATTTTTTAATAACCTATAATCGATATCATGTGGAAACAAGGCCTAACAAGTGGTTGAACCCTATACATACCTTACCATGCACTTTGTTATAAAATTAGTACCCTAAATGGAAACATGAATAAAAAAAATTCCCTCTTCATCCTTGGGTGTGGTAGACACATTCCATGAAGTGATTAACAAATGAAACTGTTGTAGAAATGTCATTCGCTTGTAATTCTTGGTTTTTTGTTGATTAATTTGAGCATGCTTAAATATAATGGTTGGTGATATGTGTGGATTACTCAAAATGGTAGCATATGTCTCAACTTCAAAGGGTTGTTGAATGTTTGATAATGCCAGAACTAGTGCTTTATTGATCTACTTCTTTAACTCCTCAAATCCTTCATGCTAACTAATTCTCCAATGGAAGTTATTTTCACTCTCTATTATGGCATAGAGTGGTGCTTCTACTACTAGAAATAAGGCAATGAATTTATTGTGGTACTATGTTACTCCAATGAAACCCTGAAATTAGAAACATTAGTAGGAACCAAACATTTCATGATGTCCTCCATCTTGGCATGATCTATCTTTAGTTTTCCTCCATCTGTCACATACCCGAATGAACCAAATATTATTAAGTAAACTCACACTTCTTGAAATTTACTAATAATTTTTACTTCTTTAATGCCTCTAACACCTACATCAAAAGTGATATGTGCTCCTCTCATGTCACTATTGTATACCAATATATCATCCAAATAAACAATATTGAATGAATTTGTAAAAGGGGATAATATATTTTTATTTATCCTCATAAACATATATGTTTCATTTCACAAGCCACATTACATGACTAACCACTCATACAAACCCTTTTTGGTTTTGTAGTCGATCTTGTAGGTAGCTTCCTCCCTTACTTGAACCTAATAACATTGAGACTTAAGCCTAACATGATGAAGTATTTGGCATGCTATAACTAATCCAACATATCGTCTATAATGGGAATGGGGTAACCATTCTTTAGCATAATGTTTTTTAACAACCTAAAATCAATACAAATATGTTATGTCCCATTGTTCTTTTGCATAATGATGTTCGAAACCCCACATGGTGAGATACTTGGTTGAATGAGAACTT
This sequence comes from Pinus tabuliformis, assembly GCA_031772625.1. Taxonomy (NCBI): domain Eukaryota; kingdom Viridiplantae; phylum Streptophyta; class Pinopsida; order Pinales; family Pinaceae; genus Pinus; species Pinus tabuliformis. The sequence goes on from CM062818.1 coordinate 717,164,910, forward strand.
GTTCAAGTGGTTGTTTCTAGGAAAACTAGTGTCTTTTCGATCTACTAGTCCCACTAGGATTGGTAGCTATCCTAGAAACAAACAATCAAAGCAATTTTCAATTTCCTCTATTTATGATAGATAAGAGAGAAGCAAAGGTACCAATGTGGATCTTCCACTTGACTCCTTGCTTGATTTCTCTCTCCCCTGATAGAGCTTGCAACTCCTCTCCTACTTGTCCCTCTTAGAGAATATTTGTAGAAACAAAATAACAAAACACCATCAAAGCATCTCGATCTATTATATCATAAATAATGCAGAATCAAAAATACATTGAACATACAATTGCATTCACAAATAACAAGATTCACAAGTACATGATTGTAAGGAGGAAAACTGAAAGAACTTTATTAAAATAGAAGGGAGAATTACAACTGAGCTGCCTAATCCAGCATCATCCTCTTAGCATCAAAGCCCTCTTCACCTCATGAAAAGCAAGATCACCCAACAATAAAATGCTTCTTCTCAAAGACAAACTATTAGCACTTCCTTACAAATTACCAAATTCCAGCCCCCTAGATCTCTCAGATGAGGGATCCATTTATACATGTTTGCAAATGTGTGAGTCATCTCTGTGTTTTTGATTAGTGTCATTCCACTTGTAGTTCTTGGTTCCACTTGGAGATTTCTTGGATCTCTTACTCATCCCTGGTAAAATTCAGAGAGGCAAGTGTCATAGGAGAAGTTTCTAGAATATTCCATGAGCATCCACTTAGCAAACTGTCTCGGACATTTTTCCATTCTCGCTCATTGCACCCCATAGAAGGCCTCTTCATTACGCATCACACCTAGCTAGTGTAGGAGTCAGTATGCATCGCACCCTGACCATGGAGCAGTCAGTATGGTCCATTTTTGGCCAGTTCTAAGTGGTTTTTCAGGTGGAACTTTTGGGACATGATGTAATCAGTTGACCATGATCCTTTAGGGTATGAAACAACACTTTTTGGGGTTAAAGAGACCTTGGTTTATTGACATATAAGATTTGGGTTACAGTTCCCAAATATGTCTATAACAGTTGCCCCCTAAAGCATGAAGTCGTAAATCTTTTGATGTCATGTGAAATGCTTTATCATGAGGATCCGAGGTATTCGAACTAGAAGGTGACCTATATAAGATACAACACAATACATCATCATCATATTATTTTCATGATCTAGCTGAGGTGGGCATTCCCATGCTCAGCTTTATAAATTCATTTTCATGTACATAAGATAGATAATCGTCTGCAGTTGTAGACTAGTGATTCTTTATATGTAACGTCATCATCCCTTATCTTGGATGATCATTTGTGCAACTTCTGTGTACATTTGATGTCTTTATATTCCTAAATATATCGCAGCCTGAATGGATGAAACTAGATCCGGGGTCTTCAAACTTGTCCAATATTCACTCAATGTACAAGTTGATCCATGTGAAAAGATGTTTTGATGTCGAGCATGGAAGGACATCACCTAATTAGCAGCCAATAATGTAAGTTGTTAACAGGAGCGAGAGGAATCACATATAATGATAACGATCCTTAAGGTACTATAGTACAATTCAAATGGTGTGAATATATGAGCCAATGTCGAACACCACGCAAAATCTCTCAGTCGAAGGCCATTTATGTCAACCTATCGCCGGAACTGAGAAGCTTTCCATTGAGGCATGCAAGCTTCAAAGCACTGCAAGGGTTGTTTCTAAGTCAACTTCTTGGATAATGAGCTAATGTCAACAAGAAGTGACCCATCGTAGGAGGGCCTTAATGTATGCCCCATCTACAACACGATATGAAGCAAATGATTTTATGGAGGTGAAAATGATATGATGATACAAGGTTCAGGAATGACGGTCATGAAAAATGGAGGGTGAAGGTATTATAGTGGATGAGGCATTAGTTGGATGGTGAATTCTCTGAATGACTTCTCTTGAACATATTGGCGACACTGAGATGGATTGGTAGCATTAACCCCAAAATATGGATGGTATGGAAGACCAATGGTGATATGACTAGTGAACGGAATAACCCAACTCGACTCAATCACGGTGATGGAGTGAAAGTGTCATGTTCAAGAGCGACCTCCTACCAATAAAATTCTTCAGGTTTTCCTCCCTTTTTCCCCAGTCATTGCTGACCAATACCTCTTTATTTTTGTCAAGCTTGAGGAGGATGACATATGCTTGTTCTATAATTTTCCCTTCACGCAAACATGTCACTATGTTTTAGCAAGCCTAGTGACAGTGAAACATGTTCTTGTCTGGGTGGACAAGTTTGTCGCTATTGTTTTAACGAGTTTAACGACAAGGATAACTTAGTCCTTTTCATGTTTAAAGAGTTTCAAAACGGACGAAAATGAAACTCCAACAGTTCTTTTTCGTAGAATAATCCCTTAAGTCCGAAAAAGGATAAAATAATACAAAAGGGATGCGTTTTCGATAACTTTAGTGAGCCGAAAAGACAAGCGCTCGAATTTTTTCGTGGGATAATCCCTTAGGTCCGAAAAGGATTAAAATATACAGGATGGATGGAGTTTCGATTACTCTAATGAGCTGGAAAAGCCAATAGCTCGACGATCTTTTCATATTAACGAGCCCGAAAAGAGTTTAAAGGAGGCTCGTTTTCAAGGAACGAGTGGTGTTTTAGGGTAGAAACTAGTTCTGGGTAAGCTTGGATCTTCTCAAAACATGGTGATGTGAAGAGGTTAGCTAACAGGGCCACTTGTCATAGTTGTTCCTCAAAAGGGTAAACAATCAAGTGGAAGCATTTGATCGGCCAAAACGACAGAGGTGATGGTAGAACACAACCAAGGGTCAAAAGGCTGATAGCATGGCAATCACAGAGGTTTTTTACTGAACGCGGGTTTATTTTTTAACGAGCTTGAACCTTGCGGAAACATTGCTCATCAGTGGGTTTATTTCCTAACGAGCTTGAACCTTGCGGAAACATTGCTCATCAGTGGGTTTATTTTCTAACGAGCTTGAACCTTGCGGAAACATTACTCATGGGGGTAGATCCATTTTCTAATGAGCTTGAACTCTATGCTAACATATGCTCAGCTTCCTTTTTATGTAAGCGAGGAATGACCAAACTAAAAAGCTAGAAAAACTAGAAAGCTAAGGAACTACTGAGGTTAGGTAGGACAGTTTTGTCAGCGTTTAGAAAAAACACTTCCTTTGCCTCATTCGTAGAGTAGACAAAGGTGAATGGTGTGTTAGACCAATCACCTAACCTAAGAAGTTGAAACTTAAAAGCTAAAAAATTAAATTGGTCGTCTTTTTGCTTGCATAAAAAGGTTTGCATGCCCCCAGGCATCGAGAAAAGGAGGGTCTCCAGTAACCATATGGGAATCATTGTGGTTAGGCAAGATTGTTTTTTTTTAGTGGTTAGACAAAACACTTCCTTGGCTTTGTCCACCAATTAGACAAAGGTGAGTGGTGTGTCAGACCAATCACTTAACTTACAGGGAAATTCATACAATAGGATGGTTTCGTCAGTGGTTAGACAAAACACTTCCTTGGCTTCATCTACAGAGTGGACAAAAATGAATGGTGTGGAATGGCACTTCGAATCACATAACGTACAGGGAAACCTATCTTTTCAACTAGGTTCGTCCGCCGAAGCAGACCAGGGTGTGCATGCCCCCTAAGCTTCGTTGCATTCACCGGACTACTCGCTCCAATCAGGTGGATGGAATGAAGGTTGAAAAGGCACTCTTGATGTAAAGAGACCATTTAGGGATGATGTTTGACTTGGAGCTGTGTTTGAACCGGAAAATTAAAGCTAGTCATTAAGCTAAACAATTTTGCCTTCATGTGGGAAACATATCACTCGAAAGAATGTTGAAACAATAGCTTCCATTTTATACACATAGTCACTTCCAAGGAGTATATTGTAATCTAACGGTACTTGGACTACCATCATGTTCAAGTGAATTGTTTTCCTTCTCAATGTTATGGGTAAGTTAGGAAGGATCCCTAACAGTCGACTGGTTCCTTTGTTAAAGCCTAACAATTTCTATGTAACAGGTATAAGCAATGTTGAACCAAGTGCTTTCTAAGAAGTTCAAGAAAGGATACTCACTGATGCCCCTTCATCTATGATAGTGCTAGACACGACCATTTTGTACACTTGTACTATGATCCAGAATGGTACTTTAGAAGGAAGCCAGGATCTCGCTAGTTGGTTCCAATCGAAGGAAGCGACTAGATTACTTAGAGGGAGTACCAAATAAACGGTTGAATGAACCCCTTGAGTAGCAAGAACTGGGGGGTTCTCCTCCTATTTTGAAGAAACGAGAGGATCTCCCCCAAGTTCATCGGAATCTGAAGTGACAAAAAGAATTTAAACAGTATCACTCTCACTCTCTTTGGGAATGGTATCATCTGAGGGTGGACCTTTTGAAGGTAAAACTGGGTCAACTGCCATCTCAACCTATTGACTTTGGTCTGGTATTGACTTAGAAGATTCACTTTCAACGATAGGTGTTTCGACTGACGGTTGAGTTATGTCAGTGAGATTTTCAACCAGTAAAGGACTTGAGGTGAGTTTCTTGTATCTAGATGGAAGTCACTGCAGTGAAGTAGGATGGTTACACAAGACTCTTTTGGCCTCATCCAAAAAAGCACAACGAGGAAGGTGATGGTCTCCTTCACATAATCCACATGGAGTTTTGACCTTTCCTTTCTGTCCATGAACTTCATTTTCACTAGTTGATGGTGTGCTATCAACATGATCACCAGAGGTTGATGACATTGGCTAGCGCGAACGGGCAGACCATTCTCTCAAGATCCAAGGAATGGCAAGGACAATCTCGATGAAAATGGTTTCCTTTGAAAATTACACAAGGATATCTAGGAGATTTAGTGTGCGGATTTTCACCAGATGATTCATGGTTGCCCCCTTGCTTAACTGACTTCTTCTTCTTCTCCTCCTTCCCTTTCTTCTTCTTCTCAGTCACTTGGTTACTAACATCACTATTTTCACCAAGCGAAGAGGAAGAAGGGGAGGCAGAAACAAACGAAGAAGAAGGTGAAGAAGGTGAAGGGTTGTTGATTCGATTGCTGAGGAATTATGGTATTTTGAACGATAGAGGTTGAGAATAGCCATACCGGCAGGCCAATTGCGATTCCTGGAAGGAAAAATGTGGCCATATACGGAGCACCAATATCTACCCAAGAACACAAAGGACTATGGTTCCCCTCAAAATGGATTCCTTTATTGGTAGACTCCATTATCTCAACCTAAGATCGATGAAGGAAGAGTCGAGAAAAAGCTAAAGATGACTCTAGTCCCCTTCGATTTTTAATGAGCGTGAAGTGACAAGTACTCAGATGGACCTTTTATTTTAAGGAGTTGAAAAGGAACGAAAGTGACTACTCTAGAAATCTAGATAGAGGGATTACCAAACCAGTCGCAAAATTGCAATATAGACCTTGGTGATAAATTAAAGAGAAATTACCAAGGACTTATGTACGAGAGTCAATCTTCTTGAATGCTATGTTTAGTGCATTGCGATTGGTAGGGCGGTAGACACGGCTTCCTATGGATAAAGGATATAAGCCTATTTTGGTATCCCAATATATGCTTGATGTTACGGGGAGCACAAGTCCGTACTAGCACTTGTGCTATCAAAGAGGACGAATCACCCAACCTTCAATGAAAATGATAGTTACTAGATTTTACGATGCCGGAACATGTCTCTAGCCTAGACTTCTAGATGTGTTGCATTAGGTACCAAAGCATTGCTAAGTTCATTGAAATTTATTTTAGGGTTGAGCTTGCTTAGAAGTTTGCCTTTCAAGGTTCACTAGGTGATGTAGATGTAAAATTCCTAAATATGCAATCTAAAATGATAAACAATCATTGTTTACTTTTTAGGAATGAAAATCCTATCTACTAAGGAAAGAAGATTATGATTCTTTCAAATAGAGAGCAAAGAGCACAGACTAAATGCACTTTACCTAAATCATTTTTCACACACAGTCCAAATGCAAACGTAAATTCATGTATTTGTTTTTCGTTTCCCTTAATTTGAGGAATGCCAAAAGGAAAACTAAGTATAGATCTGAAATATTTTCTTCAAAGTGACATTTCGACAATTTATTTTTCAAAATGAAAGGAAGACTTAAACGACAGTTTTCGATTTTGAATAGAAAAGATTTCGACACTTCATATATTAAAAATTCAAATCAAATACATGACAAAAAGTTCAATCGACTATCTAGAGAATGAAGACTTTACGACACTTCCCTTTTTTGACACAAAACGACAGTTACGACACTTTTATACCAAAATTACAAATCGATTTATGCAACTTTTCGATGAAAGACTATAAATGACAGATAAATACATTAAATCATTTACTAATCCTAATCAATGAAGGTTGGTCTGTGTAAAGCAAGGAGGCTTCAGCAATGAGATATTGTTCACAAGTAGCAAAACAATCAAACAGAGGTGAAAACAATGACAAAAAACCCAAATTTCAAGGAGAGAAATAAGATTAGTCAATCATCGCACCTGTGCTTCACAGAAACGGGGATGCATCTCACTTGCTACACTCGGGAGGTACAATGCATACTGGGTTCCAATGATAGATAGTGAGATGGGCCAGGGAGCGCAATTGAGGTGGATTTTTTCTCAGATTTGCAGATGAGTTTAGTGATTTAACCTGAGCTATGATAGATAGTAAAGAGAAAAGTATAGAGGAATGATCTTGGGAGGTTACGGAGCCACCACAAGGGCGTTTGGAATGCTTACAATTCAGAAGTTCAGTTCATAAACTAAACTAGAGATTGACTGAAGTAGCATTCATCTACTATGCACTTGCAAAGAAAGAGCAGTTCGAAGGCTATCTGTCTAACTTCAGGCTCCGTCTGTAGTTTATAAAGCAAACAATAATAACAAACAAACAAACTATTCGCTTCCCAGTCGAGTCGCCATTTTGTTTCTGGGAAAACTAGTGTCTTTTTGATCTGCTAGTCCCACTAGGATTGGCAACTATCCTAGAAACAAACAATCAAAGCAATTTGCTATTTCCTCTATGTATGTATATAAGAGAGAAGCAAAGGGACCAATGTGGATCTTCTGCTTGACTCCTTGCTTGATTTCTCTCTCCCTTGATAGAGCTTGAAACTCCTCTCCTACTTGTCCCACTTAGAGAATATCTATAGAAACAAAGTAACAAACACCATCAAAGCATCTCGATATATTATATCATAAACAATGGAGAATCAGAAATACATTGAACATACAATTGCATTCACAAATAATAAGATTCACAAGTACATAATTGTATGGAGGAAAACTCAAAGAACTTTATTAAAATAGAAGGGAGAATTACAACCGAGCTGTCTCGTCTAGCATCATCCTCCCAGCATCAAAGCCCTCTTCACCTCATGAAAAACAAGATCACCCAACAATACAATGCTTCTTCTCAAAGACAAACTATCAGCACTTCCTTACAAATTACAAAATTCTAGCCCCCTAGATCTCTCAAACGAGGGATCCATTTATAGATGCTTGCAAAGGTGTGAGTCATCTTTGGGTTTTTTATTAGTGTCATTCCACTTGTAGTTCTTGGTTCCACTTGGAGATTTCTTGGATCTCTTACTCATCCCTGGGTGAATTCAGAGAGGCAAGTATCATAGGAGAAGTTTCTAGAAGATTCCATGAGCATCCACTTAGCAAACTGTCTCAGACATTTGTCCATTTTCACTCATCGCACCCCATAGAAGGCCTCTTCAATATGCATCACACCTCGCTAGTGTAGGAGTCAGTATGCATCGCACCCTGACCATGGAGCAGTCAGTATGGTCCAGTTCTAGCCAGTTCTGAGTGGTTTTTCAGGTGGAACTTTTGTGGAATGATGTAATCAGTTGACCATGATCCTTTAAGGTATGAATCAACGCTTTGAGGGGTTAAAGAACCCTTGGTTTATCGACATATAAGATTGGGGTTGCAGTTCCCAAATATGTCTACAATAGTAACCATTCTTTAGCATAATGTTTTTTAACAACCTAAAATCGATACAAATATTTTATTTCCCATCCTTCTTTTGCATAATGATGTTCAACACCCCACATGTCGTGATACTTGGTTGAATGAGAACTTGTTCAAGTGGTTATTCCAGCTACTTCACCTCACTTGATTCTATAACAAACTTCTTTTACAACCCAATGTTTGGTAACTCTTCTAGTTTCTAATACTATTTCTTAGAATGCCCCTCAAGCGATGACTTTTCTATAATTAACTCTTCTATAGTTTGATTTTTTCTTGAAAATAGGAAAACATACTTCTTTCTAGAAATGAACAATTTCTTGGCCTGGGTGCCACTCACTAGTAATTTTTTTTACTTTCACTTGTCCACGTTGATGGTGAAGGATTTTCCATATTGGATGAGGTGGTTCAATTTATTTCTCAACGTGAGCTAAATTTCACATGTACATATAGGGTTTTCCAAAAGCTAGTCCACATACATCAAGGAAAACTACATCTAGTTCTATGTTATTAATAAAATCAATGATGATAGAAAAATTGGTTTTTCACTCTTTGATTAACTTTATTTTTGCATCCTCATTTACTGATTCCAGTGGATATGTGCTCAGATGATCCTGAAGATCCAATCCCAATTTGTTGACTATTATGAATATAACAATAAATAATAATTAAATAATAATTCAATGCTAAATAATGATTAAATCGTAATCAATAGAAGCATTAATAAAAACTTTATTACAAGAGCAAAGAGTTGTGTCTTCCAAGACTCTCATGACTAGTCAATGCCTATTTAGGCACACCGTTATGAGAGTTTGGAATTAGCTATTCATTCATTGATTTAATAATAAAAAATATTTATTTTTTCTACAAGTTGTATTTATGTTGTGTAATATTTCTATGAGAGCAGTTTAATAATTTGGTGAAAATCGATGCACTTCTCCACCCACATTACCTTCATAACCTTGCTTGTTTTCTTTTGCTTCATGTTCACTAGGCTAGTCATTGTTCCACTCTAGTTCCCTCTGACTGCCACATCTTGTGTCTATCGCACTATTACCTATTTTTCTCTTTGTATGTCATCATCCAAATCAACCAACTATATAGAAAGTGAGAAAGAAAGCATGTTTTATTAAGAAAAAACTAAACCCATAATTGGGAACAACAATGAAATACAAGCTGATATTAATAGATATCAGGAGGGGATTGATAGCATACATTTTCATCTCGACATTGTTGAAAAGAAAAAAATAGATTTGGGATAAGGATGGAAGGAGATAATTGAAACTGAGAAGCAATTGGTGGGAGATATCAATAAAATAAACAATCTTAGAAAAATGTTGCAAGGAATTCAAAACCAAGAAAGTAAGTATTTTGATTATCATTGGTAAGTCTTTTTGGTGGAAAAACTATTAACAGGTTGAAACCCTGGGTTCATTCACAAGGGCCAACAAAAAAAAAAAATCGTAGTTTAGCGTAACACAAATATTTTCATGCTACTTAAGAAAATTAATGCATGTCGCCCGAGGCACATCACTACCTTACTAAGATAAGTGGTTGGAACTAAGCGTGAGGAGAACTCACATGGAAATAATAATAGTCAGTAAACACAATACTGGACTATCACACATAGAACCATAACAAATGAAGCATTTAAAAGGAACATGTTTTATGCAGATACATTCACAACAAAATTTTTAAAAGGGAACATAAAATCACACAACAAGACTTTTATATATCCCTGCAACTTCTTCTTTCACTAGGCTCGGGAGCATTACAAGAATATACTAGGCTCAGATCCTCATTAACATAGAGGAGTCTACAGATAGTAGAAAATATAATACATAACTAGAATAGTACTAAATCTTGTAAGCTCAATAGGCTCCGCAACAACATTTTGATACTTTTCTCTCCTCTTTTTCTCTCTTGTCCTTCGGCCCTTTTAATCTCTTAACTCACTTGGACTACTTCTTCTCCCTCAGATATTCCACCCTTTCCCTTTATGGTTTCCTCTTCTACTAAGATGTGTTTTCTTCCTCACTTGTCAGCGAACCTTCCATCTCAGCCGCAACTACGTCAACATTTATTTCTCTGGCCAATCTTCCGCAACGGCTAGTCTCCAATAATGTTCTCCCCTTTTGTTATGGAACCTCCTCATCCTCGAGGAGCTTCATTGATCCTGTAAGTAAAATGGTCCAGATGATTAGCTAAGGCATCCAATGCCTTACACTGATCAGTGTGGTGGGTAGCTGATCCACAAAACTCATAGAAAAAATTATTTAGGACATTTGAATAATTTTGTAAAAGTAAATAAAGGTGAGGGAGATGCCCATAAGTCCTACAAATTTCACTATACTTAGTTAGGTCTACACTTTATTGATTAGGAAAGGCATGGAACTAAGTTTGACCTTCATATAACCCTTACGTGCCAGCCTACACAACTCTGTCGATAGGTAAAGATGTAGAGGGTCCCGCTATTACATAGGAAGTGGTTGAACCTTTAAGTTGTGGACACTTTGTGGCATGATGTCCCTTGATGTGGAAGTTGGTACACCATATGTGCAGTCATGGTGGTCACACTGGTTGCACATCCCTTAACTTCTCTGTCAGATCATTGATATGATGCTCCAATCCAATGAGAGTGGTATCATGGTAGACAATTCATCCTCAGTGTTCATATGGGTATATTTCCATGGATATTATTCATGGCACCTATTCTAGGGCATCCTGTACAATATCAATATTTTGTTGAGTCAATGGTGTGTGAGTGAGTGGAAATAGTGCCTTGATAATCCAATTGGGCTTATGATTGCGGTCAATAGGATAGCTTAGCTTGTTGATGGCATCCTTAAATATTTGGATCATCCCCAAAGAGGTTTCACCATCCCTCTTCTTACTTTCCCATAGTTCTAATAGCCCTTGTTGGTTAGTCTGAGGAATCCTAAAATCTTAGACAAACTCATGTCAAACCTCATCTATCATCGGATTCTATTGTAGTGCAGACCTCTTAATGAACCATCTCAATTCTTTATCTTAAAGAGTGGTCTAGAATTAAAGAATTTTCATGGAATTTGGAGTCTAGCAGGCTCTCCAAATGGACTTTCAAAGATACTAAGGTTTTTCTACGACTTCATTCCCTTTCGTGAAGAATTCAAGATATATAGTAAATGATACCACCATATTTCTAGCCACAAACGATTGAACTAACAGAATGAGTACAAATACATGGGAACCCAGTTGTGATGATCCCTAGGGATCGAAACTACATCTACTATTTCTACCAATAGAGAGAGCAACCTTGTAGCTAATGCATACATTATAGACATTGATAACTTTGACTAGCTTAGATAAAAATTAAATAGGATTGTTATAAAGTACGAGGGGAAGGGTGGGGGCAGTACTACCAGAGGTCCTCTGAAATGAATCTCTATTGGTGGAAAACACAACATTCTCTAAAATAATATTCTCCTAGTGTAGTGCATGTCATCATCTAGGATTTCCTCAGGTCTTCTATGACCCGATCTATGCAGCGTTCCCTTCTCTGCAGGAAATGCAAACTATTGATTGCTTCTTTGAACCATGAACATCGCAATGGTCTAGGCCTATCCTCTTGGGGCAGGTTTTACTCTAAACTCAACCCCATCTCTCCACAACCTCATCTAGCTCCTCTCTCCTTCTTGCACCCTCAAACTTCTCAACACTATTCCTACTTGGTGTAGTTCCTCTTGTTTTCCATGAATCTCCTATAAATATTTATTTCACCATTCTTCAACTTTTTGTGCCCTCCTTTTAGCTCTCATCTATCTAGCCTTACAAAAATCATTTGCATCAATTTCTCTAATAGTTTCATAGCTCCTAGCTAGGTATCATTCACCCCCTTTAGCTCCTTCCCCAGTACCGTGTCTTGATGCTACCATAGGTGGCTTTTGGAACCCCAACAAGTTCTCTTCTACCATTATAACTTTAATCCGCAACAAGATTTCCTTGAGAATCCTCCCTCGTAGCCCTGATTTTAAGACAACCTCAACCTTAGAGAATGACTGGTGGCCCTCCACTGAAAACTTGATAATATACCCATCTAGAGTGGTCCGCACCCAAACATTGACAACTCGGATCAGATATGAGTCAAGATTATGTAATTCAACAAGATCAACTTGAGACCATGTATGAGGAGTTGGACTCTAACAACCATCATTTTCTTTGATCTATAGCCTCCCTGCAACCAATTGTAGAGTTCGTCTAAGAACTTGCACCAAAATATTTTGTACAATTGATTTCTTGTAGGTTCCGTGTATACAATTTCTTCCTTTAACCATTACTCACTTCGGCGATAGAGTTGAGCTTGTTGGGAAATAAACCACTCTACTTGTTCATGAAACCACTCTTGCAAATCCTTCTTAAAGATTTTTGACACCATATTCCAGATCCCTTTGGAAAGTTTCAAGTCCCAAAAACAAAACCATTTATTGGCAGTAAAATGATGAACAGTTTGAGCCCTCGGTTCAAGCATAAGGACCAACAAAAGTTCCATCATAGTCAAGCATGGCGTCGACATTTTCAACCTACTCAGAAAGAGCAAGGCATATCATCTAAGGTGCATCGCGACCTTACTAAGATAAGGTGTTGGAACTGTGTGTCATGAGAACTCACATGGAAATAGTAATACTCAGTAAACCGAGTAGTCAACTATGACAAGTACAACCATAACAGATTAACAATTTAAAAGGAACATATACTATGCAGATACATTCACAACAAAAATTTTAAAAGGGCACATAAAATCACATGAGAAGACTCTTATATATCCATGCAACTTCTTCTTTCATTAGGCCTAACAATATTACAAGAATATAGTCATCTTAGAGCCTCATCAATAGAACAAATTCTAGAGATACGGGACAAGACAATACATAACTAGAATAGTACAGAATCTTGCAGGCTCAATATGCTCTCTGACAAAATTTTGATACTTTTCTCCCCTCTTTTTCTCTCTTCTCCTTTAGTGTTTTTAATATCTTATCTTACTTGGAATGTTGTGTCTCTCTTGAATGTTCCATCCTTTCCCTTTTGGGCTAGCTCTGCCTCTTGGTTGCATTTTCTCCCTTCACTGTCAATGAACCTTCTATCTTGGCTGCAAGTGCATTCTCCCTGATTTCTATGGCCGTTCTTCCACAGCTACTAGTCTATGACAATCTTCTCCACAACTTCCCAATAGTCACCTTTTGTCAAAATGTAGTCAATGACAAAACGTGACAAAACATAACCCTCAAAATGATGGACTCGAAAAGCCTTATTAAAATTGAAATAGAAATACAAATATGAAGCAACTATTAGGTTTAATTAACAAAAATAAATAATGGAATAACTAGTAGGAAAGGTGAATTTATTTTCTATAATTCCCATAAATGCTCAAGAACCAATACAAGGTCCCAAATTTCAAAATATCAAAGATTCCCCATATAATGAGATTCATCAAATACACTTTAGAGATGATGACTATTATACAAAAATTATAGAGAGACTATCAATGAATTAAAAAATAATTACCCCAGTAAAATGGTAAACACCATAGGGGAGCTATTATATAGGTCAACAAAATGGAATAAATATACCATTAGTTGAATGTGATAAAATCATGAAAACATCTAGATATTTGGGAGGAGAAGCATATGACTCGTTCGTACAATGGTATGGAAAACATGACACCCATTCCTTTTATTAGAATAATTTTTTGGATGTCTTGCTAGAAAGATTCTATAATGAATAAGTAGACAATGTCTATAACAAGTTTGTACATCTCAAGCATATGGTAATTGTAAGAAACTATACCCACCAATGCAAAGTATTGGCTACATGGAAAATAGGATTCAATGAAGAACTAATTAAATGTATACATGAGCACTAAAGGACTATAGTTGTGTTGAAATTAAACTATGGAAATCGAACACTATTGAAGATGCTAGATCTGCGACAAGGCTTACTGAATGAAATAATAGACTCAGTAAGACATCATTCATAGGTTTTGAGAAATCAAGAAAAAATTCAAAGTATAAATTTATTCGATAAATATAACAGGTATATACCTCCCTAATTACAAGAGGATGGTAACCAATACCCAAATCCTGAGAAGACGAAAAAAAATATTGTACATTTAGAGACAAATATTCACTTGGATATAAATGCAACAGACAAAACATATACACTTGTGAAGCATAAAATGAGGAAGAATCAACTAGTAGTGATTCAGATGAAGAGACTAACAAGGAAATTGAAGCCCCAAGCACATAACTAAAAGAAGAAGGCACGCCTAAAATTTCTATAGCTACATTCATAAGAATAACACAACCACAAACACTAAAATTAAGAGGACACAAAAATAAAGAAAATGTCACTATTGTAGTATATATAGGAAGAACTCATTGTTTTATAAATGAAAGTTGTGCAAGGAAAATAAATCTATTTGTGTAACCAGTAGTACACACAAGAGTCATGGTGGAAAAAAAATTTATAGATAGAGTTGGAAAATGTCACAAGGATCAATTACAATTAAGCTATTATTAATTGGAGTCCAATTTCTACACAGTAGACCTACGAGGAGTATATATTTATTTTGAAATACAATGGCTACAAACATTGGGAACATACACCAAAAATCATGAGAAGAAACTTATTAAGTCCAAATGTGCTAGTACAAGATATAAATTGTTCAGATCTCAAGCACCTCCTATTCAAATTGTAACAACAAATGAAAAATTTATTCAAAAAGAAGCACCAATATATATCATTCAATGCCAACAAATAGGGTTATAAACTACAAATGTAGTTCAGCCATAACACCGAGAGGTTGCAACTTCAGTCCAAATGTATAAGAAGGGATTTTAGTAATTTCCTATGAATTCTCCATCATAATGAAAGATGTAAAACATTATAGAAGTTAAACCATATGTGATTCAAATTGTAACATCAAATCATACCAATATACTCATCCTCACAAAACGAAGATAGAGAGACTAATTCAAAGTGTGTTAAATTGTAGAGTTATTACGAAAATCATAAGCATGTATACAACTCTAGTGGTACTGGTTCAAGAGAGTGATGGATATTTTATAATATGTATAAAAGATTGAGGTTTAAGCAAAATAACTATAAAAAAATATTTGATTTGTTATACGAAATCCAAAATTTCACAGTACTTCTTAAAGTTAGGTTTGAGGTCAATTTATTATCATATATGAGTAAGGTTGGAAGATGTCGAGAAGGATTCTTTTAAAGCTCATGAAGACAATTATGAATTGAAGGTGATTTTGTTTGAATTATCAAAGTCCTAAAATACATTTTAAGAAAATATGGATGATATTTTGTATCCATACTTACTAGAAAAAATAAGTTCTATACAAAATTATCAAAGTATACTTTTGTTGGAAAGGAGATCGAATAATTATGTCACATCATATCCAAGGAAGGGGTCGAGGTCAAACATAGTAAAATCAAGGGAATCAAAGAATGGCTAAAACTAGGAAATATATCAAAACAAAGGAAATTTGTCAAAAACTATGCAAACTTCACTGCACCCCTATCAAACATGTTAAAGAAAGATGCCTTTGAATGGGGTACCAAAGCAGAAGAGTATTTTGTGACATTAAAACAAGTAATTTCACCTACTCCATTATTAGAAACTCCATATTTTTCCAAGGCCCTTATGGTATAATGTGATGCTTTAGGGTTCATGCTTTGATAAATATTAATACGAGACAACTTTCCAATAGATTTTGAAAGTTGAAATCTCCACAAAAGGGAAATATTGAAGTCTACATAACATAAGAAATTTTTTTCGATCATACATGCATTAAATAAATTCCATATATACCTCTTGGGAACAAAATTTTTGATTCATGCATATCACAACAATGTTCAATTATTGTTACAACAAAATACATTATCTACTTAACAACAAAATGTATGGATAAAATCTCCACATTTGACATCAAAACAGCACATAAAAGGGGGGGTAATAAAATAGTCGCTAAGGCACTTTCATGAAGAGATGAAGACATAACAGTTAGTGTAGCACTAGTTGAGTAACTACCATCGGGAGTAACAATGGATTGGATGTTGCAACTAGCACACGATGCATTTGTGTTATCTGTGTCATTTGGCCATAAGGACATATCTGATAATACCGAATCATTGACCACCACGTTTCAAAAAGTACATAAACCAACTAAATGTTTTAAGGAAAAAACATTTGAGCATTAGACCAAACCCATAAATACTTCTATGTTTTAACTAGCATCATTTTTGGAAAAACATAATTGAATTTTGTAATGGACATCATCCCCAACCTCTACTATTGTTCTAAAATGAACATTTATTGTACACCAAGTTGGCAAAGAAAGATAAAATAAAATTCTTATTGGTCATGCAATTTCACCATTCATAGATTAATGTCAAGCCGATAATTTTTTTTTTAAATGAGTTATTGGTTATAATTCCAACAATATTGCAACAATATTGAAACCATGAGAAATTGAGATAAGTTATTAAACAATGAGAAATTTAGATAAGATATTAACGCAATCTACTATAGGCATATGATGGTTGGTAAGTTAAGCTTTTGATCAACTCGACAGCAAATAAACAATGAGTATCTTTATATATTAACCCTTTCGAATTTCAGAAATATAAATTGGTAGTCATTGATAGTCATTGGACCTCATTCGAAATCACATGAATGATATTGGAAAGCCATTTTTGATATAAGGGATTGTGTTTAGGATTGCATGAGACCTATACAAGTCTGCTTGGGGTGCTTAGGGTGCTTGGGGTAGAGGATAAATAGGAAGTAATCACATGTAATAATATATGCTCAAAAACCAATTCTAAGTTTATAGGTAAAAAAGTTAAAAAGTGACAAAAGGGGTTGCAAGAGTTTAATGAGTACTGACTGATTGGAGTATGAGATAGATAGTGTTATTAATAATGTGGATAAACAAAAGATATTGGTTAGTATGGTTATGACAATGGAGCGGACATAGGTCTCTAATTGGAGATGAATAGATGTCATTTTTGTAAACTCTATTATGATGTTATAAGTATCTAATGACTCATTGAATCAACATTAGATTCTAAGAAATTATTTGTAGAACCATTTGGTCGCTAAACTCTTTATTGTTTAGTTTTGAATCAAATTAACTAGCATCACTATATTATCGATTAATGAGTATTGTAATTTTGTGTTCAACTAGTATTTTTTCTTATACTCATTGAAAATCCTATATCATAATTTTCCCCTAAGGGTCAACTCCAAGCCACCATCTATGTTCATGTTATCTGGGTCATCTAAGTTTTTTATGATCTCTACGGATTCTCTTAAGCACTTCTTCTACTAATTATTTTATTAAGAAAGGAGTTTAGTGTCTTATAAGCATATGTGATGATTTTTTACAATAATATTCTAAACGGTAGAGATGAAAACTTTGATTTTTTACATTAACTCCATGTTTCATTGTGGTTTTTATTTTTTTCCTCTCCATTATAGTAGAGAAAAGGATTTAAAATTTACTTTACATATTAAGGAAACATAAGGACATGATACATAACCTATTCCCATATATGTTTTCCTTACAACATCCATAGGAAAATAAAATATTATAAACATCACTCAAGTTACCAATACTACAAGTCGAATTAATAATTAGGTAGGGGAAGTTGTCTCAAAAAGATTGGACTAGTTTAATTGGCATGAGGAATTATGAAGACAATTTGGTAGATATAAAATGTTTAACGGAAGAGTTAGGTTCTATGATCTTTTACCAATTTTTTTCAAAGTGTGGTTATTGATGAGGATAAGGAAAAATATAATTGACAGTTTAAGTTTTGGTAGTTATAAGATGAGGATTTTATTAAAATTTTTAACTTCCATTATAAGAAGTACCATTCTCTACTTCCTCAATGAGCATGCAAAATAAATTTCCCATCCTTAAATATAATAAAAGAAATCATGACCCAATAGGTTCATTAAACAAAGACTAGTGGTGCTTGATTGAAAAGGGTGGAGGCTAAAGATATTATATAGAGAAGAAAATGGTCTCTTCTCAATGGGAAGAGTTTGTAAGAAGTGAGCAATCTCTTGTAGGATGGAGTTGAAATAAAAACATTAAAATATTTGGCTAACAAAAATGTCACCCCTTTTGGTAAGTTTTCCAAATCATCAACAAGTATCTCATACTTGTTAAAGAAAAATAGCAGGATGAAAGGCTTTGGGTAGTTATGAAGGAAGATATATTCTCTATAATAAATAACCTTTGGAGAGATTATTGTTTCCTCATTTTTTTTAATTTAGTTGGGAGGATTAAATATAGGTATGGAGGATTCTATGCTGATATCCCCATGTAATGTGTGCTTTACAAGATAATTTGGAAATTGATTGTAGTAAAAATGGAGCCTACTTTATCAGATTGTGTCTCCACAAAATAATTTTATTTTTCATTAGGAAGGAAAATTGAAAAGGAAATTGTCATGGCTCAAGAAGGTATACATAATGTGCTCATGTTAAAATTATTATGGTATATTGGCATATGTTAGCTCATTTGCTAAAGGAAATACTCTGTTTGATTTAGAAACTACATTTAACTACCAATGGAGAGGAACAAGTAAATATAATGGATTTCATTTGAGAAACCTCTAGAGGATTATGCTCCCATAGAGGTGGGTGAGTTTAGGTTCAAAAGTCATCAATCTATTAGGGAAATCTCTTGAAAACGTGAAATCCATTACAAATACCAAAGTGTGGAGGAACATTTTGCTAAAAAAATGTATTAATATTCATACTGAGATTGTTTAGATTAGGGGTCTCAAATCAATGGAAGTTCCAGAGCACTCCTTCCTTGTTATTTACAAATTGCTAGCACAGATGGTAGGATTGGGTATGACAAATTGAGTTAGAGTTGATGGTATTATGGAATGTATTGTTGATCATTTTCTTCTCGAAGAAATTTTTGGAAATATAACTGAGAAGGGGGGTGAATCAGCATTATCAGCCTAATAGTTTTATTTCCCAAATAGATTTGTATACGCTACTTCAGTTAAGTGAACCAGCGTGTACACACGACTGTACTTAAAGAAACTAACGTATATGTAGAGAACTTTTCAATTACCCAGTTTATCATGCATTGAACTTTAACCAATGTATCAAATATTTATTAGACAGTGCAGTAAAAGCAAAATCAAGCATCACACATAAGCAACACACATGAACACAAATATATAAGGTGGAAACCCAATGTGGGTAAAAACCACATGTTGCTGTCGTATCTGTCTTCTTTTAATAATAAGAAAATATGTTTATAATCTTATGCTAGTGAAGACTTATACCAGTATGTATGCTTCTACCTACAGAAGGTTGCAACCTTCTCTCGTTCTCCAGCTTGTACTGGAAGGGAGCTACAACCCCCTAACTCTTGTACTAGTTGATATGTTTAGTAATACTTAGGTGGCGACCTATAGAAGGCTGCGACCTTGTTTCTTCCTTCAAGGACCACGTTTCATAAATTTTGAGACTGGATCCATCAAAAATATCATAATTCAATCATCAAATACATCTACATCAACCAATCATTGAAACTCAACCACAACTAAATCAATCAACCATTTTGACAACCCATCATTAAATCACAATCAATCTGATCATTCAAAATACTCTCACCAGAATATAGTAACCAGAACCTAGAACAATGCAACAGCAAACAGAAACAATTGAAACATATTTTAAGAGGTATGCATTACTTCCATGTGTCGAACCCTTGTGTATACGTGCTTTTATCAAAGCCAGCCAGTGTACACATTTGTTAATATTAATTCATAATTTTGTGCTATTCCAGACTTCAGTTATGCCCAGATCATAATATTTACATAACATCACATGTGTCAGTATACAAATATAGACTATATATGATCAAACCACATAATGATAATTCATTTCAAGCCTTAAGATCTTGATCCATCGTTAGATCTTATCCTTCATCAACCACTAAGGTTCATCCTCGGTTCAGATCAAGCACAACACCATAAGCCAATAACCTGCATACTAGATCTCACACTTCATCAGATATTTGATACTTGCACATCTAGCCTAATGATCTTGTCCTCCTTTTATAGTTTTAGGCCTTTCTGATTACCATGGACCAAAACCACTTAGGACCAATACCTTGGACCAAATACCTAGGGTCAATACCTCATAATAGATACCTTGGACCAATACCATGGATCAAAAACCATGGACCAAATACCTTGGACCAAAAACTTAGTTTTCTAAGATATACGTGATTTTCCTTCTGTGAAAGTGCATGTGTATCCATATGCTACTTGTGGTCAGTGAACCTACGTGTATACACAGCTTGGTCAAGGTGAACCTACATATATCTCTCTTCCTTCATTCTTTTTAGTCTGATCTGTAATTCTTTGTTGTTAACCTATTGTACTGTGATCTTTCATCTGAGTGAGTTGCCATCAAGGAAAACACTTGTATCATAATGCCAATAATCTCCCCCTTTGGACTTGATGGCAACAACAACAAAACCAAGTCACTCTCCCCCTTTGACATCAAGGGCAAAGGGTCATGCTCCCTCTTTGACATACATTATGCTAGTCATGCTCCCCTTGAGTACATGTTTAATTCTATGATCTGCTGAAGTGTATTGATTAAGATCCCATGAGTGAGTCCATGCTCCCACTGAGCAAAAGCAAAGTCTACAAAAATACTCGCTAAAAGAATAACATGACTCTATAACTCAACTATGTGAGGATAACCTTCCTATCACCAATGGCTCATACATACATCTATCTCCCAACCAGGTGGGGATATACCAAATTTGACTCATCCACCCAACCAAGTGGGGATATACCAATTGTTTATAAATGACAAAAGCAAGAAATATTACATCATCCATCCCATGTAAAGTGGGGATATAAATTACATCATTTATCCAAAAGGACCCATTCAAATGTATAAGAAGACATATCATACCCTAGACTTTTACATGACTTGAGTGGAAAATGGTATAAACATCTGAAGCCATAGCTAGACTCAGCAACCATAATGACAACAGTGATGAATGTACGTGAAGGCTAATGCTCCCCCTGAACTGGTGTTACTTATGCATTGTTAACAGGTGAAAAATAAAGGCATCTTTGTTAGTCAAATAAAATTAATGAACAGAGCATAGTAATCATCAATATTAGTCAGAGCACCCACATCAGAGCCTGCCACACTATTTTTCTTGTCTAAAAAACATATACACTCATTGACCCATAGAAACCAGCGTGTGTACGCAAGTAGACCTCAAGAAACACCTGCATAATCACCTTTCTTTGAAAAGTTTGATTTAACAGCAGGATGATGCAACAACTACTCCCAGCTTTTATTTGATATATTCAAATGTCTCTCTGGGTAGCGATTTAGTGAATATATCAACAACTTGTTCATTGTAGGGAACATATTCTATTTTGACCTTTTGTTCAAGCACTTGTTCACATAGAAAAAGGTATTTGATGGGTATGTGCTTGGTCTTGGAGTGCATGACTGGATTCCTTGAAATACTTATGGCACTTGTATTATCACATAGAATGGAGATGGGTGGAGTACATGTGATATGAATGTCTTACAATGTTTGCATCATCCAAAGTAGTGGTGTGCATCAAGATGAAGTAGCCACATATTCTACTTCAGCTATAGATAACGCAATCGAACTTTGTTTCTTGTTCAACCAAGACACTAACTTGGAACCCATATAGAATGCACCATCACTAGTACTTTTTCTTTCATCAACACTTCTCGCCCAATCTACATCTGTATATGCATGAAGAGTAAGATCTCTATCTCTAGGATACCATAAACCAAAGTTCCATGTTCCTTGAAGATATTTGAAAATCCTTCTCACTACCTGAAGGTGTGATTCCTTTGGATTTGCTTGGGATCTTCCAACTATTCCTACCGCATGCATGATGTCAGGTCAGGTACCTATTGGATATAGCAGACTACCAAACATGGATCTATAAGTTGGTTGATGTACTACTGCTGATTCATAATTTGAGCTAAGACTGTATCATGTTACCATTGGGGTACATACAGGTTTAGAATCTTCCATGCCATACATTTTCAAGATCAGTTTGAGATATTTGGTTTGTGAAATAAAAATACCATCTTTATTTTGTTTAACTTGTAGACCAAGAAAATATGTAAGCTCACCAAATAAGGACATTTCAAATTCTTGTTGCATTACTGAAGAAAAATTCTAACTCATGGATTCTTCATTGCTACCAAAAATGATATCATCAACATAAACACCAATTATTATCAATTTATCAGTGTCAATCTTTGTATATAGATTGCTATCTACTGATCCTTTTAAAAACCATGTTGGTGGACATATTTTTCAAGGTGGTAATACCAGGCCCTTGGAGCCTATTTTAGACCATAGAGAGCCTTTTCAAGTCCGCATACAATTTTTTCATCATTTCCAAGAATGAATCCTTCTGGTTGTTCAATATTGACTTCTTCTTCTAAGTCTCCATTAAGGAAGGCAGATTTCGCATCCATTTGGTATACTTTGAATTTCTGAAAGCTAGAAAGAGCAAGAAACATCTCACTTCAAGTCTAGCAGTAGGTGCAAAAGTTTCTTCAAAATATATACCTTCTTGTTGAGCATATCCTTTACAAACAAGTATGGCCTTGTTTCTAATAACTTCACCATTTTCATTCAGCTTGGTTTTGAATATCCATTTAGTTCCTATGATAATTTTATCATGAGGTCTAGGAACTAATTCCCAAGTATTATTCATTTCAATTTTCTCAAGTTCTTTATTCATGGCCTTGACAAAACATTCATCTTTGCATGCTTCATTTACATTTTGAGGTTTGGTGGAGGATAATAATGCTAGATAGCTTGAGGTTTCTATAATAGTTCTTCTTGTCTGTACACCTGCCTCTTTTTCCCCTAAATTTGAGTTTCTGGATGATTTTTCTGAACATACCTGGACAAAGTATTTTCTTCTACTATTATCTCTTCTTTTGGTGCTTCATTGGTTTCTTCTTCAGAATCATTGTGATTTGATGTGGGAAAATAATCCCCATCTTTTTCATTGTCATAATCTTCGATTTTTATCCGTTTTGAATTTTTGCATGCTTCATCAACTACAACATCAATACTTTCAACAATTTTCCAAAGTCTTTTATTACAACATTTATATCCTTTACTTCGAGAAGAGTAACCAAGAAGAATACCTTCATCTGCTCTGGGCTCAAACTCACAAATTTTTTTATCAGGCCTTTTGATATAACATTCGCTTTCAAAAACTTTAAAGTTTTTTATAGTAGGAGTCGTACCATACAAAAGTTCATGTGAATTTTGAGTGTTGTTTACCCGAACATTTTCTTGGTTGAGAATAGTTACTGCAACGAATGGAGCTTCAACCCAGAAGGTTGCAGGTATTCCAGATTCTAGCATAGCTCAAGCCATTTGTTGAACAATTCTATTCATTCTTTCTACCACTCCATTTTGTTGAGGAGTCCTTACGGTAGAGAAATTCCTTTTTATTCCATGTTGTTCACAAAAGTCAAAGAATTCATTCGAGGTAAATTCCCCTCCTCGATCATATCTGAGGAATTTTATTTTGTGATCTGATTCATTTTCAACCAAAGCTTTGAAGGCTTTGAACTTTTCAAATGCTTCATCTTTATGCTTTAAAAGACCTATCCAACACATTCTGGAAAAATCATCAATGAATAAAATAATGTATTCTTCTCCAAGAGGTGACTTTTTCCTTGATCGTCCACATAAATTAGTATGGACAAGTTGAAAAGGCTTACTAGCTGACCCTTCCTTTTCAATGAAGTGAGCTCTGCTCTGCTTACTGCATTGGCATGGTTTGAATATTATATTTCCAGGGATGTTGATATCTAGAATATCATGAACAACATGGAATCTACATGCTTTTCTTATTTGAAAAAATCTTAGATGTCCAATCTTCTATGCCACAGCCCGTTTTCATCATTTTTGCTTAGATAGAACTATTGTTGTCCTCCCTTGAGTTTATATAAGTTGCTCGGAGTTCTTGTACCTTTGACCATGGTTTCTCCTATATCAAGTTCACGAACAACACATCCATTTGATCAAAAGACCACTTCATTTCCTTGATCACACATTTGATTGACACTCAACAGGTTATGCTTTAGACCGTCTACATACATAACATTCCTTGCTTTAACTTTTCCTTTCATGAAAACAGAACCTTTACCTTTTATGACAGCAGGAGTGTCATTTCCAAATGAGACATTCTTTTCCTCTTTCTAAGGCATTATATGAGTGAAGTTTTTCTTTGTCACTTGCCATGTGTTTTGAGCATCCACTGTCGATGTACCACTGATTTTCTTATCCTTTCGCATACAAGGCTATACCACATCTTTCTATTTGAGGTTCTTTCCTTCTCCATATCTTGGGATTTAATGGACTTTGCTCCTTTTGATTTCATTTCCAAAATTTGCTCCTGCATTCAGATTCTTCATGCCCAAAGTTGTTACAAATTAAGCATTTTATATCATTTTCAAGAAGAGAAAATTTATTATAGTCAATTTTCTTGATCACTGTCACATTCCTTTCGTTTCGTGCTTCTCTATTCATGATGGTTTTGTAAGCAACACATTGAGCAGCTTTGTGTCCAAAATTATGACATGAGAAACATTGACCATTAAAGAAGTCCCTACGATTATCGAATCTATTTACCTGGTGATTGTAGTTTCTATTGATATTCATCTTTTGAGCAAACCGAGTATGGTTTACCTAAGGTTGGTTGTGGCTTCTATTCATCCTTGAAGCAGTTTGGGTCTAATTTACCTGGTGATCTGCTTTATGCCTTTGCTGACGATGGACATAATGTTCACTGTTCTTTGTTGCATCAAGATAGCTTTTAGAGGAGGTTGACGGCTTTTGTGATTGAGATACTTCTTTAGTATATCCAAGACCTGTCTTTATTAGAGGAGAACATTGAACTTTGATAATTTCATTTAAGGTTTATGATCCTTTAGCAAATCAAAGAATGAGAGATTTTGTTTCCTCAAGAGACTTTCTTAGACCCACAATTTCACATTCTAGTTTTTCATTGCGTTTTTCCTTTTCAGCAAGTTGGTATGTCAAGGTATCTATAATCATATTCTTTTATTCTAAACTGATTTTGAGTTTAGATATTTCTTCATGAAGGTCAGCTTCTTCTAAAGCATCCAAAAAGTTATCATCATCATAAGCCATTAGAAGTCTATAGTCATTACTATTTTCATCTTCATCACTATTTGATAAACCATCACTATCTTCACGAGCATAGTAACTCTTTTTACTTACAACTTGTTTTCTATTCCATTTTGAATATTCCTTCCCTTTATTGGATTTATCTTTATGAGGACATTTGGCGACATAATGACTGACTCTACCACATGCAAAACATTTGAAGGGTAGTTTACCTCTAAATCTTCTGGAACCTCATTGAAGCTTCTTGACAAAGTTTACTTCATATTTTTCTTCTGAAATAGGTCCTGATTCATTGAGTTCTTCCTTTCCTTTTACTGAAGCTCTAAATGGGGCTTCTCTCATATCTGATGGAACTCATTTTCTCATCTCAAAGGCAATTAAGATTCCGTGAAGATGTGTCATAGTGATATTCTGTAGATCTTGTTTTTCTTCTATGGCAGACACCTTTGATTCAAATTTAGCAGACAAGGATCTTAAATATTTCTCAACTAAGGTAACTTCCTTTATATCTTCACCCAGATTCTTCATATAATTGACAACCTCATCTATACGTAAGAAGTAACTAGCTATACTTTCATGATTATGCATCTTAAGGGTTTCATATTGAATTCGGAGAGTTTGAAGTTTAGCATGTTTTACCTGAGAGTCTCCTTCATAGCTCGGAAGGATTTTGTCTCGTATTTCTTTGGCTGATTTGAGATGCATAACTTTGAAAAAATCTGATTGTGACAGACTTTCCAATAATGCATTGACAGCCCTAGCATTGGTTTCATATTGATTTTTACCTACCATATCTATAGGAATTACTGAAGGAAATGTAGATCCTCCTTCCACGATTTCGCAAACATCCATTCCTAGTAATTGTAGATAGGTTGTGCTTCTTATCTTCCAATAAACAAAGTTTCTCTCATTAAAGATTGGCGGTCTGATGGATCCCATGCATTCTTGATTACTCATGATGATGGATCTCCCTTCAAGTGATCAAGCTTATTCTGAAGGACTTGCTTTGATACCAGTTGTTGGAAATAATACTGAGAGGGGGGGTGAGTTAGTGTTATCAGGTTAATAATTTTATTTCCCAAACAGATTTGTATATGCTACTTCAGCTAAGTGAACTAGTGTGTACACGCGACTGTACTTAAAGCAACCAACGTATATGCAAAGAACTTTTCATTTACCCAATTTATCATGCATTGAACTTTAACCAGTGTATTAGAGATTTATTAGATAGTGCAGTAAGATCAAAATAAAGCATCACACATAAGAAACACACATGAACACCAAGATATAAGGTGGAAACCCAATGTGGGGAAAAACCACATGCTGGTGTCGTTTATATCGTCTTTTAATAATAAGAAAAATTTCTTACAATATTGTACTGGTGTAGACTTATACCAGTACACAGGCTTCTACATGTAGGAGGTTACAAACTTCTCTCGTTCTCCAGCTTCTACTGGAAGGGAGCTACAACACCCTAACTCTTGTACTAGCTAATATGTTTACTAGTACATAGGTGGCGACCTACAGAAGGCTACGACCTTCTTTCTTCCTTCAAGGACCACGTTTTATCAATTTTGAGACTGGATCCATCAACAAAATCATAATTGAATCATCAAATACATCTACATCAACCAATAACTAAAACTCAACCACAACTGAATTAGTCAATCATTTTGACAAACCATCGTTAAATCACAAAAAATCTGATCATTCATAATACTCTCACAAGAATATAGTAACCAAAACCCAAAACTCTACAATAGCAAACAGAAACAACTGAAACATACTTTATCAGGTATATGCTACTTCCATGTGTCGAACCTATGTGTATACGTGCTTTTATCAAATCCAAACAGCGTACACATTCGCAAACATTAATTCATAATTCTACAACTATTCTGGACTTCAGTTATACCCAGATCATAATATTTACAGAATAACACATGCGTCAATATTCAAATCTAGACTATACATGATCAAACCACATAATGATAATTAATTTCAAGCCTTAATATCCTGATCTATCATTATATCTTATTCTTCATCAACTGCTAAGGTTCATCCTTGGTTCAGATCAAGCACAACACCATAAGCCAATAACCTACATACTAGATCTCACACTTCATCAGATATTCACTACTTGCACATCTAGCCTAATGCTCTTCTCCTCCTTTTATAGTTTTAGGCCTTTCTCAATACCATGGACCAAAGCCACTTAGGACTAATACCTTGGACCAAATACCAAGGGTCAATAACTCAGACCAGATACCTTGGACCAATACCATGGATCAAAATACCATGGACCAAATACCTCAGACCAAAAACTTAATTTTCCAAGATATGCACACTTTTCCTTCTGTGAAAGCATGTGTGTACATATACTCTACTTGTAGGTAGTGAACCTGCGTGTATACACAGCGTGATCAAGGTGAACGTGCGTATACCTTTCTTTCTTCATTATTTGTAGTCTAATCTATAATTCTTTGTTGTTAATCTGTTGTACTATGATCTTTCATCTGAGTGAGTTGCCATCAAAGACAACACCTGTATCATAATGCCAATAGAAATAATTGCGTTTTTCAACATCGAGATCAACTTAATTTATCCAAATTATGGAACAAATTTTAGCCTCCATTTGGAAATAAGGTTCTTTATCTTCTTGTTAGATAGGTTTTCTTTACTAATTGAGGTTGAGATGGGGATGGTTTTCTCATGGTATTTCTTGTTCACACATCATAATTAAAGAGAAAGTGTATGAAATTTCATGGGCCATAAATGACCTCTAGCATCTAAAAACAAATACCTAAATATCATCAACATCATCACTTATGTTGGGATCTTCTCCATCAATATCACCCTCTAAGCATTAAAATAAATACAAAAATATTAGCATGTCAAGTAAAGATTATGTTTGAGTTATAAGTAGATTTTTAGTAGGGTCATGATAGAGGAGTTCAACAATCTATACCACTAGATCAAGGAACACAAAGGGCCTGATTTACCTTGATTAAATTTAAGTTCCATACCCTTGTACATTATAATATCCAAAGAAAAAGTTCCAATCCTCCTAATCCTGAAATCTTTAAAATTGTTAAGTCTACTACATTTGGAGTGGGATATAAAATTCTATTTTCTCCATGATGGGAAATCTAGTGAGACAAGAACCACTCTCAAACATCCTAAGTCAATTAATACTTGAGGAATTTAAAATTTTCATTAATTGCATAGAATTATTAGGGAAATATGGTCAAATACTAGGCTTCCCAACTCATAAATACCACATCATGAGACCATATATACAAGGGCCGAATACCCTATAATGTCAGTATATGATTTATTACAAAGGTCAATATGTGGGTTTGACCCATTCAGAGTGTAATTGATATATGTAGAATTGAATAAAATATGTCCATGAGAAAACAATTTCATTAATGTATTAGTAAATTAAGAGTACACCAAAATAATGATAATGTCCTTGATGGATATTTATAACAAGAGGAAATTGTTTTGGTGAGAATTAAATATGTTCCATGGCAAGTGAAAATAAGTCACATGATCTTAGATTGTGTGGCTTGCAAGTTGACAAGTGCACAATTAGTTGTCTACATCCCATTTATATATTTCCGTGAATAGCCCATCATGTAACCATAGTACAATTTTGGTAAAAAAGAAAAAAAAACAACAATAATTAAAGATTTAATGTGTAACAAGTTTAATTAACAGCTAGTGTTTACTATGAACCTAAAAAATGGAAACCTGGCAAATATGAAAGTGACATAAAATGAGATTTAGATTCCATTGAAAATTAATTAGGTTTGTTCAAAAGAAAAAGGAAAAACTACTATGGGACAGTGTTAGTAAACCAAATTGACAAAGCCATTATAATATCATTGGGTATTATTTATAGCATGGAAAAGAAATAGAAAAAGATAGTTGGAAATCAGCTAGGTTACAAAGGGAAACTATTATCACCTCAAAAGTTTTGGATTTGAAGGATATGTGCATATTCGCAAGGAGAAAAGAACTAAGATAAATGATAATTCCATGAAATGCATTCTTCTAGGATATGTTGATGTTTAGTTTGGCTATGGACTATGGGATCTAGTACAAATGTAATTATTAGAAGCAAATATGTCATTTTTTTTGAATTACGAATGTTTAAGAGGTCTAGAGTAAATATGGAGGTAAATAACTTTCTTTATAGGCAAACAAAACAACAAGAAAATATTACATCCCTACAAGAAAATGATCATGATGGATATCAAGATGAGTAAGAAGGAGAAATTTTACAATTTTTATTGCAAGAGGTCCAACCACATCAGCCATTACAAGAATTCCAATTGCAACAACCATTGCAATAGGTCCAATCAGAGAGAACTCCACCACAGTTAGTTGGCAAGTTTACTTAGCTTCATAAGCCCTCACAAAGGTATCATCCTAAACTATATGTTTTTCACTAATGAAGGAAATCTTGACTCTTTTCAAGGACCTTGTAAGATGATGATACCAAGGAATGGAAGAAAGATATGCATGAAGAATTGGACTAGCTATTACAAAATCAAAGCTTGGAGTTGGTGATGCTTCCAAAAGGAAGAAGGACCCTACAAAACAAGTGTGCATACAAATTCAAGCAAAAGGGTGAAGGAAAGAAGAGGTACAGGGCAAGATTGGTAGTGAACGAATTTTCCCAAAAAAAAGGTATCGATTTTAATGAAATATTCTCATGTGGTTAAGATGTCATAAATTAGAGTCATTCTTGAGTTGTTTTGACCATTGGGAGGTCCCAAATAAGGCATAAACACTTTTTTAGAAACTCACATACAAGAAAAAAAAATCTTTAGAAAATTATAGATGTTCCCTTTGCCCAAATTTTGTTAAAGTACTTAAAGGCATTGAATACTCAATAAAAAATGTAGAGATGAATGCTTTAGGGAAGCCATGCCTAAATAAACAAGTGATTATAAGTTGTTGTCACTGAGTCCAGGCTTGTAAAGAAGTGTAATATTCTTGTGTTGTTTCATTTTATAAAAACATTGTACCTCTTCTATCGTATAATAGATTTGGAATCTAGATTCAATTTTTGGATTGTTCATAGTCATTAATAATTTTTAATCTAACATAATAAGTTCAAAGGAAAATATCAAATAAAATCCAATTGTTTTAAAAAGAACAATAATGTAACAAAAATCTCCAAGTAGTAAGCCTAAACTAGCATCTTAAAAAACATCAAATATTTTTAGAAGAGGCATCCAAAAAAAACCATTCAACTATTAAATGAATAACAACAATGTAATGTTATAAAAAAAACACACACAAAGATTCGAAGGAAGACACCGATATAAAAGCCCTAAACAAATATAATAATTTATATGATACTTTTTTAACATTCCAGAATAATAAAACTATGATAATGATATTATTTTTGATTAATCTATATTATATTATTTAACATTCAAAAATGATATAAATGTGATAACTATATTATTATTTATGAAAAATGTTTAACCTATATCACACCAATTATATGTTTTTTTTTTAATTTCTATCCATTATAAATAAATTATCAAAAGATGTTAATAAACAGAAATGGTTTTTAAAGCTTAACTAAAATGAACCAACAAAACAAAACATAGGCAAATATTAAAGCCTACATCCTGTTAACCACAATATTGAATAGAGATAGCATTAAACTCAATGTCATATAACTAGAGAACTTTTAAAAGTATACATTTTCATCGTTCATAAAACATGTTTCAAACATCCGCGACAAATTTTCCGCATGATCCTTTAAACTGGAAAATAAAAACGACAGGTTTTCCAAACCCATATCAGACTTTCGAAGCTTCCTATTCCTCACACAGATTATATGTTTTTCGATCATTTTCTCCCTGTTAGATATCATGATAATCAAAGTACATTATTTCCTTAACATTGGTACCCATCTTGAGCTTCGGATTGGCGAGGGAATGCTTGTCCCATTGTTGAAGTCATTCCTTGTGACTGTTGCTGTCGCTGGCCAAGAAACATTTTATTTGGAAATGGATGCCCAGTTTCTAAGGGCCGTCTTTGTGGCTGTGGATTTTGGTGTTGTCCCGTTGCTAGAGGCATTACTTGTGGTTGTAGATTTTGCTGCTGGTGTTGTTGCAGATGCATCTGGCTTGGTTGTTGCCGCTGCTGTTGCAGGTTAGGGAAAATCATACCTATCGGTTGGTCTGGGCTGTCTAAGTTTGTCTGCGTTGGTAGATTGACCACTCCATACTGTAACAAAAGCAAGGAAAAAAAAGTTTAACAAAAACCTGTAACACATCCAAAGTTTTCAATTAGCAAAAGCATTTTTTTAATCATGATACTTAATACTAAAAATTAACCAACTAAAACTTATAACTTGTAAAAATCTTTACTATATTTTGAATAAAGTTGACTATAAAAACTTATTAAAAGAAAATTGAGTAAAGTTGACTTAAAAAAAACTTATAAAAAAACATTTTTATTAATTAGATTAAATTTAATTTAATTCAAAATAATTATAAAATTTTAAGGCTTTAAATTTATTTTAACTACTAAACTTATTTATAAATTCAAATACACATCCTACGCAATAAAAAGGAAAGGTATTAATTCTCAGTAAAAAATTACCGTGACTGTAAATACGACGATGATAGGATGATTGCCATTTGTAGCATGATCCAACACATGCTTAACAGATGTATGTAAAGATACATACCTTTAAAGGATTCAAGGGTTCCGAATAAAGGTGCATATAAAGACAAATACCCTACCCGACAGAAGACGTTGGAGTAGAAGCAACCTGTGTGCTGTATTTAAATAATTAAATAGCTTAAAATGTTTAATGGTTATATATTTATAGATATTAACCAACCTGTGTGCTGGATTTAATTAATTAAATAGCTTAAAATGTTTAATGGTTATATATTTATAGATATTAGACGAGTTTAAGTTGTGCAACTCACGGATTGTTTTAATCTGAGATGAAATATCTTGATTTAGGTCACAATTAGAAAACCAAAAGGGTATGGTATGTATGCCTTTGTAGATTTTAGTACTTTGTTTGTGTAATTATCACTATGATTGTTTCAATTTGAGATGAAAGACCATGAGTTAAGTCAGAACTTGAAAATGAAAGGGGTAGAGTATGTATGTATTTTTAGGTTTTAGCAGTCAAATAGCTGTGGGGAAGTGGGAACAGGGTCTAATACACCAATTTAGTCTGACTTGGTTGTGACCTTAGAAATGGATATCACATCATATTTAATATATGTCATTCCCTTAAATATGAATATCACATCATATTTAGTTTATGTGATACTTAATATTCATACCAATCAGTTTTGATTAATTTGTTTATAAGTGTATAGAGAACAAGGCAATGTGTATTATTTTTTTACAAATATTTATATAATACGAAAAAGATAAAACTATTTATAATGGATATCATTACTTTTATATAATGCTAATAAAATTAAAATAGAATAGAAATAAGTTATGTTATCTAGAGATTGAATATTTCTTATTAAAAAAACACTTGGAAATGAGAGTTGATGGCTTTCCTTAACCCATCACTTAGAATAAAAAGAAGGTAACAAACTAACCACATGTTTATAACATACTCAAACCTTATCTTCCATGTAACAAATAATACCTAAATATATTGAACTATCATATCTCAAAGGAAATAGAAACTCCAGAACAATAATGTTTAAATAATGAAGAATGCCAATGAGCCCTGCCATGAGACAATAATACATAATGATCATCTAAATATCTCTAGAAACATATGGAAAGATAAAACTTGTAAAGGAGTTGCTTCTCAATCTTTCTAATGACAAATTGGAAAGAGGGAAGTAGGCTTGGAAGTTCATTATTAAATAAAAAATCAAGACAAAAAATTTAACTTAGAAGAAATCCAAATAGACCAAGAACAACCCACCTATCCTCCATGCCAATTGAGGCTGAACTGGCACTAAAGGATAGTTAACATCACAATCATGAAGTGGTTGACCAAATCTTGATTCTCCAGCCCCAAGTCCTTGAAATTTGCCAAGCATCTCTAGATTCATTTTCAATAGTTATAAATCTAATATGAGAATTCCCAATGTTCTAACTGAGGGATGATCAAGAGCAATCAAATCATCTTTAGCAAGACACCACTAGTCATTTCATGAACCAATGGTTGATACCCACAATATCCCCACAAAAGGATACCTTTCCTACTCAACCCACATACCTAATATAGGGAATCTCTACAACACAAGAACCATGAAACTTCGAACTCCAATTGCGACAAAAAACTAGATATAATCCTATTCTATTGCACCCCAATGAAAAAAATTTAGTCTTGCAACAACATCCCAAGCTAACGGTATACTCCTGTAGATGAGTGAGCCTAAAAAATAAAATAAATAGAGTAAGAACTTAATGGGACATAAATAAAAATCCCTTTGACTCTACCTATATTCTAGGTAGACACCATATCATGTGGAAACAAGGCCCAACAAGTGGTTTAACCCTATACATACCTTACCATGCACTTGGTCATAAAATTACTACCCTTAATGGCAACATCAATAAAACAAATCCCTCAACGTCCTTGGGCATGGGTCACACATTCCATGAAGTGATTACCAAATGGAATTGTTGTAGAAACTTCATCGACTTGTAATTCTTGGTTGGTTGTAGATTACATTGGGGCCACAAAACTCTAACGGTTGGTGATATGTGTGGATTACTATCTTATTTTCCATCAAGTAGTGTTTACACTTCTTCACAACTTACTAAGGTACAAAAATCCTTGTTATAGGTGGGAAATTTAAGAAATTCCCCATGAAATACTTCAGAATGGTACGATATAGCCCTTCCTCCTTGCATTAAGATTTCTTCCTTATTGAAATATGTCTCTGCTTCACAGGGTTGTTGCAGGTTTGGTAATGTCGGAACTAGTGCTTGATTGATATACTTCTTTAACTCCTCAAATTGCCTTTGCTAACACATTCTCCATTGGAAGTATTTTCCACTCACTATTATGGCATAGAGTCATGCATCTACGACTAAAAATGAGGTAATGAATTTCTTGAGGTATTATGTTGCTCCAATGAAACCCTAGAATTAGAAACATTAGTAGGAATGAACCACTTCATGATGACCTACACCTTGGCAGGATTTATCTTTAGTTTTCCTCCACTGTCACATACCCGAATGCACCAAATACTATTAAGAAAACTTGCACTTCTTGAAATTTTCTAGCAATTTTCACTTCTATAATGCATATAACACCTACGTCAAAAGTGACATGTGCTCCTCCCATGTCACTATTTTATATCAGTTTATCATCCAAACAGGCAACATAAAATGAATTTTTCAAAGGGAATAATATATTGTTATTTATCCTCATAAGCATATATGTTGCATTGCATAAGTCAAGTTACATGATGAGCCACTCTTACAAACCTTTTTTAGTTTTGAAGTCGATCTTGTAGGCACCTTCCTCCCTTACTTGAACCTAATAATATCCATACCTAAGCCTAATGTGATGATGTATTTATGGTGCTATAACTAATCCAACATATCATCTATAATGGGAATAGGGTAACTGTTCTTGGGCATAATATTTTTTAATAACCTATAATCGATATCATGTGGAAACAAGGCCTAACAAGTGGTTGAACCCTATACATACCTTACCGTGCATTTGGTTATAAAATTATTACCCTAAATGGAAACATCAATAAAAAAAATTCCCTCTTCATCCTTGGGTGTGGTAGACACATTCCATGAAGTGATTAACAAATGAAACTGTTGTAGAAGTGTCATTCACTTCTAATTCTTGGTTTGTTGTAGATTAATTTGGGCATGCTTAACTATAATGGTTGGTGATATGTGTGGATTACTCAGAATGGTAGCAGATGTCTCAACTTCAAAGGGTTGTTGAATGTTTGATAATGCCAGAACTAGTGCTTTATTGATATACTTCTTTAACTCCTCAAATCCTTCGTGCTAACTAATTCTCCAATGGAAGTTATTTTCACTCTCTATTATGGCATAGACTGGTGCTTCTACTACTAGAAATAAGGCAATGAGTTTATTGAGGTACTATGTTACTCCAATGAAACCTTGAAATTAGAAACATTAGTAGGAACCAAAAACTTCATGATGTCCTCCATATTGGCATGATCTATCTTTTGTTTTCCTCCACGTGTCACATACCCAAATGCACAAATAGTATTAAGTAAACTCACACTTCTTGAAATTTTCTAGTAATTTTTACTTCTTTGATGCCTCTAACACCTACATCAAAAGTGATATGTGCTCCTCTCATGTCACTATTGTATACCAGTGTATCATCCAAATAGACAATAACAAATGAATTTGTAAAAGGGGATAATATATTTTTATTTATCCTCATAAACATATATGTTTCATTTCACAAGCCACGTTACATGACTAACCACTCATACAAACCTTTTTTGGTTTTGTAGTCAATCTTGTAGGTAGCTTCCTCCCTTACTTGAACCTAATAACATTGAGACTTAAGCCTAACATGATGAAGTATTTGGCATGCTACAACTAATCCAACATATAATGGGAATGGGGTAACCATTCTTTAGCATAATGTTTCTTAACAACCTAAAATCAATACAAATATGTTATGTCCCATCCCTCTTTTGCATAATGATGTTCGACACCCCACATGGTGAGATACTTGGTTGAATCAGAACTTGTTCAAGTGGTTGTTTCTGAGAAAACTAGTGTCCTTTCGATCTGCTAGTCCCACAAGGATTCACAGCTATCCTAGAAACAAAAAATCAAAGCAATTTGCGATTTCCTCTATTTATGATAGATAAGAGAGAAGCAAAGGGACCAACCTGGATCTTCCTCTTGACTCCTTGCTTGATTTCTCTCTCCCTTGATAGAGCTTGCAACTCCTCTCCTACTTGTCCTGCTTAGAGAATATCCATAGAAACAAAGTAACAAAACACCATCAAAGCATCTCGATCTATTATATCATAAACAATGCGGAATCAGAAATACATTGAAAATACAATTGCATTCACAAATAACAAGATTCACAAGTACACGATTGTATGGAGGAAAACTCAAAGAACTTTATTAAAATAGAAGGGAGAATTACAACCGAGCTGTCAGATCTAGCATCAAAACCCTCTTCACCTCATGAAGCAAGATCACCCAACAATACAATGCTTCTTCGCAAAGACAAACTATCAGCACTTCCTTACAAATTACCAAATTCTAGCTCCCCTAGATCTCTTAAATGAGGGATCCATTTATACATGTTTGCAAAGGTGTGAGTCATCTCTAGGCTTTTGATTAGTGTCATTCCATTTGTAGTTATTGGTTCCACTTGGAGATTTCTTGGATCCCTTACTCATCCCTGGGCAAATTCAGAGAGGCAAGTGTGATAGGAGAAGTTCCTAGAAGATTCCATGAGCATCCACTTAGCAAACTATCTCAGACATTTGTCCATTTTCGCTCACCGCACCCCACAGAAGGCCTCTTCATTATGCATCACACCTAGCTAGTGTAGGAGTTAGTATGCATCGCAACCTGGCCATGGAGCGGTTAGTATGGTCCACTTTTGGCTAGTACTGAGTGGTTTTTCAAGTGTAACTTTTTGGGAATGATGTAATCAGCTAACCATGACCCTTTAGGGTAAGAAACAACACTTTTAGTGGTTAAAGAGCCCTTGGTTTATCGACATATAAGATTTGGGTTGCAGTGACCAAATATGTCTATAATAGTTCCCCCCTAAAGCATGAAGTCATAAATCTTTTCATGTCGGGTGAAATGCTTCATCATGAGGATCCGATGTATTCGAACTGGAAGGTGACCTGTATAAGATATAATATAATACATCATCATCATATTATTTTCATGATCTAGTTGAGGCGGGAATTCCCATGCTCAACTTTATAAATTCATTTTCATGTACATAAGACAAATAATCATCTGCAGTTGCAGACTGGTGATTCTTTGTTTGTAGAGTCATCATCCCTTAGCTTGGATGATCAACTATTCAGCTTCTGTGTACATTTGATGTCTATATATTCCTAAATATATCGCAGCCCAGATGGATGAAACTAGATCCGGGGTCTTCAAACTTGTTCAATCTTCGCCCGATGTATAAGTCGATCCATGTGAAAAGATGTTTTGAAGTCGAACATGGAAGGACATCACCTGATTACCAGCCAATAATGTAAGCTATTAACAGGCACGAGAGGAATCATTGATAATCATAATGATCCTGAAGGTACTATAGTACAATTCACGTGGTGTGAATATATCAGCCGATATCTAACACCACGCAAAATTTCTCAGTCGAAGGCCATTGATGTCAACATATCGTCGGACGTGAGAAACTTTCCATTGAGGCACGCAAGCTTCAAAGTACTGAAAGGGTTGTTTCTAAGACAACTTCTTGGATAATAAGCTGATGTCAACAAGAAGTGACCCATCGTAGGAGAGCCTTAATGTATCCCCCATCTATGAAATGAAACGAAGCAAATTATTTTATGGAGGTGAAAACAATCTAATGATACAAGGTTCAGGAACTGTGGTCATGAGAAATGGAGGGTTAAGGTATTGCAGTGGATGAGGCATTAGCTGGATGGTGAATTCTCTGAATGACTTCTCTTGAACATATCGATGAGACTGAGATGGATTGGTAGCGTTAACCCCAAATATCGATGGTATGGAGGACCAATGGTGATATGACCGGTGAATGGAATAACCCAACTCGACTCAATCACAGTGATGGAGTGAAAGTGTCATGTTCAAGAGCGACCTGCTACCAATAAAACTCTTGAAGTTTTCTTCCCTTTTTCCCCAGTCATTGTTGACTAGTACCTCTTTATTTTTGTCAAGCTTGAGGAGGATAACATATGATTGTTCTATAATTTTCCCTTCGGACAAACCTGTCGCTATGTTTTAGCGAGCCTAGTGACAATGAAACTCGTTCTTGTCTAGGTGGACAAGTTTGTCTCTATTGTTTTAATGAGTTTAATAACAAGGATAAATTGGTCCTTTTCATGTTTAGAGATTTTGAAAATTGAGGAAAAGGAAACTCCAACACTTCTTTTTCTTAGCATAATCCCTTAAGTCCAAAAAAGGATAAAATAATACAAAAGGGATGAGTTTTCGATAACCTTAGTGAGCCGAAAAGACAAGTGCTCGAAATTGTTCGTGGGATAATCCCTTAGGTCTGAAAAGGATTAAAATATATAGGAGGTATGGCATTTCGATTACTTTAACGAGCTAGAAAAACCAATAACTCGACAATCCTTTCATATTTAATGAGTCTAAAAAGAGTTTAAAGGAGGCTTGTTTTCAAGGAACGAGTGGAATTTTAGGGTAGCAACTGGTTCCGGGCAAGCTTGGATATTCTCAAAACATGGTGATGTGAAGAGGTTGGCTAACAAGGCCACTCATCGTAACTATTCCTCAAAAGGGTAAACAATCAAGAGGAAGCGTTTGATCGACCAAAAGGACGGAGGTGATGGCAGAACACAACCAAGGTTCAAAAGGTTGATAGCATGGAAATCACAGAGGTTTTTTTACTGAAGGAAGGTTTATTTTTTAATGATCTTGAACCTTACGTTAACATATGCTCAGTAGCAGGTTTATTTTATAATGAGCTTGAACCTTGTGGAAACATTGCTCAATGGCGGGTTTATTCTTTAACGAGCTTGAACATTGCGGAAACATTGCTCATGAGGGTAGGTTCATTTTTTAATGAGCTTGAACTCTATGATAAAATATGCTCAGCTTCCTTTTTATGTAAGCTAGGAACGACCAAACTAAAAAGCTAGAAAAACTAGAAAGCTAAGGAACTACTAAGGTTAGGTAGGATAGTTTTGTCAGCGTTTAGACAAAACATTTCCTTTGCTTTGTCCGCAGAGTAGAAAAAGGTGAATGGTGTGTTAGACCAATCACCTAACCTGATAAGTTGAAACTAAAAAGCTAAAAAGCTAAAAAAAATCCTAAAAAGCTAAAAAATGAAATTGGTCATCTTTTCGCTTACATAAAAAGGTTTGCATGCCCCCAGACATCGAGAAAAGGAGGGTCTCCAGTAACCAAATGCGAATCACTGTGGTTAAGAAGGATTGTTTTTTGTCAGCAGTTAGAAAAAACACTTCCTTGGCTTTGTCCACTAATTAGACAAAGGTGAGTGGTGTGTCAGACCAATCACTTAACTTACAGGGAAATTCATATGGTAGGATGGTTTTGTCAATGGTTAGAAAAAACACTTCCTTTGCTTCGTCTACAGAGTAGAAAAAAGTGAATGGTGCGGGATGGCACTTCCAATCATATAACCTACAGGGAAACCTATCTTTTCAGCTCGGTTCATCCACCAAAGCAGAACAAGGTGTGCATGCCCACTAAGCTTCGTTTCATTCACCGGACTACTCGCCGCAATCAGGTGGATGGAATGAAGGTTGAAAAGGCACTCTTGATGCAAAGAGACCATTTAGGTATGATGTTTGACTTGGAGCTATGTTTCAACTGGAAAATGAAAGCTGGTCAATAAGCTGGACAATTTTTCCTTCATGCGGGAAACATATCACTCAAAAGAGTGTTGAAACAATAGTTTCCATGTTGTAAACATAGTCACGTCCAAGGAGTAGATTGTAATCTAACAGTCCTTAGACTACCATCACATTCAAGTGAACGGTTTTCCTTCTCAAAGTTATGGGTAACTTAGGAAGGATCCCTAATGGTCGACTAGTTCCTTTGTTAAAGCCTGACAAATTCTGTGTAATAGGCATAAACGATGGAAAACCAAGCACTTTCCAAGAATTTGAGGAAAGGATACTCACCAATGCCCATTCATCTATGATAGTGCCAGACACCACCATTTTGTACACTTTTATTATGATCTAGAATGGTACATTAGAAGGAAGGCGGGATGTCGCTAGTCGATTCCAATCGAAGGAAGCGACTAGACTGCTTGGAGGGGGTACCAAAAAAGTGGTTGAATGAACCCTTGAGTAGTGAGAACTGGGG
Source organism: Pinus tabuliformis (assembly GCA_031772625.1). Lineage (NCBI taxonomy): Eukaryota > Viridiplantae > Streptophyta > Pinopsida > Pinales > Pinaceae > Pinus > Pinus tabuliformis. The sequence continues at coordinate 717,205,254 of CM062818.1, forward strand.
GGTTCTCTTCCTATTGTGAATAAATGGGAGGATTGCACCCAAGTTCATCGAACTTTGAAGTAACAAAAAGAATTTGAACAATATTGTTCTCACTCTCTTTTGGAATGGTATCATCTGAAGGTGGATCTTCTGAAGGTAAAACTAGGTCGACTACCATCTCAACCTATTGACTATGGTCCAGAATGGACTCAGAAGATTCACTTTCAATGATAGGTGTTTCGACCGCCGGTTGAGTTATGTCAGTCAGATTTTCAACCAGTAATGGACTTGAGGTGAGTTTCTTGTATCCAGATGGAAGTCATTGCAGTGAAGTAGGACGAATACGCAAGACTCTTTTGGCCTCATCCAAAAAATGGCAACGGGGAAGGTGATGGTCTCCTTCACATAATCCACACAGAATTTTGACCTTTCCTTTCTATCCATGAACTTCATTTTCACTAGTTGATGGTGTGTTGTCAACACGATGACCAAAGGTTGATGACACCGGCCGGTGTGAACGAGGGTATCATTCTCTCAAGATCTGAGGAATGGCAAGGACAATCTCGATGAAAAGGGTTTCCTCTACAAATTACACAAGGATATCTGGGAGATTTAGTGTGCAAATTTTCACCAGATGATTCATGGTTGCCCCCTTGCTTAACTGACTTCATCTTCTTCTTCTCCTTCCCTTTCTTCTTCTTCTTAGTCACTTGGTTACTAACATCACTATTTTCACCAAGTGAAGACGAAGAAGGGGAGGGAGAAACAAATGAAGAAGAAGGCGAAGGGTCAACTCTAGTATTAATTGGTTGTTGATTCGATTGCTGAGGAATTATGGTATTTTGGATGACAGAGGTTGAGAATAGCCATACCGGCAGGCCAATTGTGATTCCCGGAAGGGACAATGTGACCATATATAGAGCACCAATATCTCCTGAGGAGGAGAAAGGACTAGGATTCCCCTCAAAAGGCATTCCTTTATTGGTAGACTCCATTATCTCAACCTAAGATCGATGAAGGAATAGGGATGTTATTCCGAATTTAATAAATTTTAATGACACTTTGACACAACTTTTCTTTTTCAATTTTTAAGAGTCGATAAAAAGCTAAATATGACTGTAGTCCCCTTCGATTTTTTATGAGCCTGAAATGACAAGTGCTCAGATGGACCTTTTCTTTTAAGGATTCGAAAAGGAATGAAAGTGACTACTCTGGAAATCTAGACAGAGGGATTACCTAACCAATCGCAAAACTGCAATATAGACCTTGGTGATAAATTAAATAGAAATTACCAAGGACTTATGTATGGCAGTCAATCTTTCTTAATGTTGTGTTCAGTGCATTACAATTGATAGGGTAGCAGACATGGATTCCTATGGATAAAGGATGTAAGCTTATTGTGGTATCCCAATATATGCTTGATGGTACAGGGAGCACAAGTTCATACTAGCACTTGTCGTATCAAAGAGGAGGAATCACCCAACCTTTGATGAAAACGGTAGTTACTAGATTTTATGACACTGGAATACATCTCTAGCCTAGACTTCTAGATGTGTTGCGTTAGGTTCCAAAGCATTGTTAAGTTCATTGAAATTTATTTTAGGCTTGATCTTGCTTAGAAGTTTGCCTTTCAAGGTGCACCACGTGATGTAGATGTAAAATTCCTAAAGATGCAATCTAAAATGATAAACAATCGTTATTTACTTTTTAGCAATGAAAATCCTATCTACTAAGGAAAGAAGATTATCATTCTTTCAAACATAGAGCAAAGAGCGCACACTAAATACACTTTTCCTAAGTCATTTTTTGCACACAGTCTAAGTGCAAACACAAACTCATGTATTTTTTTCATTTCCCTTAATGTGAGGAATTCCAAAAGGAAAACTAAGCATAGATCTGAAATATTTTCTTCAAAGCGACATTTCAACAATTTCTTTCTCAAAATGAAAGGAAGACTTAAATGAAACATTTCGATTTTGAATGGAAAAAGCTTTCGACACTTCAAATATTAACAATTCAAATCAAATACATGAAAAAAAGTTCAATCGACTATCTAGAGATGGAAGACTTTACGACACTTCCCTTTTTTGACACAAAACGGTAGTTATAACACTTTTGTACCAAAATGACATATTGATTTACGCAACTTTTCGACGAAAGACTGTAAATGAAGGACAAATACATAAAAGCATTTACTAATCCTAATCAATGGAGGCTGATCTATGTAATGCAAGGAGGATTCAGCAACAAGATATTGTTCATAAGAAGAAGAACAATCAACAGAGAAATTTCAAGGAGATAAATAGGATTACTCAGTCATCACACCTATGCTTCACAGAAATGGGGATGCATTCCACTTGCTACACTCAGGAGGTGTGATGCATATTGGCTTCCAGTGATAGACAGTACAATGGACCAGGGAGCACAACGAAGGTGGGTTTTTTCTCAGATTTGCAACTAAATTCATTGATTTAAGTTGAGATATGATGTATAGTAAAGAGGAATGATCTTGGGAGGTTACTGAGCTACCACAAGGACATTTAGAATGCTTGCATGTCAGATGTTTAATTCATAAACTAAACCAGAGATTGACTGAAGTAGCATTCATCTACTATGCACTTGCAGATCAAGAGCATTTCGAAGGCTATCTGGCTAACTTCGAGCTCCGTCTGTAGTCTATAAAGAAAACAACAATAACAAACAAATAAAGTATTTGCTCCCCAATGGAGTCGCCATTTTGTCTCTGGGAAAGCTAGTGTCTTTTCGATCTGCTGGTCCCACTAGGATTAGCAGCTATCCTGGAAACAAACAATTAAAGAAATTTGTGATTTCCTCTATGTACGATAGATAAGAGCGAAACAAAGGGACCAACGTGGATCTTTTGCTTGACTCCTTTGTTGATTTCTCTCTCCCTTGATAAAGCTTGCAACTCCTCTCCTACTTGTCCCGCTTAGAGAATATCTATAGAAACAAAGAAACAAAACACCATCAAATCATCTTGAACTATTATATCATAAACAATGCAGAATCAGAAATACATTGAACATACAATTGCATTCACAAATAACAATATCCACAAGTACATAATTGTATGGAGGAAAACTCAAAGAACTTTATTAAAATAGAAGGGAGAATTACAACCGAGTTGTCTAATCCAACATCATCCTCCTAGCATCAAATCCCTCTTCACCTCATGAAAAGAAAGATCACCCAATAATAAAATGCTTCTTCTCAAAGACAAACTATTAGCACTTCCTTACAAATTACAAAATTACAACCCCCTAGATCTCTCAGATGAGGGATCCATTTATAGATGCTTGCAAAGGTATGAGTCATCTCTAGGTTTTTGATTAGTGTCATTCCACTTGTAGTTCTTGGTTCCACTTGGAGATTTCTTAGATCTCTTACTCATCCCTGGGTGAATTCAGAGAGGCAAGTGTCATAGCAGAAGTTTCAAGAAGATTCCATGAGCATCCACTTAGCAAACTGTCTCGGACGTTTGTCCACTTTCACTCATCGCACCCCACAAAAGCCCTCTTCAGTATGCATCGCACTTGGCTACTGTAGTAGTCAGTATGCATCACACCCTGACCATGGAGCAGTGAGTATGGTCTAGTTTTGGCCAATTCTGAGTGGTTTTCAGGTGGAACTTTTGGGGAATGATGTAATCAGTTGACCATGATCCTTTAGGGTATGAAACAACACTTTTAGGGGTTAAAGAGCCCTTGGTTTATCGACATATAAGATTGGGGTTGCAGTGCCCAAATATGTCTATAATAGAAACCATTCTTTAGCATAATGTTTTTTGACAACCTAAAATCGATACAAATATGTTATGTCCCATCCTTCTTTTGCATAATTATGTTCAACACCCCACATGGTGTGATAATTGGCTGAATGAGAACTTGTTCAAGTGGTTGGTCCAACTACTTCACCTCACTTGATTCTATAACAAACATTTTTTGCAATCTAATGTTTGGTAACTCTTCTAGTTTCTAATACTATTTCTTAGTACACCCCTCAAGGGATGACTTTTCTATAATTAACTCTTCTATAGATTTATTTTTTTCTTGAAAATAGGAAAACATACTTCTTTCTATAATTGAACAAATTCTTGGCTTGGGTGGCACTCACTAGTAATTTTTTTTACTTTCACTTGTCCACGTTGATGGTGAAGGATTTTCCATATTGGATGAGGTGGTTCTATTTATTTCTGCACGCGAGCTAAATTTCACATGTACATATTGGGTTTTCCAAAAACTAGTCCACATACATCAAGGAAAACTACATCTAGTTCTATGTTACTAATAAAATCAGTGATGATAGAAAAATTGATTTTTCACTATTTGATTAACTTTATTTTTGCATCCTCATTTACTGATTCCAATGGATTTGTGTTCAAATGATCCTGAGGATCCAATCACAATTTGTTGACTATTATGAATATAAAAATAAATAATAATTCAATGGTAAATAATGATTAAATCGTAATTAATAGAAGCATTAATAAAAACTTTATTACAAGAGGAAAGCATCATGTCTTCGAAGACTATCATGACTAGTCAACACCTATTTAGGCACACCATTATGAGAGTTGTTAATTAGCTATTCATTCATTCATTTAATAATAAAAAATATTTATTTATTCTACAAGTTGTATTTATGTTTTGTAATATTTCTATGAGAGGAGTTCAATAATTTGGTGAAAATCGATGCACTTCTCCACCCACGTTACCATCATAACCTTGCTTGTTTTCTTTTGCTTCATGTTCACTAGGCTAGTCATTGTTCCACTCTAGTTCCCTCTGACTGCCACATCTTGAGTCTATCACACTATTACATATTTTTCTCTTTGTCTATCATCATCCAAATCGACCAACTATCAAATTAATTGTGAATTATGGCCATTGATTTCCCAAACACTTACACTCCATTCAACCTCTATTCAATGTTTCCACCATCACACTTTCGTTGCATGTTGTTCCCCTCCAATGTGAAAAAACCATGGAATCAATGACTTTCCCTATAAAAAAATACCTCATCCTCGAGAGGAGTCATGTCATTCCATTCTCTAATCTAAATTAGTTGCTTATTGACCAGTCTGTCATTCTTCAAAAAACCTTGACCATCACACCCCCACAATCATCATCCAATTCCGCTCCCATTAATTTAAATCAATTTAATAAATACCTTAATTTAAATTATATAGTATAGAGTTATTAAATATATCATATAGTTATAATAAAGTATTTAATGTATAAGATTTAAAATATAGTTACAAATAAAATTTATAACAAGGGTTATATATACATAAAGAGGGAAAGAAAGTGTGTTCTATTAAGGAAAAACTAAACCCATAATTGAGAACAACAATGAACTACAAGACAATCTTAATAGATATCAGGAGGTGATTGATAGCATACATTGTCATATCAAAAATGTTGAAAAGAAAAAAATAGAGTTGGGATAAGGACGGAAGGAGATAATTGAAACTTAGAAGCAATTGGTGGGAGATATCAATAAAATAAACAATCTTAAAAAAATGTTGCAAGGAATTCAAAACCAAGAAAGTAAGTATTTTTATTATCGGTAGTGAGTGTTTTTGGTGGAAAAACTGTTAACAGGTTGAAACCCTAGGTTCACGCACAAGGGCCAACAAAAAAAAAGATCGTAGTTTAGCGTAACGCAAACCTTTTCATGCTACTTAAGAAAGTTAATGCATGTCACCTGAGGCACATCACTACCTTACTAAGATAAGTGATTGGAACTAAGCGTGAGGAGAACTCATATGGAAATAATAATAGTCAGTAAACACAATACCAGACTATCATAGATAGAACCATAACAAATGAATAATTTAAATGGAACATGTTTTATGAAAATACATTCACAATTTTTTTTTAAAAGGGCACATAAAATCACACAACAAGAATTTTATATATCCCCGCAACTTCTTCTTTCACTAGGCTTGGGAGCATTACAAGAATAGACTAGGCTCAGATCCTCATTAACATAGCAGAGTCTACAAATAGTAGAAAATACAATACATAACTAGAGTAGTACAAAATCTCGTAAGCTCAATAGGCTCCGCAACAACATTTTGATACTTTTCTCTCCTCTTTTTCTCTCTTGTCCTTCATCCTTTTTAATCTCTTAACTCGCTTGGACTACTTCTTCTCCCTCAGATATTCCACCCTTTCCCTTTATGGTTTCCTCTTCTACTCAGATGTGTTTTCTTTCTCACTTGTCAGCAAACCTTCCATCTCAGCTACAACTACGTCAACCTTTATTTCTCTAGCCAATCTTCTGCAACTGCTAGTCTCCAACAATGTTCTTCTCAAATTCCCAATAGTCACCTTTGATAAATATGTAGTCAACGATGAAACGTGACAAAACTTAGCCTTGAGAATGACGAACCCCATAGGCCCCGACTACAATCCATTAACTCTTCCTTGAGTCAATCATTTTCTAGTGTTGTTGTTGGTGTTGTTGGTGCTTCCTACTATTGGGGTGCTTCTTCATGTCCTACTCCTCCTGACTCATTCCTCCCAACAAAGGACACAAGTCTAGAACCGAATCAATGGATGCATTTTTGAATTGTGTGTACTCAATGTGGGTCAATTTCCATGAGCCTGTGAGGGTGCTTCCTTGATCGAGGGACTGCATTGTGAGTTCAATGGTAGGTTGGTGAAGGCGAGTCATCAAGAGGGTATTCTATTTAGTCTTTATGTATTTGATGATTTGTTGTACTATCTCTAAGTGAGCCTGTGTTGGTGGCTTAATGTGACATAGAAGGCTATTGGTCTTTCATAATTCATCCTTGATTTGTTGGATTTGGATTTCGGCATCCAACTGTGGTAAAATCTCCCTTCATTGGGTTTTTCCTTTGGTGGCCATGGCTTGGTTGAAGAATTGATTAACTAAGTGGCACAGGGGGTAAGCTAATTGATTTCTCTTCACAAGCCAACGTGAATAGTCACGAACTCATGCTAAGAGTCCCTTGACTTCCTCTCTATCTTGAATGATAGAGGCATTTAGACAAGTTGCTTCTATTATTTTCTCCTCAATCTCCTGGTATATTGGGAAGCAGGATCTAGTAGAGAGGTTCATTTTTTGTAATTCTTGAGTCTAGTTTAGTGTCTCTAATATAGATTATGGTATTCTTCATTTCTGTCATATAATGATGATACACAAGGGACATAGGGGCCTTGAACTTAGGCTTAGGAGAGGGGAAATTTGACACTAAATCTAGACTGGGCAATCAGAGCACCTCGACTTTGCTACTGAGAAACTTATCATTGTTATGCAAAATAAATAGAAATACTTGACACAAAATTTCTAATTAGATCACTTAACTAATTAATATGGTAACTTTCAATACTTGATTTGAATCATGGCAATAACAATGACTATGACTTGGACCTCACCTGGATGACGCAAAAACTAAAAGAGGAGGGTGCAGATGATGGGTAATTATGATGATATGATGGTAGACTCCTATAAGTTGATGAATAGATCATGTCATCGATATTATAGGAGAGATTTGGAACAAATTCTAACTGACTCATGGAATTATTACTAATTATTATGGATAATATGATTGAAACATGTGACTGTTTGACCACAACCAGTTGTGAGGGGGTGAAGCAGTTTCCGCTACAAAAGGAGCCAATGTAAATTTATTGATGATGGACTCGACTGAAATAAACATCACTAAAATAAATTAACTGATGCAACTCACATGCTTAAAATAAATGATTGGCTCCACCTAAACATATATATGATCCCATTTCAGAGATCAACCAATTTGATGAAGAATTTATTGTGCCATGGAAAGGATTTAGGCGTTCACCATTCACCCATTGAACTAATAATTCTTTGTGTAATTGCATGAGCTTGACAACTATTGATTATTTTACTTCTGAAATCATTAATGGCACTAACCAATGCATTCTCAACTTCCCACGATGTTTCAAGAACTTATTGTCATACAAGAGGACCTAATCTCCAACTGTAAAATATATCCACTTTATGTGTCGGTCGTTCCATGCTTTCCACATCTCCTTCTCAACAATTTGATGGAAGTCAGCTAGAAATATGGCTTTGTCCAATTCCCATAGTTCATCTAAGCATTTATCTACTAAGAGCATCGGAATATTCTGAGTAGTGGACAATCTCCTTCAGCATGCCCTTCTTGGTCACAATTATAATAGCAGATTGGACCTCTGCTTCGTTTTCTCCCCCATTTTTACGTCACCTCCTCATCCTTGAGGAGCTTCATTGATCCTGTAAGTAAAATGGTCCAGCTGATTAGCTAAGGCATCCAATGCCCTACACTGATCAATGTGGTGGGTAGCTGATCCACAAAACTCATAGAAAAAATTATTTGGGACGTTTGAATACTTTTGTAAAAGTAAATAATGGTGAGGGAGATGTCCATAAGTCCTAAAAATTTCACTATACTCAGTTGTTGCTACACTTTACTTATTAGGAAAGGCATGGAACTGAGTTTGACCTTCATATAACCCTTCCATGCCAACCTACACAACTTTGTTGGTGGGTAAAGATGTAGAGGGTCCCACTATTACATAGGAAGTGGTCAAACCTCTGAGTTGTGGACACTTTGTGGCATGATGTCCTGTGATGTGGAAGTTGGTACACCATATGTGCAGTCATGGTGGTCACTCTAGCTACACATCCCTTAACTTCTCTATCAGATCATTGATATGATGCTGCAATCTAATGAGAGTGGTATCATGGGAGACAATTCATCCTCAATGTTCATCTGGGTATATTTCCATGGATTTGATTCATGGAACCTATTCTAGGGCATTCTATACATTATCAATATTTTGTTGATTCAATGGTGTGTGAGTGAGTGGAAATAGCGCCTTGATAATCCAATTGTGCTAATGATTAGGGTCAATAGGAAAACTTAGCTTGTTGATGGCATCCTCAAATATTTGGATCATCCCCAAAGACTTTTCACCCTCCCTCTTCTTACATTCCCATAGTTCTAATAGCCCTTGTTGGTTAGTGTGAGGAATCCTAAAACCTTTAGACAAACTCATGTCGAACCTCATCTATCGTCAAATTCTATTATAGTGCAGACCACATAATGAACCATCTCATTGCTCTATCTTGAAGAGTGGTCTGGAATTAAATAAGGTTTGTGGCATTTGGAGTCTAGCGGGCTCTCCAAATGGACTTGCAAAGATACTAAGGTTTTTCTACGACTTCATTCCCTTTCGTGAAAAATTCAGGATATCTAGTAAATGATCCCACCATATTTCTAGCCGCACACGATTGAACTGACAAAATGAGTACAAATACATGGGAACCCAGTTGTGATCATCCCTAGGGACCACAACTACATCTACTATTTCTACCAATAGAGAGACCAACGTTGTAGCCAATGCGTACATTATAGACTTTGATAACTTTGACTAGCTTAGATAAAAATTAAATAGGTTTGTTATAAAGTACGAGGGGAAAGGTGGGGGCAGTACTACAAGAGTTCCTGGGAAATGAATCTCTATTGATGGAAAACACATTATTCTCATAAAATAATATTCTCATAGTGTAGTGCATGTCATCATCTAGGATTTCCTAAGGCCTTCTATGACCTGATCTATGCAGCATTCCCATCTCTGTAGGAAAGGCAAACTCTTGATTGCTTCTTTGAACATCAAACATCACAATGGTCTTGGCCTATCCTCTTAGGCCAGGTTTTACTCTAAACTCAACCCCATCTCTCCACAACTTCAACTAGCTCCTCTCTCCTTCTTGCACCCTCAAACTTCTCAACACTACTTCCACTTAGTGTAGTTCCTTTTGTTTTCTATGAATCTCCTATAAAGATTTCTTTCACCATTCTTCAACTTTTTGTGCCCTCCTTTCAGCTCTCATCTATCTAGCCTACAAAAATCATTTGCATCCATTTCTCTAATAGTTTCATAGCTCCTAGCCACGTATCACTCACTCCCCTTAGCTCCTTCCCCCAGTACCGTGTCTTTAAGCTACCATAGGTGGCTTTTGCAACCCCAACAAGTTCTCTTCTACCATTAGAACTTTAATCCACAACAAGATTTACTTGAGAATCCTCCCTTCTAGCCTTGATTTTAACACAACCTCAACCTTAGAGAATGACTGGTGGCCCTCCACTGCAAACTGGATAATATACCCATCTAGAGTGGTCTACACCCAAAAGTTGACAACTTGCATCAACTATGAGTCAAGATTATGTAATTCAACAAGATCAACTTGAGTACATGTACGAGGAGTTGGACTCTAACAACCATCATTTTATTTGATCTATAGCCTCCCCACAACCAATTGTAGAGTTCCTCTAAGAACTTGCAGCAAAATATTTTGTACAATTAGTTTCTTGTAGGTTCCGTGTATACAATTTCTTCCTTTAACCATTGCTCACTTCGGCGACAAAGTTGAGCTTGTTGGGAAATAAATCGCTCTACTTGTTCATGCAACCACTGTTGCAAATCCTCCTTAAAGATCTTTGACACCATATTCCAGATCCCTTTGGAAAGTTTCGAGTCCCAACAACAAAACCCTTTATTGGCAGTAAAATGATGAACAGGTTGAGGCCGTCGGTTCAAGCATAAGGACCAACAAAAGTTCCATCATAGTCAAGCGTGGCGCCGACATTTTCAACCTACTCAAAAAGAATAAGGCATATCATCTAAGGTGCATCGCGACCTTACTAAGATAAGGTGTTGGAACTCAGTGTCACGAGAACTCACATGGAAATAGTAATACTCATTAAACCCAGGACTCAACTATGATAAGTATGACCATAACAGATTAATAATTTAAAAGGGACATATATTATGTAGATACGTTCACAATTTTTTTTTTTACAGGCACATAAAATCACATGAGAAGACTCTTATATATCCATGCAACTTCTTTCATTAGGCTTAACAATATTACAAGAATATAGTCATATTAGAGCCTCATGAATAGAACAAATTCTAGAGATACGGGACAAGAAAATACTTAACGAGAATAGTACTGGATCTTGCAGGCTCAATATGCTCTCTAACAAAATTTTAGTACTTTTATCCCCTCTTTTTCTCTCTTCTCCTTTAGTGTTTTTAATATCTTCTCTTACTTGAAATGTTGTGTCTCTCTTGAATGTTCCATCCTTTCCCTTTTGGGCTAGCTCTGCCTCTTAGTTGCATTTTCTCCCTTGGCTGTCAATGAACCTTTTGTCTTGGCTGCAAGTACATGATCCTTGATTTCTCTGGCCATTCTTCCACAACTACTAGTCTTTGACAATCTTCTCCACAACTTCCCAATAGTCACCTCTGGTCAAAATGTAGTCAATGAAAAAATGTGAGAAAACGTAACCCTCAAAATGATGGACCTGACAAGCCTTACTAAAATTGAGATAGGAATACAAATATGAAGCAACTATTAGGCTTAATTAACAAAAATAAATAATGTAATAACTAGTAGGAAAGGTGAATTTTCTATAATTCCCATAAATGCTCAAGAAGCAATACAAGGTCCCAAATTTCAAAATATCAAAGATCCCCCATATAATGAGATTCATCAAATACAATTTAGAGACGATGACTATTATACAAAAATTATACAGAGACTATCAAAGAATTAAAAAATAATTACCCAAGTAAAATGGTAAACACCTTAGGGGAGCTATTATTTAGGTCAATAAAATGGAATAAATATACCATTAGGTGAATGTGATAAAATCATGACAACATCTAGAAATTTGGGAGGAGAAGCATATGACTCGTTCGTATGGTGGTATGGAAAACGTGACACCCGTTCCTTTTATTAGAAGAATTTTTTGGATGTCTTGCTAGAAAGATTATATAATGAACAAGAAGACAATGTCTATAATAAGTTTGTACATCTCAAGCATATGGTAATTGTAAGCTACTATACCCATGAATGCAAAGTATTGGCTACATGGAAAAGAGGATTCAATGAAGAACTAATTAAATGTATACATGAGGACTAAAGGACTATAGTTGTGTTGAAATTAAACTATGGAAACCGAACACTATTGAAGATGCTAGATCTGCGACAAGGCTTACTAAATGAAATAATAGACTCAGTAATACATCATTCATAGGTTTTGAGAAATCAAGAAAAAATTCAAAGTATAAATATATTCAATAAATATAACAGGTATATACCTCCCTAATTACAAGAGGATGGTAACCAATACCCAAATCCAGAGAAGAAGGAAAAAAAATGTTGTACATTTGGAGATAAATATACACTCGGATATAAATGCAACAGACAAAACATATACACTTGTGAAGCATAACATGAGGAAGAATTAACTAGTAGTGATTCAGATGAAGAGACTAACAAGGAAATTGAAGCCCCAAGCACATAACTAAAAGAAGAAGGCATGCCTAAAATTTCTATAGCTACATTCATAAGAATAACACAACCACAAACACTAAAATTAAGAGGACACAAAAATAAAGAAAATGTCACTATTGTAGTATACATAGGAAGAACCCATTGTTTTATAAATGAAAGTATTGCAAGGAAAATACATCTATTTGTGTAAACAATAGTAGACACAAGAGTCATGGTGGCAAAAAAAATAATATATAGAGTTAGAAAATGTCACAAGGATAAATTACAATTAAGCGATTATGAATTGGAGTCCAATTTCTACACAGTAGACCTAGGAGGAGCATATATTTATTTTGGAATACAATGACTACAAACATTGGGAAAATACACCAAAAATCATGAGAAGAAACTTATTAAGTCCAAATGTGCTAGTAGAAGATATAAATTGTTCAGATCTTGAGCACCTCCTATTCAACTTTTAACAAAAAATGAAAAATTTATTCGAAAAAAAGCACCAATATATATCACTCAATGTCAACAAATAGAGTTATTAACTACAAATGTAGTACAGCCACAACACCGAGAGGCTGCAACTTCAGTCCAATTGTATAAGAAGGGATTTTAGTAATTTCCTATGAATTTTCCATCAAATGAAAGATGTAAAATATTATAGAAGTTAAACCATATGTGACTCAAATTGTAACATCAAATCATACCAATATACTCATCCTCACAAAACGAAGATAGAGAGACTAATTCAAAGTGTGTTAAATTGTAGAGTTATTACGAAAATCATAAGCATGTATAAAACTCTCGTGGTACTGGTTCAAAAGAGGGATGGATATTTTATAATATGTATAAGAGATTGAGCTTCAAGAAAAACAACTATAAAAAAAATTGTGATTTGTTACACGAAATCCAAAATTACATAGTACTTCTTAAAGTTAGGTTTGAGGTCAATTTATTATCATATATGAGTAAGGTTGGAAGATGTCAAGAAGGATTATTTTAAAGCTCGTGAAGACAATTATGAATTGAAGGTGATTTTGTTTGAATTATCAAAGTCCTCAGATACATTTTAAGAAAATATGGATGATATTTTGCATCCATACTTACTAGAAAAAAAATTAGTTCTATACAAAATTATCAAAGTATACTTTTCTTGGAAAGGAGATCGAATACTTATGTCACATCATATTCAAGGAAGGGGTCGAGGTCAAAGATAGTAAAATCAAGGCAATCAAAGAATGGCTAAAACTATGAAATATATCAAAACACAGGAAATTTGTCAAAAACTATGAAAACTTGACTGCACCCCTATCAAACATGTTAAAGAAAAATGCCTTTGAATGGGGCACCAAAGCAGAAGAGTATTTTGTGACATTAAAACAAGTAATTTCATCTACTCCATTATTAGAAACTCCATTTTTTCCAAGCCTCTTATGGTATAATGTGATGCTTTAAGGTTCATACCTTGAGAAATATTAATACAAGATAACTTTCCAATAGATTTTGAAAATTGAAATTTCCACAAAAGGGAAATATTGAAGTATATATTACATAAAGAAATGTTTTCAATCATACAAGCATTAAATAAATTCCATCTGTTAGTGTCGGTCTTGAGCCCTCCATCAGTGATCAATAGCTCTTTGCATATGCATAGTTAGGTGTCTCATTCAGTATCAATTTTGCATCTCATTAGGCATGCCATAACACTGAATGGAGGAGCCGGTCTTTGTTCCCTTCTTGGCTTTGCTGGATCAGGTCATACAACAATGTAATTGAGTCATGCTTGTTCTTGTTTTTGTCTTGAGGTCCCATGGTCTTAGGTCTAGGGTTTTGAGTCAAAATCATTTCAAGGTAATGAGTCATGGTCAGTAAGTGCCCAGCAAGCCGGAAGGAGTTTTGTACATATGTTTCATTATCCTTTTCATCAGCTACAGCTCATTTTATGCCTTGGATTTAAAAACCCTGTTTTTTAAGTCCAAGGCCATGTGGAATTTGAAAAAATAAAGAAATTTTCAAAAATTTGTAAAAGTGCCGGCAACAACCCTAGTTCCTTCACTACAGTCCATCGGGCGGTAAACCTGCAAAAAGAACGGAGTCAAACGCATCCAAAGAGCTTATTTCAGGACAAAAAGACTCTAAACAGTGTTAAAGAGAAAAGCAAGTTCAAAACATTAGAAAGTGGGTTCTAAAGTTAAATTTTTTTTAAAATGAACCTATAAAAGCTATTATCCCTCTCTAGTCACTCTTATTGTGCAAATGGAAGTCAAAAATTTGTGTTAGAGGCAAGAGGAGGCAATTCAGGCAAGTTTCTGCAAATTACAAGGGTTAAACTGGTGCGCAACCAAACCACAGGTGTGCGCGACCACCTGGGTGGGCGCGACCAAACGGAGGCCAACGCACAATGTTAAATAACACGGGCGCGACCAAACGGAGGAGCGTGACCATTCTCAGAGCATGCGCGACCAAAAACTCTGTCTGCCGTAAAACTCACTCAAACGCCAAAATCACCCTCAAATTCTCTCAAATTGTTAAGCATACTTCACAGCATTTTTCAGGCAGGGCAGCGGTCAATTTGACTTCTTTATTCCACCTTGCTCAATAACACCATGTCAACCACTGAGACTAATGAGCAAGGTGATGACCGATCATCATCTTCTGAGATTGAGACATAGCAGAGGCCTCGTAGGGGAGGCAAGGGTGGTCACTACAAGAGGGAAGAGCCCACATCATTGACAGAGTTGCAGGCTTGCCCATTGGCAGTGTCTTGTTTTCAGCATATGGCTTGTTATCAGTTTTGTGAGAGGCTGTCACACATTCAGCATCACAGAGAGTTGGCCCGGTTGTTTGTCCTACATCTCCATGACAGGCAGGTCACCCTTGCAGGGGTGAATTTTGTGTTTTCTCCAGAGGCTATCACAGAGGCTACGGGGATACCCAATGTGGGTGAGGTGTGGCCGAAGCGTAAGTGGCTGGACCTAGTATACTATGAGCCATATGTCGGGCCTACATATGTGCACCACTTGTCAAGGAACTTTCCTATTAAGTTCCTCCGAGCAGAGTATATAGACATCATGAGACTCATTATGCACTACCTCACATGCGAGGGAAGATTCTCTCGAGTATTTTCTTGTCATATCCGCATGATGATGCACTTCACCAGAGTGAGGATGATGAACATCTCGGCATACTTATTTCACGACATTCAGAGGATGGCCACTACCTTTCGGAGACAGACCCCAGTACAGCAGCTTCGGAGCCTATGCCATCATGGTCTTATTCAGCTAGTAGTTTCCCATCAGCTGAGCCAGCAGTGCATTTCCTGGGTAGATTTTATCTCCCGTGAGTTCTTCACACAGCCAGAGCCAGAGGCAGTTCATGAGGAGGGAGGGCCATCACATCAGCCCGAGGTTAGTATTCCGAGACATGTGGTTTCTTCTCCTCGGGTCACTTATCAGAGAGGTCATAGGACCTTATTTGCAGCAGCTCGACGAGTACTTTCTCCACAGCCGGTGGAAGGGGTCTCGTCATCATTTTCAGAGCAGCGAGTGTTATCTCCACACCAGGTGGAAGGGGCCTCGCTTTCTTCATCGGCACAGGCAGTACGAGAGGGCAAGCAGCCCATGGTTGAGGATGAGGCAGTTGGCGAGGCACATGATGATTTCACTGGTCGTGATGCTCATTCTCCTTCCTCTTCAGATTTCTATGAGCTCATTAGGCAGAGAGAGGAAGAGAACCTTGTGTTGCAGCGGAAGCTTGAGATGGCTCAGTGGACTATCACTTATTTAGAGCAGCGAAACAAACAGCTGGAGACCGAGAAGGAGTTGGATGAGTTATGGAGGATTCGATTCGACCGAGTCATCAACCGCAGGAGGCCTGGGGACCCACTGCCCAAGGATAGAGAGTTATTGCTCATCCGAGCAAATTGGCACTTGGAGGGACTGTTAGACAAGGCAAACCGTGACAAAGAGCTACTCCGGAACATGAAGACACACTACTGGGCAAGATTACATGTTTGCAAGGCGAAAATGAAAATTCTCCAAAGAAAGCTATCGGAGGCCCGGAAAAGGAGGAAAAGGACAAATCCGCTCCGTATCTTGGCTGAAGCCTCCCTCAATCATCATGGTACTGATCAGCCTTGATCTAGCATCAAAATGTGAAAATTTTGAGAATTTTGGAGCATTTTGGAAATTTTTGGTAAAATTACAGGTTTTGCCCACGGTTTGGTCTCACCCCGGGTGAGACCATTTTGGAGGACTGCTCGGAATTTTGAAAACTTGGCATTTTTGGAAAGGGCATGCAAAAAGAAAAATTACCAATGCTTGGGAGAAGCCTGGTTTTGAGTTTTGAGCCTCCAAAAGCTCAAAATACATCAAAAAAATGACTTTCTGCCCACTTTTTGAGTTGCAGAAAGTGACCTTGGGAGAAATGGTTTTTGAGGGGTCAAATCAACACCAAATTCAGAAATTCCACTTGGGATGGAAAGTAGACAGGCCAAGCTTTCCCATGAGCCATATTGCACCTGATTTGGACCAGTGAAACCCACTCAAAAACAGCTGTGAAGGGGCGCGACCAGAACTTCCAGGGGCGCGACCAGAACTTCCAGATTTGCCAGAATTCACATTTTTGGTCAAAAAACACTGTTTTGACTATGGTTGATTATTTTTACTTGTAGATGATGGATAAATGTAATATTTTCATGGCACTTTGGTAGATTTTATCTTTCTTTACCCTTCTAGAAGCTTCCATGATGTAAAAAGTGAAAAATTAATGCATGGATGAGTTAGCTAAGTAATAGAGGCAAGTTGTTTGGCTGCCTATTTTCTAGTTCTTAGTTTAGAATTTGTTCAAACTGCTCCTAGAAAGCTGAGCTCGACCCCTAGAGGTGGGGAAAGGAGTTAGATGGTCTAGATGGTCTATATTATGCTCTCTCCTTCTCATTTTGATGGTTGGACTCTTGTGTAAGGAAGCTTTATTGTATATTGTGCATCTATTTCTGCAATTGAAGGCAAGGAAAGCCAGGGTTTTACAGACATATTTGAGGATTCTTGTGGATCTGATTGTTGATGGTGTGTTCTCTACATGTTCTTGTAAGTTTGTTTATGTGTTTCACATCTCTCTTATGCTTCTAAATTGGACAGATGAAGTGGTAAAGTTTGAACTCATGTTTTGACATGCTCAGCTTTTTAGTTTGTTCAATTTTAATTTTTTCTACTGTCTAGAGAGGATTCGAATTGTGTGTTTGCCCTCTTTAGCTTCTCCTCTATCATCTCTGATCATCCATCTCAGATTAAGGCATCAGCACTCATTCCTACCTTTCCCCTTAGATCCCCCTGTGAAAACTGTGCTCAATCCCCGCACCTTGAATTGCACTTCCACTAATTGCCACCAAAAACCCCAAAAATCATTAAATCAACCCCCTTTATCAATTTACTAGCCTAAAATCTTTATTATTAATTGGTCAGCCTAATCATATTGAAAGATCTATCGAATCTGACCCGAGAGAGCCTTCTCATACCTCGTAGGGCTAGCTACGAGGTGAAATGGTTTGATGTAGCCTTGAGAGTTTGTCTATCTCAGCCTAGGTGAATTCCAAGCGCTAACACCATCTATACCTCTTGGGAACAAAATTTTTTATTCATGCATATCAATACAATATTCAATTATTGTTACAACAAAATACATTATCTACTTAACAAAAAAATGGATGGATAAAATCTCCACCTTTGACATTGAAACAATACATAAAAGGGGGGTAATAAAATAGTGGCTAAGGCACTTTCATGAAGAGATGAAGACATAACAGTTAGTGTAGCACTAGTCGAGTAACTACCATCAGGAGTAAAAATGGCTTGCATGCTGCAACTAGCACACAATGCATTTGTGTTGTCTGTTTCATTTGGCCGTAAGGACATATCTGATAATATCGAATCATTGACCACCACGTTTCAAAAAGTACATAAACCAAATAAATGTTTTAAGAAGCGGACATTTGAGCATTAGACCAAACCCATAAATACTTCTATGTTTTAAATAACATCATTTTTGGAAAAAAAAAATTGAATTTTGTAATGGACATCATCCCCAACTTCTACTATTGTTCTAAAATGAACATTTTCTGTACACCAAGTTGGAAAAGAAAGATAAAATAAAATTCTTACTGGTCATGCAATTTCACCATTCATAGATTAATGTCAAGCCGATAAAAAGTTTTCTTTAAATGAGTTATTGGCTATAATTCCAACAATATTGCAATAATATTGAAACCATGAGAAATTGAGATAAGTTATTAAACAATGAGAAATTTAGATGAGTTATTAACACCATCTCTTTTAGGCATATGATGGTTGGTAAGTTAAGCTTTTGATCGAATTGACAAGAAATAAACAATAGAGTTAAGGCTTCTGTGATCCATATCGGTTTTAGAGAAGATTCTTCGGCGAAAATCACATGGAAACTCATCTGTGATTTTTGAGTTTCCATGTGATTTTCGCCGAAGAAATAAACAATCAGTATCTTTACATATTAACCCTTTCAGATTTCAGCAATATAAATTGGTAGTCATTGATAGTCATTGGACCTCATTCGAAATCACATGGACAATATTGGAAACGCATTTTTGATATAAGGGATTGTGTTTAGGATTGCATGAGACCTATACAACTCTGCTTGGGGTAGAGGATAACTAGGAAGTAATCACGTGTAATAGTATATGCTCAAAAACCAATTCTATGGTTATATGTAAAAAAATAAAAAAGTGACAAAAGGGGTTGCAAGAGTTTAATGAGTACTGTCTGATTGGAGTCTGAGATAGATAGTGTTATTAATAATGTGGATAAACAAAAGATATTGGTTAGTGTGGTTATGACAATGGAGCCGACATAGTTCTCTAATTGGAGATGAATAGATGTCATTTTTAAACTGTATTATTATGTTATAAGTATCTAATGACTCATTGAATCAACATTAGATTCTAAGCAATTATTTGCAGAACCATTTGGTTGCTAAACTCTTTACTATCTAGTTTTGAATGAAATTAACCAGCATCACTATATTATCGATTAATGAGTATTGTAATTTTGTGTTCAAGTCCTATTGTTTCTTATACTCATTGAAAATCCTATATCATAATTTTCCCCCAAGGGTCAACTCCAGGCTACCATCTATGTTCATGTTATCTGGATCATCTAAGTTCTTTATGATCTCTAGGAATTCTCTTAAGAACTTTTCTACTAATTATTTTATTAAGAAAGGAGTTTAGTGTCTTATAAGCATATGTCATGATTTTTTACAATAATATTCTAAAGGGTAGAGATGAAAATTTTTATATTTTACATTAACTTTGTGTTTCGTTGTGGTTTTTATTTTTTTTCCTCTCCATTATAGCAGAGAAAAGGATTTAAAATTTACTTTACATATTAAGGAAACATAAGGACACGGTACATAACCTATTCCCATATATGTTTTCCTTACAATGTCACTAAAAAAATAAAATATTATAAACGTTACTCAAGTTACCAATACTACAAGTCAAATTAATAATAAGGTAGGGGATAGTTTGTTTGGCATGAGGAATTATGAAGACAATTTGGTAGATATAAAATGTTTAAGGGAAGAGTTAGGTTCTATGATCTTTTACCAATTTTTTTCAAAGTGTAGTTATTGATGAGGATAAGGAAAAATATAATTGATAGTTTAAGTTTTGGTAGTTATAAGATGAGGATTTTATTAAAATTTTTAACTTCCATTATAAGAAGTACCATTCTCTACATCCTCAATGAGCATGCAAAAGAAATTTCCCATCATTAAATATAATAAAAGACATCATGACCCAACAGGTTCAATAAACAAATATTAGAGGTGCTTGATTGAAAAGGGTGGAGGCTAAAGATATTATATAGAGAAGAAAATGGTCTCTTCTCAATGAGAAGAGTTTATAAGAAGTGAGCAATCTCTTGTAGGAAGGATTTGAAATAAAAACATTAAAATATTTGGCTAACAAAAATGTCACCCCTTTTGGTAAGTTCTCCAAATCATCAACACGTATCTCATACTTGTCAAAGAAAATTAGCATGATCAAATGCTTTGGGTAGTTATGAAGGAAGATATATTCTCTATAATAAATAACCTTTGGACAGATTACTGTTTCCTCGTTTTTTTTTTATTTAGTTGTGAGGATTAAATCTAGGTATGGAGGATTCTAAATTGATATCACCATGTAATGTGTGGTTTATAATATAATTTGAAAATGGATTGTAGTAAAAATGGAGCCTACTTTATCAGATTGTGTCTCCACAAAATAATTTTTTTTTCATTAGGAAGGAAAACTGAAAAGGAAATTGTCATGGCTCAAGAAGGCATACATAATGTGCTCATGTTAAAAGTTATTATGGTATATTGGCATATGTTAGATCATATGCTAAAGGAAATACTCTGTTTGACTTAGAAACTACATTTAACTACCAATGGAGACGAACAAGTAAATATAATGGATTTCATTTGAGAAACCTCTAGAGGATTATGCTCCCATAGAGGTGGGTGAGTTGAGGTTCAAAAGTCATCAATATCTTAGGGAAATCTCTTGCAAACTTGAAATCCATTTCAAATAACAATGTGTGGAGGAAGATTTTGCTAAAAAAGTGTATTAATATTAATACTGAGATTGTTTAAAGATTAGGGGTCTCAAATCAATGGAAGTTTCAGAGAACTTCTTCCTTGTTATTTACAAATTGCTAGCATAGAAGGTAGGATTGGGTATGACAAATTGAGTTAGGGTTGATGGTATTATGGAATGTATTTTTGATGATTCTCTTCTCGAAGAAATTTTTGGAAATAACACTGAGAAGGGGGGTCAATCAGTATTATCAGGTTAATAGTTTTATTTCCCAAACAGATTTTTATACGCTACTTCAGTTAAGTGAACCAGCATCTACATGCGACTATACTTAAAGCAACCAATGTATATGTGGAGAACTTTTCAATTACCCAATTTATCATGCATTGAACTTTAACCAATATATCAGATATTTATTAGACAGTGCAGTAAAAGAAAAATAAATCATCACACATAAGAAACACACATGAACACAAATATATAAGGTGGAAACCCAATGTGGGTAAAAACCACCTTCTGTTGTCGTCTCTGTCTTCTTTTAATAATAAGAAAATACCTTTATAATCTTGTACTTGTGTATACTTATACCAGTATCCATGCTTCTACCTGCAGAAGGTTGCAACCTTCTCTCATTCTCCAGCTTCTACTTGAAGCAAGCTACAACCCCCTAACTCTTGTACTAGTTGATATGTTTACTAATACGTAGGTAGTGACCTACAGAAGGGTATGACCTTCTTTCTTCCTTCAAGGACCACGTTTCATAAGTTTTGAGACTGGATCCATCAACAAAATCATAATTCAATCATCAAATACATCTGCATCAACCAATCAATGAAACCCATCCCAACCACAACTGAATAAATCAATAATTTTGACAACCCATCGTTAGATCACAATCAATCTCATCATTCAAAATACTCTCACCAGAATACAGTAACCAGAACCCAGAACTCTGTAACAGCAAACAGAAACAATTGAAACATACTTTATGAGGTATACGCTACTTTCATGTGTCAAACTTACATGTATATGCGCTTTTATCAAAGCCAGCCAGTGTACACATCTACAAATAGTATTTCATAATTCTCCACTATTGTGGACTTCAGTTATACCCAGATCATAATATTTACAAAAAAACACATGCATCAGTATTCAGATCTAGACTATATATGATCAAACCACATAATGATAATTCATTTCAAGCCTTAAGATGCCGATCTAATGAATCCATCATTAGATCTTATCCTTCATTAACCACTAAGGTTCATCCTCGGTTCAGATCAAGCACAACACCATAAGCCAATAACCTACATACTAGATCTCACACTTCATTAGATATTCGATACTTGCACATTTGGCCTAATGATCTTCTCCTCCTTTTATAGTTTTAGGCCTTTCTTAAGACCATGGACCAAAACCACTTAGGACCAATACCTTCGACCAAATACCTAGAGTCAATACCTCAGAACAGATACCTTGGACCAACACCATGGATCAAAATACCACGGACCAAATACCTCGGACCAAAAACTTAGTTTTCCAAGATATACGTGATTTTCCTTCTGTGAAAGTGTGTGTGTACATATATGCTACTTGTGGTCAGTGAACCTACGTGTATACATAGCTTGGTCAAGGTGAACCTGCGTATAGCTCTCTTTCTTCATTCTTTGTAGTCTGATCTATAATTCTTTGTTTTTAACCTATTGTATTGTGATCTTTCATCTGAGTGAGTTGTCATCAAGGAAAACACCTGTATCATAATGCCAACAATATCCCCCTTTGGACTTGATGGCAACAACAACAAAACCAAGTCACTCTCCCCCTTTGACATCAAGGGCAAAGGGTCATGCTCCCTCTTTGACATACATTATGCTAGACATGCTCCCCCCGAGTACATGCTAAATTCTATGATATGCTGAAATGTACTGATTGAGCTCCCATGATTCAGTCCATGCTCCCCCTGAGCACAAGAAAATTCTGCAAAAATACTCTCTAAAAGAATAACATGACTCTATAACTCAACTATGTGAGGATGACCTTCCTATCACCAATGACTCATACATACATCCATCTCCCAACCAGGTGGGGATATACCCAATTTGACTCATCCACCCAAACAAGTGGGGATATACCAATTGTTTATACATGACAAAAACAAGAAATATTACATCATCCATCCCATGTAAAGTGGGGATATAAATTACATCATTTATCCAGAAGGACCCATTAAAATGTATGAGAAGACATATCATACCATAGACTTTTACATGACTTGAGTGGCAAATGGTATAAACATCTAAAGCCATAGTTGGACTCAACAACCATAATGCCAACAATGTTGAATGTACATGAAGGCTAATGCTCCCCCTAAACCGGTGTTACCTGTGCATTGTTAACAGGTCAAAAATCAAGGCATCTTTGTTAGTGAGATAAAATTAATAAACAGAGCATATTAATCATCAATATCAGTCAGAGCATCCATATCAGAGCTTTCCACACTTCGTTTCTTGTCTAAAAAACATATATGCTCATTAACCCACAGAAACTAGTGTGTGTATGCGTGTAGACCTCAGGAAACACCCATATAATCACCTTTCTTTGAAAAGTTTGATTTAACAGTAGGATGATGCAACAACTACTCCCAGCTTTTATTTGAGATATTCAAATGTCTCTTTGGGTAGCGATTTAGTGAATATATCAACAACCTGTTCTTTGTAGGGAACATATTCTAATTTGACCTTTTGTTCAAGCACTTGTTCACATAGAAAAAGGTATTTGATGGGTATGTGCTTCGTCTTGGAGTTCATGACTAGATTCTTTGAAATATTGATGGCACTTGTATTATCACATAGAATGGAGATGGGTGGAGTACATGTGATCTGAATGTCTTACAATGTTTGCATCATCTAAATTAGTTGTGTGCAGCGAGATTCAGCAGCCACATATTCTACTTTAGCTGTAGATAATGCAATCGAACTTTATTTTATTGTTGAACCAAGACACTAACTTGGAACCCATATAGAGTGCACCATCACTAGTTCCTTTTCTTTCATCAACACTTCCCGCCCAATCTACATTTGTATATGCATGAAGAGTAATATCTCTATCTCTAGGATACCATAAACCAAAGTTCCATGTTCCTTGAGGATATTTGAAAATCCTTTTGACTACTTGAAGGTGTGATTCCTTTGGATTTTCTTGGAATCTTCCAACTATTCCTACTACATGCATGATGTCAGGTTGGGTACCTATTAGATAGAGCAGACTACCAATCATGGATCTATAAGTTGGTTGATGTACTACTGTTGATTCATCATTTGAGCTAAGACTGCATCATGTTACCATTGGGGTACATACAGTTTTAGAATATTCCATGTCATACATTTTCAAGATCTGTTTGAGAGATTTGGTTTGTGAAAGAAAAATACTATCTTTATTTTGTTGAACTTGTAGAACAAGAAAATAGGTAAGCTCACCAAGCAAGGACATTTCAAATTCTTGCTACATTACTGAAGAAAAATTCTGACTCATGGATTCTTCATTGCTACCAAAAATGATATCATCAACATAAACACCAATTATTAGCAATTTATCGGCATCAATCTTTGTATATAGATTGCTATCTGTTGATCCTTTTGAAAACCCATGTTGGTGGAGATATTTTACAAGGCGGTAATACCAGGCCCTTGGAGCTTGTTTTAGACCATAGAGAGCATTTCTAAGTCCGCATACAAGTTATGCAAAATTTCCAAGAATGAATCCTTCTGGTTGTTCAATATAGACTTCTTCTTCTAAGTCTCCATTAAGGAAGGTAGATTTTACATCCATTTGGTATACTTTGAATTTATGAAAGCTAGAAAGAGGAAGAAACATCTGGCTTCAAGTGTAGCAACAGGTGCAAAAGTTTCTTCAAAATATATACCTTCTTGTTGACCATATCCTTTACAAAAAAGTATGGCCTTGTTTCTAATAACTTCTCCATTTTCATTTAGCTTGTTTTTGAATATCCATTTAGTTCCTATGATAATTTTATTATGAGGTCTAGGAACTAATTCCCAAGTATTATTCTTTTCAATTTTCTCAAGTTCTTCATTCATGGCCTGGACCCAACATTCATCTTTCCATGCTTCATTTACATTTTTAGGTTCGGTGGAGGATAATAATGCTAGATAGCTTGAGGTTTCTATAATAGTTCTTCTTGTCTATACAACTGCCTCTTTTTCCCCTAAATTTGAGTTTCTGGATGATTTTTCTGAACATACCTGGAAAAATTCTTTTCTTCTACTGTTATCTCTTCTTTTGGTGCTTCATTGGTTTCTTCTTCAAAATCAGTGTGATTTGATGTGGGAAAATAATCCCCATCTTTTTCATTGTCATAATCTTTGGTTTTTATCTATTTTGAATGTTTGCATGCTTCATCAACTACAACATCAATACTTTCAAGAATTTCCCAAGTCTTTTATTATAACATTTATATCCTTTACTTCGAGAAGAGTAACCAAGAAGAATATCTTCACCTGCTTTGGGCTCAAACTTACAAAGATTTTTATTAGTCCTTTCGATATAACATTTTCTTCCAAAAACTTTAAAGTATTTTATAGTAGGAGTCTTACCATACCAAAGTTCATGTGAAGTTTGAGTGTTGTTTAGCAGAACATTTTCTTGGTTGAGAATAGTTACAGCGGCGAATGGAGCTTCAACCCAGAAGGTTGCAGGTATTCCAGATTCTAGCATAGCTCAAGCCATTTGTTGAACAATTCTGTTCATTCTTTCTACCACTCCATTTTGTTGAGGAGTCCTTCCAGTGGAGAACTACCATTTTATTCCATGTTGTTCACAAAAGTCAAAGAATTCATCCAAGGTAAATTCCCCTCCTCGATCATATCTGAGGCATTTTATTTTGTGATCTGATTCATTTTCAACCAAAGCTTTGAAGGCTTTGAACTTTTCAAATGCTTCATCTTTATGATTTAGAAGACCTATCCAACACATTCTGGAAAAATCATCAATGAAAAAATAAAGTATTCTTCTCCAAGAGGTGACTTTTCCCTTGATGGTTGACATAAATCAGTATGGACAAGTTCAAGAGTCTTACTAGCTAACCCTTCCTTTCTAATGAAGTGAGCTCTGGTTTGCTTATCGAATTGACATGGTTTGAATATTGTATTTTCAGGGATGTTGATATCTATAAGATCATGAACAACATGGAATTTGCATGATTTTCTTATTTGAGAAAATCTTAGATGTCCCAATCTTCTATACCAAAACCCGTTTTCATCATTTTTTCTTAGATAGAACTATTGTTGTCCTCCCTTGAGTATGCATAATTTGTTCGGAGTTCTTGTACCTTTGATCGCAGTTTCTCCTATATCAAGCTAATGAACAACACATCCATTTGATCGAAACACCACTTCATTTCCTTGATTACACATTCGAATGACACTCAATGGGTTATGCTTTAGACCATCTACATACATAACATTCCCATATTTAACTTTTCCTTTCATGAAAACAGACCCTTTACCTTTTAGGATAGCAGGAGTGTCATTTCCAAATGAGACATTCTTTTCCTTTTTCTAAGGCATTATATGATTGAAGTTTTTCTTTGTCACTTGCCATGTGTTTTGACCATCCACTGTTGATGTACCACTGATTTTCTTGTCCCTCTGCATACAAGGCTATACCACATCTTTCTATTTGAGGTTCTTTCCTTCTCCATATCTTGGGATTTAATGGAGCTTGCTCCTTTTGAGTTCATTGCCAAAATTTTCTCCTGCATTCAGATTCTTCATGCCCAAAGTTGTTACAGATTAAGCATTTTATATCATTTTCAAGAAGGGAAAATATATTATAGGAAATTCGCTTGATCACTGTTACATTCCTTTGGTTTTGTGCTTTTCTAGTCACGATGCTTTTGTAAGCAACACATTCAACAGCTTTGTGTCCAAAATTATGACATGAGAAACATTGACCATTAATGAAGTTCCTGCGATTATCGAATCTATTTACCTGGTGATTGTAGTTTCTATTGATATTCATCTTTCGATCAAACCGAGAATGGTTTACCTGAGGCTGGTTGTGGCTTCTATTCATCCTTGAAGAAAATTGAGTCTGATTTACATGGTGATCTGCTTTATGCCTTTGCTGACGATGGTCATAATGTTCACTATTCTTTGTTGCATCAAGATAGCTTTTAGAGGAGGTTGATGGCTTTTGGGATTGAGATACTTCTTCAGTATATCAAAGACTTTTCTTTATCAGAGGAGAACGCTACACCTTGATAATTTTATTTAAGGTTTAAGATCCTTTAGCAAATTGAAGATTGAGAGATTTCGTTTCCTCAATAGACTTTCTTAGACCCACAATTTCACATTCTAGTTTTTCATTGTGTTTTTCCTTTCCAGCAAGTTGTTATGTCAAGGTATCTATAATCATATTCTTTTCTTCTAAACTGATTTTGATTTTACATATTTCTTCATGAAGGTCACCTTCTTCTAAAACATCCCAAAAATTATCATCGTCATAATCCATTAGAAGTCTATAGTCATTACTATTTTCATCTTCATCACTATTTGATAAACCATTGCTATCTTCATGAGTATAGTAACTCTTTTTACTTACAACTTGTTTTGTATTCCATTTTGCATAGTCCTTCCCTTTATCGGATTTATCTTTATGAGGATATTTGGCAGCATAATGACTGACTCTACCACAGGCAAAACATTTGAAGGGTAGTTTACCTGTAAATCTTCCGGAACCTCACTCAAGCTTCTTGACAAAGTTTACTTCATCATTTTCTTCTAAAATATGTCCTGATTCATTGAGTTCTTCCTTTATTTTTGTTGAAGCTTTAAATATGGCTTGTCTTATATCTGATGGACCTCCTTTTCTCATCTTAAAGGCAGTTAAGATTCCATGAAGCTGTGTCATAGTGATATTCTGCAGATCTTGTTTTTCTTCTATGGCAGACACTTTTGATTCAAATTTAGCAGACAACGATCTTAAAACTTTCTCAACTAAGGTAACTTCCTTTATATCTTCACCCAGATTCTTCATATAATTGATAACCTCATCTATACATAAGAAGTAACTAGCTATACTTTCATCGTTGTGCATATTAAGAGTTTCATATTGAATTCTGAGAGTTTGAAGTTTAGCATGTTTTACCTGAGAGTCTCTTTCATAGCTCAGAAGGATTTTGTCCCATATTTCTTTAGCTGATTTGAGATGCATAACTTTGAAAAACTTTGATTGTGACAGACTTCCCAATAATGTATTGACAACCCTAGCAGCGGTTTCATATTGATTTTTACCTACCATATATGTAGGAATTGTTGATGGAAATGTAGATCCTCCTTCCATGATTTTGCAGACATCTATTCCAAGTAATTGTAGATAGGTTGTGCTTCTTATCTTCCAATAAACAAAGTTTCTCCCATCAAAGATTGGCGGTCTGATGGATCCCATGCATTCTTGATTACTCATGATGACATATCTCCCTTCAAGCGATCAAGCTTCTTCTGAAGGACCTGCTCTGATACCAATTGTTGGAAATAATACTGAGAGGGGGGGTGAATTAGTGTTATCATGTTAATAATTTTATTTCCCAAACATATTTGTATATGCTACTTCAGCTATGTGAACCAGTGTGTACACGCGACTGTACTTAAAGCAACAAACGTATATGCAGAGAACTTTTCATTTACCCAATTTATCATGCTTTGAACTTTAACTAGTATATTAGAGATTTATTAGACAATGCAGTAAGATCAGAATAAAGCATCACACATAAGAAACACACATGAACACCAAGATATAATGTGGAAACCCAATGTGGGGAAAAGCCACCTCCTGTTGTCATCTCTATCGTCTTTTAATAATAAGAAAAATTGTTTGCAATATTGTATTGGTGTAGACTTATACCAGTACGCAAGCTTCTACGGGCAGGAGGTTACAACCTTCTCTCTTTCTCTAGCTTCTCTGGAAGGGAGCTACAACACCCTAACTCTTGTACTAGCTAATATGTTTACTAGTACGTAGGTGGTGACCTACAGAAGGCTACAACCTTCTTTCTTCCTTCAAGGACCACGTTTTATAAATTTTGAGACTGAATCCATCAACAAAATCATAATTCAATCATCAAATACATCTACATCAACCAGTCACTGAAACTCAACCAAAACTGAATCAGTTAATCATTTTGACAACCCCTCGTTAAATCACAATAAATTTGATCCTTCAGAATACTCTCACCAGAATATAGTAACCAGAACCCAAAACTCTACAATAGCAAACAGAAAAACTGAAACATACTTTATGAGGTATATGCTACTTCCATGTGTCGAACCTATGTGTATATGTGATTTTATCAAATCCAACCAACATACACATTTGCAAATATTAATTCATAATTCTGCAGCTTTTCTGTACTTCAGTTATACCCAGATCATAATATTTACAGAATAACACATGCATCAGTATTGAAATCTAGACTTTACATGATCAAACCACATAGTGATAATTCATTTCAAGCCTTAAGATCTCGATCTATCATTATATCTTATCCTTCATCAACTGCTAAGGTTCATCCTTAGTTCAGATCAAGCACAACACCATAAGCCAATAACCTACATACTAGATCTCACACTTCATCAAATATTCGATACTTGCACATCTGGCCTAATGATCTTCTCCTCCTTTTATAGTTTTAGGTCTTTCTCAATAACATGGACCAAAACCACTTAGGACTAATACCTTGGACAAAATACCTAGGGTCAATACCTCAGACCAGATACCTTTGACCAATACCATGGATCAAAATACCATGGACCAAATACCTCGAACCAAAAACTTAGTTTTCCAAGTTATACATGCTTTTCCTTCTATGAAAGTGCATGTGTACGTATACGCTACTTGTGGGCAGTGAACCTGCATGTATACACAGCTTGGTCAAAGTGAACCTGCGTATACCTCTCTTTCTTCATTCTTTGTAGTATGATCTGTAATTCTTTGTTGTTAATCTATTGTACTATGATCTTTCATATGAGTGAGTTTCCATTAAGGATAACACCTATATCATAATGCCAACAGAAATAATTGTGTCTTTCAACATCGAGATCAACTTACTTTATCCAAATTATGGAACAAATTTTAGCCTCCATTTGGAAATAACGTTTTTTATCTTCTCGTTAGATAGGTTTTCCTTACCAATGGAGGTTGAGATGGGGATGGTTTTCTCATGGTATTTCTTGTTCAAACATCATGATTATAGAGAAAGTGTATGAAATTTCATGGGCTTATAATAAATGTATAGGTTTCTATAGAAGAAAAAGATGTATATCAAGCCATCGTGTAATAGAGGATCATGAACCCTAAATCATTGTGTAAAACTTTTAATAAGATTAATATTTCACATAAAAGAATCATAATAATGAGGCTAGTATTCAATGGGAATATTTTTGTTGAGTTTGAGGTTGGAGGTTTCTTCAAGGAGATGGGGGCTTCTAAAGGGACAAATTGTCAACTATCAATAAGAGGCGAATGGAAAGGCATAATGATAAACTCATATGGACAATATGTGATGCATTCATATTAATTGAAGTTTCAAATTTAATAAGGAATCCACAAAATTGGAAGTAGGGAAACGAGGGATCTAGAGAAGTCTATTTACATTACGGGAATGGCTTTTGTTTTTTTTTTTGTTTACAAGTGGGAGGGGTAGAAGAGACCTAGCCATAAGCTAAAAAACAATTTCATGCACTTAGGAAGGACCAACAAGATGAAAAGAAGAATTAAAGCCCTAGTTATAGGTTTAGTTAGTCTAGCTGCAACTAAGAAAGGAAGCTACAAGTGATACAAAGAAGAGTAAGGGTTAAAGGAGAAAGTTGCAAGTGTGAAAAGGTAGGTCAGAGGCTTGATATACTATTTTGGGCTCGGTAATCGAAGATCGTAGCCAAAAATAAAGTTCGAAGGTCTATAGTTTAGGCATGAGTTGAGGAAGAGCTAGGCCATGCTATATTTATAATATAAAAAAAAACTCAACAACAAGGTAAGATACACATAGGATGAGGCCTATGTTAGGCCTTGTTCCCTTACCCACAACATGGACAAGTGAGGCCACAAGCTTGTGGTGGATAGTGAAGGGTTTTTGTAGTAAGAAAGGGTTACATAGGGACTTCGTAAGGTTCTTTGAGTCCTAAAGGAGCTAGCCATAGGTTTGAATGAAGGTTGTGGTGATTGGAAGGAATGGAAAATCCCTAGGTAACCATAGAAAGGGTTTTATTTTTTGATATAGTAAAGAGCTAAAAGGAAATGCTTTGTCTTATTTCTTTAAAATCATATGGGGAATTGTATAGGGTCACTTTCTGTGGTATCGAAGCCTAGTATTTCTTATTAAGGGACTAATAAGAAATCATATTTGGGCATTAATTCTCATGTAGTGTGCATGATATGACTTCTCATATAATTTCCACTATGAAAATGTTGTTACTAAAGTTAGGCATTTAAGTGTGTTGTGTTTTCTAACTAAAATATAGACCAAAGTTAGCATGCGTGGATTTGTAACAATTTTGACATGGAATTTTCTCCAAAAGAAGATTTTGGAGGGTCAATGGATGTAGGTTGGAAGGAATTGAATAGGTTTCTAGGCTAGTGTTTGTTTTGGATGTCTTGAAACATTTTCACTAAAACTTTATGTCCAAAATGGGACTAATTGAAGAAATGAAGGTACACCTCTCATAGATAGGATCTAGGAATCATTTTCAAGGGTTTATCCTTATGCTTTTAGTGAAGGAACCTATAGAATATACATTTAATTGAATTTGAATGTAAAAACACATTTTTTAGTTGGGAAAAAAAAAGAACCAAAAACTAAATAACACCACCCAAAAATAATACAAATCAAAGTGAAAGTAAGGTATAAAAGATAAATGATATTTTACTTTATAGTTAAAATAAAATATGACTATGTTACTTTTTATAGGACTATTGCCATCCAGATAGAGATGGATGATGACCATTTAGATTATTAAAAAAACTATGTTCAATCTAAGATAGATATTTCTTTAATTCATTTTCAAAAGAAGTGGTTAGCTTACGGCTAATGCTTCACAGATTCCTACTATATCAGAGTCTCATCCGTAAAAACCTCCGCAAAAATCTATTCTACAAAGCCAACCCATGAAGAGTGTCAAATTTTTTGTCCAAGGGCTCCTTCTTGCCCCTCCAGCTACAAGAGGAAATGGAAATGTCATTTCATATAGATATAAAATATTGAATAGATATCTTATCTCAAAAAATAAAACTTTCACAAAAATAATATGCATAATCAAATATAAAATATTGTTATATTCAAGTATGCTTAATTTTGTAAAGACTACGCCATATATTTATAACTAACGTTCAAACTAGTGAATGGAAAATACAGTTAGAACTATGTCAAAATATATAATAATATAAAATAAAATAAAACAACAAATATAAATAATTCACATGCCATTTACATACCACTATCACGTCCATGTGTATAGAATACAATTAGTGCCATTTGAACATTTGGTGTTTGAAAAACCCCTTGTGATAAAATACATCTATGTAAAAATATTTAAATTATCCCACAATACATACATAACTAAAACAAAAATTGAAAAAAAAAAAAATTAAGATCAAATAATAATAAAAAAATTAAAATTCTTTTCACAATTTTCATTTTTCTCTAATAATTCATCATGTGTATGTCCTTGTAAAACTATTATAATTTAAAAATATATATACTTAGCATAAAAAAATATTTACAATGAGCGCTATAAAAAAGTAAGTTGTACATGACATATCTTAAAAGAAAATTAGAGGTACTCCCAAGATTTAAAAAATTAATTATTGTGTTATACACTTTTTTTCATATCTCTCACACACATGTAATAACTATACAACCATTCATGACTATTTGAGGGATACATTTAAAAGAAAAACAAATATATAATGTTTTATATGTGATACCTTTTTCTATATATTGAAAAAAGATATATAATGTTGTATATAAATATATAAATAAGGGAGATTATTGTTAGATGGATATTATTTTTATACCAAATAACAACATTAATGGTCACATTTTAGTTCCTACAATAGTAACCATACATCTTTCTTAACTATTACTTAGAAAATATTCCATCACATGTGATAATGCTTCCTACACTAAAATTAGAGACACTACCCTAGTGAACAACAATTTTTTTTGGCCATGTGTATTTTTGTATTTTCCTTCATCTAGAAAAAGGTAATAAAATTTGTTAATCCATATTGTTGTTCAACACTCACATCCATATTCTTGTTCAAAACCCTCCATATTTTGTAGGCTAGATGGGATGATGATAGATTATTTGTAACACTAGAATTTCAATGTATTGGCAAAAAATCATAAATTTCATTATTCTTAATGTTGTAAAATTTTCATAACATGCAACTAAACTCCCAAAATGGTGTACTAAAAATATCATACACATAAAACATTGACTCAAAACAAAAACTCATTCTTGTAAATACATATTCCTACCAAGGTATGGGAATCCTTTTCTCACATCCCAAAATATTTTAGAATGTGACCATTAGAAAAATTCAAACAATTAACCTTTTCTCTGTTGAGGATAATGCTCAAAATAAGCTATGTAATTGCTGACAAATTAGCCAGCAAATTTTTTGTTCTGAGTTATCAGAATTAGGGAAGCAAATTTACAGATGTAGTCACTTATCATTCAACAAATTATTAGGGACAATAGGTTAGTCACATAATGGATAATCAAATTAGAAATATGTTGGCTATATAATAATGTATGCATTGCTCCTATGTAGATATGAGATTTCAATGAGAGTTTAGCGCATGGATTGAGAATCAGACTTCTCTTGTTTTTGTTCATTAGTTGTGATTATGTTTTCATATGTATGCTCTTGATATATTTAACATGGTACCAGAGGTAGGTTAAGGAAGATGATTTATATGTAAAGTGTGTGTTGTTGGTAGGAGGTTTAAAAAGTTTGTGAAATCCATTTGCAAGAGTTCTCATAATTTTTTGGAGCCTATGCAGATTCAAGTTATTGGTGGGAGCGCTAAGTAGTTAGAAGAAATAGCCAACAATATAAATATTTCTCAGGCACAAATACGAGTGTTTAAAGGTGAGAACTTTGGTTTTTCAGCATTAAGATGAAAGCATTATTTCTTTCACAAGATTTGTGGGATTTCATAGAGAATGGATATACATAACCAAATGCTAAAACAATTTCCCACTAGACTCAAGACCAAACAAATCAACTAAAGGAAATCGTAAGAAAGATTCAAAGGCTCTTTTCTTAATCTAGTAAGAAGAAAGCAATGCATGATTCTATTTTTCCAGGCTACTTCGAGTAACAAAATGAAAGGAGGCATGGGATGCTTTGTAGCAAGCATATCAAGGAAGTGATAAGGTAAAAATTGTTAAGTTGCTTTCATTAAGAAGAGAATTTGAAACCTTGTGCATGCAAAACTCTGAATCTATTCAATATTTTCTCACTATAGTTATGGGTATAATGAATGAAATTAGGTCTTATGGAGAAGATTTAAAAGATCAAAAAAATGTTGAGAAGATTTTAAGAAGCTTGTCTGCAAAATTTGATGGGGTTGTTGCTGCTATTGAGGAGTCTAAGGATCTAACTCAGTGGTCTGTGAATGGGATAATGGGGTCTCTTAAATCTCATGAGAAAAGAATCAATAGATCTTTTGAAAAGTCTATTGAGTAAGCTTTTCAAGCAAGAGGAAATATTTTCAAAGAAAAAAGTAGTTCCTCTCATGAGGAAAGCAAGAAACTTTTGGAAGAGGAAGAGGATAAACATAAAGAGGAGGCAGAGGCAGAGGAAGACTTTTTCTTGCATACAACAAAATAAGAGGTAATGACGACAATGATGGAGGTAAAATATTTAATAAATCCCAATTTTAGTGTTTTTATTGTAAAATATTTAGCCATTATGAAATAAATTGCTCGGAAAAACAAAAACAACAAGTTAATTTTTCTGAAGAAAAAGAAGAGGTTGGCACTTTGGAATTTGATTCAACTAATAATGTTTCCAAAGAGGTGTGGCATATGGATAGTGGTTTCAGCAATCACACGATAGGAAACAAAAATGGCTTTGTAGAGATAGATGAATCTATAAAATTTGATGTACTATTGGGGTATGACAAGCCAGTTAAAGCTGAAGGTAAGGGAACAATTGCTGTGAAGACAAAATAAGGAAAACAAAAGCACATTAATGATGTTTTATATGTTCCTGGTCTAGCACATAATTTATTGAGTGTGGGGAAGCTCCTTGAAAGGGATATTTAATTGTTTTCATGGACAAGCAATGCATAATCTATGATGAAAATCATCACAGTAAAATTATTGCTAAGACTAATATGCTACAAAATATAATTTTTGCTTTCAATCTCCCTTGTGAAGCAAGTACAACATTAAATGTTGCTTATCATGATAGTTCCTAGCTATGGCACATAAGGTATGGACATTTGAATATGGAAGGCTTGAAATTGTTATATAACAAGAAAATGGTCAAAGGGTTACTACTTATTGGTTCTACTAATAAAGTGTGTGAAGGGTGTATTCTTCGTAAGCAACATAGAGATTCATTTTAAGTAGGAAAATCATGGAGAGCAAGTAAACTATTGGAACTAGTGCATGCAGATATATGTGGCCTGATGAAAACCTTGTCTCTAAACAAAAATAAGTATTTCATTATTTTTGTGGATGATTTTAGTAGAAGAACATGAGTATATTTCATTAAAGAAAAATATGATTCATTTGTCATATTTCAACAATTTAAATCGCTTATGGAAAAGAAAAGTGATTACTCGTAGATAGAGGGGGAGAATTCACTTCTAATAAGTTTAATTCTTATTGTAAAATGAATGGCATTCAAAGGCAATTGGCAGCTACTTATACTCCCCAAAATAATGGCATTGTTGAATATAAGAATAGAACAATTGTTGAGATGACTAGGAGCATGATGAAAGCTAAAAACATTCCAAACATTTTTTGGGCTAAAGTTATAGCTAAATCTATTTATTTGCTTAATAGATGCGCAACAAGAAGTATGCAAAATATTACCCCTTATGAAGCATGGTGTGGAAGAAAGCCCAATATTTCTCATTTAGGAGTCTTTGGTTGCATTTCCTATGCTCATGTTCCTACTAAAAATAGAATAAAGCTTGATGATAAAAGTGTGAAATGCATTTTTATTGGATATTGTGAGGAAACCAAAGTTTATAGATTGTAAAATCTAGAAACTGAAAAATTAATGATTAGTCATGATGTGTTATTTGATGAGAAAGAAGAATGCTAGTGGAATCATGATGTGCAACAGCAAAATCCAAGTATTGTTGTACGAGAAGATGAATCTTTTGTTTCTGCAAATCCATCAAGTGATGAAAATACTTCAGAGGCCACATCCACTCCATCATCTTCTGTTACTTCAAGTCTTGTTTCAAGTCCAAGTCCTCCTCAGAAAAATCCCAAATATTTAAATGACATTTATGGTTATACTACCTTTTCTTTGATGTCTCAGTTTAAAGTAGAGCCAAGATGTTTTGAAGATGTATTCAAAGAGGTAGTTTGGTGCAAAGAAATGGATGAAGAGATGGTAGCAAATAAAAAGAATGAAACATGGGAGCTTGTGGATCCTCCTATTGGAAAAGAAGTCATTGGGGTGAAATGGTTGTATAATACCAAGTATGCACTGGATGGATCAATACAAAGGCACAAAGAAAGGTTATTAGAAAAGGGATATGCTCAACAAACAAGTATTGACTACAATGAAACATATGCTCATGTTGCAAGATTAGATATAATGCAAAAAAATTTGGCATTGGAAGCACAATATAAATGGTTAGTTTATCAATTTGATGTTAAATCAACCTATCTAAATGGTGAGTTCAAAGAAGATGTATATGTTCACCAGCCTCAAGGATATGAAGAAGCAGGAATGGACACAAATTCTACAAACTGAAAAGGGATATTTATGGTCATAAACAAGCTCCAAGAGCATGGTGGAGAAGAATTGGCACTTATTTTTTGAAGAAGGCATTAATATAAGTGAAAATGAACACACATTACATACCAAGTCAAATGGTAATGATATAATAATTGTGTGTTTATATGTAGATGATTTTATATACACATCTTCAATTAATTTGTTAGTGGAAGAGTTCAGGAAGGCTATCATGACTAAATTTTAAATGACTCATTTGGGTTTGCTCCATTATTTTTTTAGCATAGAAGTGATAGAGATGAAAGATGGAATTTTTAATTTCAAATTTTCTTAAAAAAATGGAAAATGGGAAATTGTAAACCCATGAGCACACCCATGAATACAAATGAAATATTTTCTTTAGAAGATGGAGCTAAAAAGCTAGACGCTCAATTCTATAGGAGTCTGGTAAGAAGAATTTTGTACCTTACTACTATTAGCTCTACCATATAATAGTGATTTGCTGAATTCGAAAGCATAGTTTGTCCGTGGTCACATTCAAAGGAGCAGCTATGGTGGTTGCCCTCACATTCTCCTCTACCCCTTGCTCACACTCTCATAACCCCGTATCTCTGTTTTTCCTCCAAAATTCGGCATAAGCCCCCATTTCCCCAAGCCTAAAAGCCCTAAGTTTAAAGCTCCATAGCCCCGCCACCACATGACCGTGCGACTTCACAAACTCTTTCCCTGTCTCATCCGACATAAACTCGCGCAATCAAACCCACACCATTCGATCATCTCCGCCGCGATTGGATGGCAGTCTCTCCTCCCATGCCTTTGAACCGCTGGCATGATAACTCGTGATCAAAGTGGTTTTTCACCTGTCCCCGCTGCCAGACATCATGCATTGACTCATATTGCTTGCCCTTATACGATTACCACCTTGTGCCCTGAGGCAGTGCGATAAATACAGCTCACCGCCAAAACCGTCCTCCCCGCTCTTTAAACTCCGCACATCTCCTCCGCCCAATGACCGTTGGACCTGTCCACCGGAGATCCAACGCCTCACGATTGTTTTACTCACGCTACCTCCCAATGCCTCCCGTCAAGAGATCTCCATCGTTCATGCATTTGATCCAACGACTGATATCCATTCCCCATCCCACTCGTACGTCGGCCATGCAGTCCACTCATCTTGATCATGTCGTGCACCCGAAGGACGAAGGTGATCATCTACCAGTACCCGGCGCATTTCATCTTCAACAACTACATTTGAGAAATGGTATGGCCAAGGAGAGAAGGACAGAACCCGAGTAGGTGAATGCATTTAACAATTATGCAATTCTAACCTTTATAACACTTCACCTACCCAAGAAGGATAGTAGAGCAACCAAGAAGATCAAATCATTCACTGTAGCAAGAAATTACACTCAAAAACTCTGCTAGGTAGTTAAAGTGGTTGGTGGTCCATTTTGACCCTTCCACGCCTAGAATAGTAGAACATTTTTGTAATCAAATTATATATAGACCCAAAAAACAGATGGAATCAAGGTTAATGGTTGTCGTTTTGATGTAAGGTTCAACTTCTGGAGATTGTAACTTCATTGATACTTGCAGTGTCTCATCTTCATTTTCAGTTAATACAAGCTTCTTTTGTTGCTAATTGCTCACTTTCCATCTCTTTTCTATTCTAGGCTATGCTTGATATGAACTTTTTCCTGAACTCTTGATGTGTAGCATTAGAGGAGCTATCATCCTACCTCTGTGTTACAATCTTGCATGTATCAGTGAATCTGTTAATCAAGTTTCTTTTCACTTTGTGACAAAGAGTTGTCATCTTGTCTGTGCACTAGGGAATCTGATTTGCAGACCTTTCTACTAGTTGCAGCTAGCCATCAGAGGGTCCTGTGCATCTGCTGGTGTGGTCAGTATTCTCCATATTCACCCAACCCTTAAAATGTGAGTAATTGGTGGTCTAAATCCTTGTAGTTTGGGGGTGTTCACACATGTCTAGAGCCAAGCAAAGTAGGAGTGGTTACCTGGCTTGAACATGCATCATTCCTTCCATTCATCCATTTCCAACATTAATTTTAGTTTGTAATGTTCCCGAGCATCTCCAACCTAAAAACTAGGAGAGTTTCTTGGGGTGATAACACTGATTGGTACCACTGTCGGGGAGAGGATATTGAAGCTCAGCTTTCCTGGGAAAATGACACAATTCCATGCTTTGATGATAGACAAAGTCTGGACACATTTTTGGTTGTAATCATTTATCTAGCGACTCTACTAGAGAACCTACCTAGTGGCGACTCCACATTTTAGTTCTAGCTCAGTTTGTGAGGCATACCTGGAGAAATCCTTAGAAATCACTAGCTAACCCAGTGCCTGAACCTGAGAATATTGCTAAGCAAAGGAAAACATCACAGAAAGGAGCATGAGGATCAGGTAAGCCTAAGAAAACTTACTCATCTCTGAAAGATAAGGTAATAGCTGAGGATATACAGTTTGAAGATTTAGAGCCCAACATTGTTAGTCAAGAAATACCTTCAGAGATTCATAGAGCTCCTTGTTCAGTTAGTTCCCCTTTGGATCTCAGTCCAAATAAAGCCTCCCATACAGTCCATCATTTGTCTTCATTTCTGTCATCTATTTCATTACTCCCTACCATTCAATTTGCCAGTATCCTTCCACATATCCCAGTCACGCCAGGCCATCAAGCTCCCACGAAGATGGAAAGAATCATAGCTACTAGGTATGGACCCTTAGTCTTTCCTGTTCCTTTGAATTCCATGCCTATAGGATAATATCAGGAATATATGCCCAAATTCACTGGTATAGAGGGAGTAACAGCTGAAGAACGCCTTGAGTCTTTTTATAGTTATGTTCATAACATAGATATCAGTGAGGATGATGTGTGGATGAGAGTGTTTGTTCAGAGCCTTGATGGAGAGGCTAAAAAGTGGTTCAGAGAATTTCCCCATATGTCCATAATAGACATTGAGGCATTGGATGATGCATTCCTGAAACAATGGGGAGATAGAAAAGATCTGCTCTATTACCATACAGAGTTTGGAAACCTAAAGAGGGAGAATGGGGAATCTTTTCCTTATTTTAATAAAAGATTTAACCGTATGTATAGTAAGATACCAACTAAAGTAAAGCCTACCCCCACCTCTGCCAAACTCACTTATGCCAATGCTTTTTACTCTGATTTATGCCTGCTTTTGAAAGAAAGAAGATGTGCCACCCTAGTTGATATGCAAGATGCAGCACTAGAGGTGGAATCAAATATTATGCCTGCAGAAAAGCTTAAAAGTCATGCTGACAGAAGAAGGCAAAGAAGTGAGGCTTATTCTTCCTCTACTTCATCTTCAAAACCCAAATTAGATAAAATAACTAAAATGATAGAGTCATTAGCTGCTGAGATATCTAAGCTAAAAGTTGAGTAGAGTTCTAGGAAAACAAGGTTTCAAAACATATTTGCTCCAAAACATCCAAATCCATTCAAAAGAGCAAATGAACAATTACAATCCTTCAAAGGGGTAAAGAAGAAAATGAAGAACAAAGAGTTAAGGCTCCTTTCCAAAATGTAGTCATGGAGGAGGAGCAGTTTGAAGAAGAGGATGAAATTCATTACATGGAAGATAAAGGTAGTGCTACCTTTTTGAGATTTGCTGCATATGAAGAATCATTGCTGCAAGACCAAACCAGTTAAGAGTGGCACAGAGGGGCTGTTTTGTAGACTCGTGAACAACAAAGATATAATTTGAGGTAAAAAGCAAACAATGTCAAGGAGAGTCCTGTCCAAAGAGCTGATGTCCAAACAGAGCAACAGAGTATCAGACAGAAAAGACCAGCAACTGATCTAGTCATCCTCAAAGCACCAGCTCAAGAGGTAAGAGGTCCTAATAACTCCCCTTCCCCTTTCAGTTTTGAGTCAGAAGTCCAGAAGTTAAAAATATTTGTGCCTCTATTAGAACTTGTAAGGTGTAAAGTTTTTAGAAAGACTATCCTTGAGGCTCTCGAGCTGAAAGCCACACAAACCCCCACTGACTATGTCAATTTGCAAGATGATAAACCTGTAGTTGTGCTTAGCTCTATGAACGAACCTGCTGATAATAATTCTCCATCATTTTATGTCTCCTCGGCCATTCATGACAAAAACCTCCATGATTGCCTGCTAGACATAAGGGTCGGCCACAATTTGATGCCTAAAGCTGTCATGGAAGAGTTGGGCGTTGATATCACCAGACCATATCATGATTTATTCTCATTTGATTCAAGAAAGGTGAAATGTCTGGGGTTGATTAAAGATCTATCCATTACCCTAACTTAGTTGCCCATGAAGAGCATGATGATGGATATTGTGGTGGAAGATGTCCCTCCTATGTTTGGCATGCTGCTATCTAGAGGGTGGATTAAGAGACTAGGTGGAACACTACAGAATGATTTATCTTATGCCACTATCCCAGTTTTTGGAGGAGAAAGCAAGAGATTGTACAGAGAAGCACAACTAGCCTACATCATTAATGATGAGAAGAATCCTTCTAATCATCCCATATATGTTGTGGACACTGATTTTGGAGCTTGTATCCTCCAAATCAAAAAATCCCAGAAGGCCTCAATGCAGATCAAGAAACCAATCAATTAGGCCGAGGGAGAGCAAGGAGGTCTGGTTTGGGAGATGTTCTTTGATTGAACATGTTCCAGGGAGACTACAAGAGTAGGGGTGGTGCTGATATCTCCAAAACAAGAAAGCACACATATATCTTTCAAGCTGGATTTTCAAGCCAAAAATAATATAACAGAGTATGAGGCTCTGATATTGGGTCCTAATGTAGCTAAAGACAGAGGA
The DNA here is from genome assembly GCA_031772625.1 of Pinus tabuliformis. NCBI lineage: Eukaryota > Viridiplantae > Streptophyta > Pinopsida > Pinales > Pinaceae > Pinus > Pinus tabuliformis. Next base: position 717,247,055 of record CM062818.1, read on the forward strand.
ATCAGAAATATAAAAGTGTTCAGAGATGCTAATGTTGTTGGGAAAAGTATCCAATACGGAATGACCCTATCCCACTCTAAGGGTGACAGTACCTCAGCAACAATCGAAGCAAAGCTATCTAATATTTCTTCTTTATGAAAGTAAAATAGGGGAGAAAGAGATCCACTAACCGATGTCTTCCGCTAATGGTTGATCCAATCTTCTCTCCTTGCTGCTTGCTCCCAGCTCCTTGCTCTTTCACTGGCCCAGCTACACCAAGATCCTGCAAAATGGCAAGAGAGGGAAACTACAAGAAGCATACATTCATAATTGATTCAAGGATTAGAATAAATCAAATACACAAGCATAACAATACACCATTGAGATACATGCATATAGAAGAACCTCAAATGCTTTATTAATGGAAGAAGTAAAGTTCAGGAAGTGATACAACCATAAAAGGCCCAATCTAGCATCACCTCCCAGCAGAAAGAAATCTCCTCTTCACCTCCTTCAAAGCAAATCACCCAATAGTTCTAAACTCAAACCAACAGCACTTCTTTACATTCCCAAGATTCCAGCCTACCTAGACCTCATGAGAGAGCTCTATATATAGGAGTTTTGGAGAAAGCATGAGTCAGCTTGAGGCTGGCATGAAGCTGACTAGTGTCCTCTCCCACTTCAGTTATTCTTCAGTTCTTGAGTCCACTTGGAGGTTCTTGCTTCCACTTGGAGATCTAGACCCTCTTACTCATCACCAGTCGAATTCCCTGATCCAAGTGTCATTTGGAAGCTTCCTGGGCATTGACACCTTGGGGAATGACTATGCCACATGTCCCAACTCGCCCAGCGCAGGTAGCCTTCTCTGCAGTTGACATTCAGCGTAGGTAGACAGTGGAGCAGTTGACATTCAGCGCAGATGCTCAGTGGAGCAGTTGACATGATCCAGAATTAGCTTGTTTTTGAGTGTTTTCAGGTGGAGAACTGTTATTCAGTGCTGTGGTTTGCTGACCTTATTCCTCCAGGGGTAGGAACAACATGTTTAGGGACTTTGGATCCCTCAGATTATGGACATTTCATGCTTCATGCTGTAAGGCACAAAAATGTCTATAACAGTTGCCCCCTAAAGTATGAGGTCGTTTATCGGGTGAAATGCTTTATCAGGAGGATCCGAAGTTCATTCAATCGCTAAGAGGTGACCTGTAATAAAATACAATACAATACATTATGATTCATTCTGATTTCATGATATAGCTGAGGCGGGCATTCCCATGCTCAGCTTTATAAATTCATTTTGGTACATATAACAGACGATCGTCTGATGATAGATTGATAATTCTCTGCTGAAATTATCATCCTTTGAGTAGGATGATCATCTGCTGTAATGATGTACATGTCAAATGTCTTTATATTTCCTGAATATATATCACAGCCCGAATGGATGAAACTAGATCCGGGGTCTTCAAACTTGTCCGATCTTCACTCTAAGTACAAGTCGATCCATGTGAGAATTGCGCTGAAGTCGAACATGGAAAGACATCGCTTGATTACCGGTCAATGATGTAAACCGTTAACAAGCGCGAGAGGAATCACCGATAATGATAATGACCCTCAAGGTACTGCAGTACAATTCACATGGTGTGAATAAAGGACTTGGCGTCGAACACCACGCAAAATCTTCTGGTCGAAGGTCATTGATGTATACCTGTCGCCGGAAGCGAGAAACTTGCCATTAAGGCATGCAAGCTTCAAAGTACTGAGGTGGTTGTTCCTAGATCAACTTCTTGGATAATGAGCTGAAGTCGACAAGAAGCGATCCATCAAAGGAGGGCCTTAATGAATCCCACATCAATGACACGGAACGGAGCTAATGATTTTAATGGAGGTGAAAACAATCTGTGACATATGATTCAGGGTGGCGGTCATGGATGGATGAAGGATAATGTATGGCAGTGGATGGGACACGGTTGACTCTTTCTGAACAACATCTCTTGAACATATAACGACACTGATGCGATGGATCGGTAGCATTACCCCAAATGTGGATGGTTTGGCGAGACCATGGTGATGAAACCGATGAATGAAACAACCCAACCCGATGTGGTACGGAGGAAAAGTGTCATGTTCAAGAGCGACTTGCTACCATTAAAGCTTTGAGGTTCTCCCAATTTTTCCCCAGTCATTTCTGACCAGTACCTCTTTATTTTTGTCAAGCTTGAGGAGGATAACTGATCCAGGTGGATATTGGTGGCCACCTGCCAAGTCCACCTGGACCCCCACCATTGTCTTTCTCAGCATTTTCAGTTTCCTTAATTGTAGCACAGTTTACTATTTTTAGCAGTTTTTCGGGTCCTGAACTTCCGGAGCCATTTTGAGGCCCTAAACGACGTTTTTTTTGGAATTCTGGGGCAACCGAGCCTTATGTTGCCTCCCAAAGTGGTAGTACTCGGATAGATCTTTCTAACGAGCTATCGTACGCGTCAAACGGAGATCGTATGCCAAAGTTACGACCCCGGGAAATTGATGTACCAATTTACCCAAACGGGGCCCACAATTTGGCGTTTCATCTTCTAGGGTTAGGTTTCGGTATGTGAAGGGTTTTCCATTGTTTCTCAACAATAAATAGGCCTTCGAGCCTCATTGTAATACAGTTCGGAACAGTTCAGAGGCATGTAGCCGCCACATCTCTTCTCAGAGATAAGCTACCATCGCCCTAGCTGGTTTCTTTCCATTTCTATTTGTAAACATATTTCAGTATTTTACAGTAATGAAATGAAGTATTATTTTCGTTGCACCTCTGTTTTTATGGTTATCGCATCTCTGTATTTATGGTTATCTCTGTAATCTATTGCGTTCCTGTCTAAATCCGGATCAATAACATATGCTTGTTCTATAACCTGCCCTTCGGGCAAGCCCATCGCTATGTTTTAACGAGCCTAGCGATAGGGAAACTCGTTCTCGTCTAAAGACAAGTTTGTCGCTATTTAATCATTTTAACGAGTCTAACGACAAAGAAAACTCGGTCCTTTTCATTTTTAGAGAGTCTGAAAAGGTACAGAAAGTTAACTCCAAAATTCCTTTTCCGTCATCTAATCCCTTAAGTCCGAAAAAGTATAAAACAATACAGAAGGGATGAGTTTTCGATAACTTTAACGAGCCAAATAAAACAAGCGCTCGACCTTTTTCTGCAATAATCCCTCAGGTCCAAAAAGATTAAAATCTAGAAGAGGGATAGCTCTTCCGGTCCTTTTAACGAGCTGGAAGGCCAAAACTCGGCAAACTTTTCATATTTTACGAGTCAGTTGAAAAGAGCTCAAAGAAGACTCGGCTTTTGAGGAACGAGTGATAAACAGGGATAGCAGCAGATTCCAGGTACAGGTTGGAATTTTCCAATCACGGCAGTGTCACAAGGATGGCTAGGTGAAATCACTCTTCGCAGCTGTTCCTCAAAATGGGTAAACAATCATATGGAGGTGAACGATCGGCCAAATGACAGTGGAGGTGGCAGGTGCAAAACACGACCAAGGCTTTTATGGCTGATAAATTTACGATCACAGAGGTTATTTACCGGGATGGGTTCATTTTTTAACGAGCTTGAATGCGCCAAAACACTGCTCAATCTTATGTTTATTTTTTAACGAGCATGAACTATGTGCTAAAACTGCTCGGAATCCACCGTATTTACAGTATTTGTTAGGAATTCAGAAACTGAAGGGTGATAAAGGTCACTTTGAGTATCTTCTTCACATTCCGGAAGAAGGGAACGATGGTGGTGATCATTCCATGGTGCCCCCTCAATCAACATTGATTGTAAGATTCCTTCGCCAGTCCCATGTACTTTCGACCAAGGATCTAATGAGGTACCATATTCTCTAGACCTATCTACCCAAATGCTTGACGAGCGTTGATTTGGGTTCGTCTCCCATGCTTGAAACATTGATTGCTACAATATTTCTAAAGGGCTTGGGGGAAAAACCATTGCACGATCCATGTCGACCTTTGTGGAAGATATCATGTTGCAGGTTGCTACAAACGGTATATTTCCCATATAAATAGGAGGTGGTAGCGCGAAAGTTCCCATCAATGTGGGGTCTTTCAATAATCCTACTCCGATATCTTGAAGTGAATGGTTGCTGTCATGGATCATGGGAATGCTTCCTGTAACTTGTGAACCATTAGGGAGGAAGTTCTGTTGGTCGACGACCGTAATCCCTCCTTCAAATGGGAATGCGATCTTCCTAAAATAAGTCGACACAACAGCTGCCATGGCATAAATCCATGGTCTACCCAGTAGGATGTTATATTCAAGATTTCCATCAATGACCTCAACATCAATTTCTACTGTTTTTCCTCCTAGTTCAACCTTCAAGTTATTAAGGATACCATACGGGGTATAAGTCCTTCCGTCGAAAGCTTTTAATGTTGTCGAAGATCGCGACAAGGTTGGAGATCCTAAAGTTTTCCAGCAACTCATCGACATAATACATGTTGATGCTCCCTCATTAATAATCGTTATGTGAACAGTTTTGTTGAGGGCTTTCACTTGAATAAGGAAAGCTAATTGAGCTGGTAACTGAGGATCGTATCCTTTGTGATCAAAGGATACAAGATTCGAATCGTTAGGATCAACCCCACCAATTGCTGATAACAACGCATGCCTTTGGGTTGGACAATTTTGTAGTACTTCAAGAGTCGACATAGCGGATGGCGATTGTGCCAAATCTTCCACTATGTTATAATGTTGCACCGCTCTGGCGCGAGGATTAATTGTCGACTTGTGTACTACACCCTTTGGCGGTTTTATTGTTAATTCAGGAATGATGGGTGGTACAACTTCTGTCGAAGTTGTTGTCGAACTACTTGGTTGATCTTTACATTTTTCGTTCGACAGCTGAGGATTCCCCTAATCTTTGTTCCTTGTCGAAATCAAAGCATCATTCTGCTGTTTTGAAACCGACAACATAAGCACTTGCGACGGGGAAGCATTTCCACTATCAACCAGATTTTGACCTGGGTTGGGAAACGGATCAGTCAACACAGCTGAGGTTTGGAAACTTTTAAAGAACCTCTTTAACTCGGCTTTGAATGGGAAATTCTTTGTGTTATGATCCTTATCATCACATATTAGACATGGATAATTTTGTTTCCCTTTCCCAGGAGGGTTTGAAGAATTTTTTCCAGGGGATGACTCACCCTGTTTCTTCTTCTTCCCTTTGTTTTGCTTTTTCTTGCTTCCTAGTTGATTAGTTTCTTTGCCTTTATCTGCTGATACGGCATTTACTTCCGAAGCAAGAATTTCTTCTTTTGCATTTTGATCCGAATTCTTACGGGCTTTCTTTGACGAAGCCTTTATCGATTTCGCGTTTGCTGTGCCAATCACGCCATCACCGGCATGAGAGTCACTATTTGATTTAGGAGGAGGAGGAATCGAAAATTCTGGTCTAGGGGCGTCGGGTATCATGTCGTAGAGCGTGCCGGACTGAGTATAAACTAAGTCCAAATACTATGCACGAGCAATAACTTGCTCCTCTGTTACGACCCCCCCCTTTGCCACATCTTTCGTTATAGCAGGAAGTAACGACTTTATAAACCATTCAGCTAACAACTGATCGGGAACGTATGTTTTCACCATCCTACGATGACGACGCCACTCATGTATATGATCAGATATATGGGTGGCAGTTGTCTTCTTGAAGTTGGTTAATATTTCTGATCCCGTTTCATACCTTATCGGTAATTGAAAATGGGTTAAGGAAGTCGTGGCTAGGGAACTAAAATTGTCGAAAGAGGCTCTAGGTAATTCAATATACCATTTAGCCGCTGGACCTGTCAATGTCCTCTGAAAAAGGCGAAGCATTATCGAATCTTCATTTAGGGTGTTCGACGAACACCACAAATGAAAAGTCATCACGTGATTCGACGGGTCTTCACCTAGATTTCCATTGAATTTAGGAATGTCAGATGGAAGTTTATGAGGAATCGCTGGCCACCAAGGGGAATACGCAATCGGATCATTGGTTAACCAGTGTAAATCGGGTAACTCTAAAGTTGCCACGAATGGTAACTGTTGATTCAGGTTAGGCGAAGCGTAACCAGGGTACGATGGAATCGCTTGAGCAGTGGGCCTTTGCATACCAGCATAATGTAATTGATGTTGGTATGACTGATACGGTTGGTGGACTTGACCACTGTAAAGTGGTTGGTTTTGACCGTTTTGGATATACGGTTTCCCACTGTTCGCAAAGATCTGCTGCTCAGAACCTTGGTACACTTGCTGGAATTGTGGTTGTTGGTATTGCACAAGCCATGGTTGTGAAGCCATGTTCTGTTGTGCTATGCTGACCGTTGGACCGAGGTATGGGGTAATTGTACCTGTTTGGACCTGTGTCATCCCACCAGTTGGCGATTATGGTTGTGACCCATGGTCAAGGGGCTGTTACATTACAACCTGAGGTTGACATGCAATAGGCATTGCTTGAACTTGTGACACTGTTACAATAGCCGGTGTGGTTGGGATGTTCGTCATAGGTACACACTGTTTCATAGAATATACAACCCTTGGTTATTGAGGTAGCATAGGTACCCAACTACTTGACGCAATTCCAGTATAACCTGAATACTATTGTGAACTCACGTATGGGTACCCTCCCGAAGGGGGTAATGAAAGGGCATACTGCCCCCCATACGGTAGCAATCCGGAACTCAGAGGGATTGTTAGTCCTTGAGGACTGGATGGCCCAAATTGACCTCCATGAGGATCAACCTGTCGAGTTTCAACGTAAGAGTTGCCGGATACTACTCCGGATGAACAAACTGGAACAGACCATACTGTCGAAATAGTCCCTTGGTGGACTCCTTCTAGCGGTTGTGAGCTAGTCGGGACAGCTGGTATGCCAGCAAACATTGTCGGAGTGACGGCAGGGGCTTCTGCTGTCGCTGTGTCATTTGACACAGTCCTAGATGATGATGGTTGTTCAGACATTTTAAGTCTATCCAATAGATTGCCTAGTGATTCTACAGGAACCCCCACTTGTGGTGGATTAACTTCTGATGAAGGAAATAGAGTGACCCCGACTCCAAAATGAGTTGGAGTACTTGCTTGCGGATCCTCTGCAATTTCCTCTATCGCAATCAAACCCTGTGGAAGAGGAAGACCGTCAGGTTCGTAAAATATTTCTGGTGCCGAAGAAGTGGTTGTTTCGACAGCGACAGTTGTTTGAGGAACAAAACTCTCTGGACCGGTTACAGATGGAACTGGTTCAGTTATACAAGTATTTGCCCCCAGACTAGGATCAGTATTACTGTCCTTCTGCGGCTGTTGAACTTCTTCTATAGAGGCAGGGTTTCCAGAAATGTTTGGAGTAACCGGAACCTCAGATGTAATCGGAACACTTGTTCTAACTTTTATAGGAGATTTTGAACCGGTTAAACGAGTTCACTTTGTCCGTACTGTTTTCGATTCCGGAGATAAAGACGGTTGACTCGTAAGTCTCCGCGAACGATGGGGTTTCAATTGACTTTCTTCCACGATTTCAGATTACTCGATCAACCAAAATATTAAAAGGGGAAATTTGTGTTTCCGAATTGATTGAATTTTATTAGATGCTTTTAGACACAACTTGCTTTTTCACTTTTTAAGAGTCGAGAAAAAGCTAAAGATGACTCTAGTCTCCTTTGATGTTTTAACGAGCCCGAAGTGACAAATGCTCGGATGGACTTTTTCAGTTATAGAGTTTGAAAAAGGCCAAAAGAAACTGCTCTGGAGATCTAGGCAGAGGGTGTGCCAAACCTTTCGCAAAACCACAGAATACGTTTTACGGTACAGGTGGTCGATCTTCGTGAATGCTGTGTTCACTGCATTGCGATCAGTAGGGCGGCCGACACGGCTTCCTATGGATAAAAGATATATGCCTATAGGGGTCTCCCAATATATATGCAATGGTACGTGGGAGCACAAGTCCGTATTAGTGCCACCGACTCTCAGGAGGAATCACCCACCTTCTTCGAGATCAACAGTCACTACGTTTAACGATGCCGGAACACGTCTCTAGCTTAGACCTCTATGTGTTTGCGTTATGTTTCAAAGCGTTGTCAGGTTCATTCAATATATTTTAAGTTGATATTTTTAAAGTTTTCCTTTCAAGGTTCACCACGAGATGTTTGATACAAATTCCTAAATGCAGTCTAAGATGAGAAGCAAGCTTTTTCAATCTTTTCGACTTATGAAAATCTTAACTACTGAGGGAAAAGAAAGACATCATCTTTTCACACAGATCAAAGAGCACACACTAATGCACTTTTTCCCTAAATCAACATACAAACTTATCAAATGCAAAATGCACAATGCAGGTATTTCTTTTCTCTTTCTTAATGTTGATGTACTACAAAAAGAAAGCTGTTGTATAACCTTGAATTCAATTTCAAGTGAAAGCAAACAAGCTTTGTCCAAAATCAAAAGACACCTTAAGATTTACTTGTTTCGACACTAGAAATACATAAATTCAAACCATATGATGAAAGTAAAAGCTCAATCAGCTATGAACAGCAAACAAACTAACTCTTAAGATCAAAACGACACTTATCACAGGTCTAGATCTAAGAGGCCACAGCAAGACTAGTTCACTTTCGTTATGGGAAACTGCAAATGATATAAGAAATACACAAAGAACAAATACAGTTTCTTTATACAACCGAGGCGGAATAGTGGCAAGGAAGGTTGGTTTCAGATAAGTACATTGACTGATAACAGGCTGCAAAAACAAGGATGAAAACAGGGCAATAAACAGGAGGGAACCCCAGTAGCACTAGGCAAAACTGGTTCAGCGCAGGTAGTACACTGGCAGTTTGACCTTCAACACAAGTAGCCCCTTCGGGACCTGCGATGAAATGCAGAATGCCTTCACAGTGCCTGCAATGAAGAGATAAACTTTTGTTTTTCTCAGTTTCCGGGTCACAGATTGCTCAAAAATTCACAGTTTTTGGTCAAATCAGAAGCTATCAATCAAGTACACACTAAGGGATGAAAAGGAGGATGAAAAGATATCACTAAGAGTTGTTCAGAGTCCTTGTGGATCAGCTCTTCAAATCATAAACATGCCCAGAAACTGAGCTAGAGTAGCTGCCCTCTACTTTGCATTTGAAAGATCCAAATGCAGTTCAATTCGGTACTCCCTGTGTTTATGAAATGAATAGCAAAACACAAACAACTAACAAGATACGATCCCCAGTGGAGTTGCCAATTTGTTGTTGGGAAAAGTATCCAATACGGAATGACCCTATCCCACTCTAAGGGTGATAGTACCTCAGCAACAATCGAAGCAAAGCTATCTAAGATTTCTTCTTTATGAAAGTAAAATAGGGGAGAAAGAGATCCACTAACCGATGTCTTCCGCTAATGGTTGATCCAATCTTCTCTCCTTGCTGCTTGCTCCTAACTCCTTGCTCTTTCACTGGCCCAGCTACACCAAGATCCTGCAAGATGGCAAGAGAGGGAAACTACAAGAAGCATACATTCATAATTGATTCAAGGATTAGAATAAATCAAATACACAAGCATAACAATACACCATTGAGATACATGCATATAGAAGAACCTCAAATGCTTTATTAATGGAAGAAGTAAAGTTCAGGAAGTGATACAACCATAAAAGGCCCAATCCAGCATCACCTCCCAGCAGAAAGAAATCTCCTCTTCACCTCCTTCAATGAAAATCACCCAGTAGTTCTAAACTCAAACCAACAGCACTTCCTTACATTCCCAAGATTCCAGCCTACCTAGACCTCATGAGAGAGCTCTATATATAGGAGTTTTGGAGAAAGGATGAGTCAGCTTGAGGCTGGCATGAAGCTGACTAGTGTCCTCTCCCACTTCAGTTATTCTTCAGTTATTGAGTCCACTTGGAGGTTCTTGCTTCCACTTGGAGATCTAGACCCTCTTACTCATCACCAGTTGAATTCCCTGATCCAAGTGTCATTTTGGAAGCTTCCTGGGCATTGACACCTTGGGGAATGACTGTGCCACATGTCCCAACTCGCCCAGCGCAGGTAGCCTTCTCTGCAGTTGACATTCAGCGCAGGTAGACAGTGGAGCAGTTGACATTCAGCGCAGATGCTCATTGGAGCAGTTGACATGATCCAGAATTAGCTTGTTTTTGAGTGTTTTCAGGTGGATAACTGCTATTCAGTGCTGTGGTTTGCTGACCTTGTTCCTCCAGGGGTAGGAACAACATGTTTAGGGACTTTGGATCCCTCAGATTATGGACATTTCATGCTTCATGCTGTAAGGCACAAAAATGTCTATAACAGCTAACCTTATCATTCAGCAAGTAAACAGAACATTCCAAGCAAAGCACCCAAGGCTGAAAGCATACAGAGATGAGATATGGAGACTTAAAGATTCTTTTGATAATTTTTTTATCTCATACATCCATAGAGCCAAAAATCAGCTTGTTGATTCCCTTGCTATGTCTACTAGCATGTTTATCCCTCCCATGCCTCCCAGACTAGCCTATGAAGTTCAAATGAAATACAAACCATCCTTGCTTGATAATGTCTAGCATGGAAAGTTTTTGAGGATGATGCTGAGGTGAATAGGTTTTTGCAAGTCATTGATGAATTTTCTGAAATGCAAATTGACCAAGAAAATGAAGCCTTGGAAGAAAGTCCCCAATCCTAGCTTAGAAACAGAATTGATAAAGATAGCATTGTTCAACTGCCCAGTAATTATATACCTAAGGGTCTAGTTCCATTAGAAAATCTATTTGACCAAAATGATGTGCCTTCTAAGGCTGCCAAAAAAGAAGACCAATCTGCAGTCTGTAAGCATAATATAGGGAGTCTAGATCAACCTAGATACATAAATCTGTCCACTCAGCTATCTGCTGCCCAATGTGATGAATACTACAATTTAATGAAGCAATTTACTGATGTCTTTGCCTGGGAATATAGTGACCTAACAACATATGACAAAAGTATCATCCAGCATAAAATTCCTTTAGAGAAAGACACCATCCCTTTAAAGCAGAAGCTAAGACCAATAAATCCTTTTCTCCTCGCTTTGATTGAAAAAGAAATAAACAAGTTATTGGCTGCCAAAATCATAGTTCCTCTTAGATATTCAAAATGGGTAGCCAACTTAGTGGTAGTGAGGAAGAAAAGTGGAGAAATCAGACTTTGTTGATTTCAAAAACCTGAATAGACGCTCTAAAAAAGACAACTATCCTCTGCCAAAGATGGAACATTTGCTACAAAAGGTCTCAGGAGCCAAAGTGATGTCTTTCCTGGATGGATTTTCAGGGTATAATCATATTGTTGTACATCGAGATGACTAAGGGAAGACTACATTCACCACTCCTTGGGGCACTTTTATGTATTCCAATATGCCTTTTGGGTTGATGAATGTTGGAGCCACCTTTCAGAGAGCTATGGATATAGAATTTGTGGGGGAGAAGGGTAAGTTCATCCTTATCTACCTAGATGACATAACAGTATACTCCAACTGCCATCATGACCATTTACAGCATTTGAAGAAAGTGTTCCTGAAGTGCAGAAGGTTTGGGATTTCAGTCAATTCTAAAAAGTCACAGTTTGCTTTAGAGGAGGGCAAGCTATTAGGACATGTTGTTTCTGTTGTAGGTGTCAAAATTGACCCAGAAAGAGTAAGAGAAATACAAACCTTGTCTGTCCTAAGATCAAAGAAAGACGTGGAGTCCTTTCTAGGAAAAATAAATTTTGTAAGGAGGTTCATCCCAAATTTTGCAGAACTTGTAAAGCACATTACCTCCATGTTGAGAAAGGGGTCGAAGATAAAATGGAATGATGCAGCAAGAAGATATTTTGAGTCCATTAAGAAAGATATTATGGAGGCTCCCACTTTAAGAAGTCCAGATTACAGCCAGGAGTTCCATATATTTTCATTTGCCTCAAATGACACCCTTGCAGTAGTTTTATTGCAAGAAGATGAAGAAGGCTCGGAGCATCTAGTGGCATTCTTCAGCAAAACCTTAAGGGATGCTGAGCTGAGTTATGATATTATTGAAAAACATGCATATGCTCTTATCAAGTCTTTGAAAGCTTTCAGATTTTATATCCTACATTCCAAGATAATTGCATATGTACCCTCTGCTTCAATAAAAGATGTCTTAGCGCAGCCTGATGCTGATGGAAGAAGGGCTAAATGGATTGCAAGGTTAATTGAATTTAATATAGAATTGAATCCCACCAAGCTTGTCATAGGTCAAGTCCTTTCCAAGTTATTGACTGAAGAAAATTTCAGATCATTGGACATAGATTTCATTGGCACAAGTGTAGAAAATGGTCAAACAAAAGTAGAGGAAGCAGCTGAACCAGGGAAAGAATAGTCATTAGCAGAAAATCTAACTTCTTATGATTGGTACTCTGCAATAGCTCAATTCTTGTTGAATCTAGAAATCCCTCTAGGCCTTAGCTCAAGCCAAGCCAGAACTATTAAGCTCAGGGTAGCAAAATATTGCATTCTTGATAATTTTCTCTACTAGAGGGACCCATCTGGAATGCTTTTGAGGTGTCTAGATAAAGAACAATCCATTGAAGTCATGCAGCAATCTCATTCCAGCATGTGTGGAGGGCACCATTATTGGAAAACTACAGCCCACAAGATCCTCAGAGCTGGGTACTATTGGCCCACCTTATTTTCTGATGTCCTTTCATTTTTTAAATCTTGTGACAGGTGCCAAAGATTTGAAGGAAAGCAACAATTGAAGTCCATGCCCCTAAAACCAATACATGCTAATGGACCTTTTCAGTAGTGGGCTTTGGATTTCATTGGAGAAATCAATCCACATTCCAGTGGCCAGCACAGATGGATATTAGTTGCCACTAATTATTTCACTAAATGGATTGAAGCAATCCCTACTAGAAAGGCTCATCATAATGTGGTCATGAAAATTTTGACAGAGAATATCTTCACCAGATTTGGCTGTTCAGATAAATTAGTCACAGACAATGTAGCGGCCTTCAGGGCAAAAGAGTTGGTGGATATGTGTGACTCAATGGGAATTAAGCTAGTTCATTCCACCTCATACTACCCTCAAGGCAATGGTCTAGGATAATCTTCCAACAAAAGCCTGATAAGGATAATTAAAAAGTTGTTGGAAGACAATAAAAAGAATTGGGATTCTAAGCTCAGATATGCATTATGGGCTGACAGAGTGACCATCAAGAAATCCACAAGGAATTCTCCATTTAAGCTGGTATATGGCACTGAGGCTATATTCCCCATTCAGTCAACTCTCCCAGTGGCAAAATTCCTGCAAGAAGAGCACAATGAGGAAGAAGATATGGCAAAAAGGATCACTGATTTAGCAGAGGTACCTCAAATCAGGGAACAACTGGTTGGAAGGTCTGTAGCACATCAAAACAAGATCAAGGAAGTCTTTGACAGGAGGAAAAAATCAAATAATTTTCAGGTTGGAGACTTGGTTCTTAAGTGGGATACACTGAAAGAGAAGAAAGGCAACCATGGGAAGTTCAATTCTTTCTGGACAGGTCCTTTTATTATTTCTCAGATGCAAGGGAACAATAACTTCATGCTCAAAAGTATGGGAGGAGAAGCGGTTTTTGATGGCCCAGTTAATGGGCATTTTCTGAAAATTTATGTGATTTAAGGTCTTCGGCCTTAAAGTTGTAAATATGTTGATTTATCAGTTTTAGTGTAAGATCAATTAGACTCCATGCCCAATGGAACACTACGAAATTTTGCTAATTAATTTTACAGGGAAGGCATTGATCTGCGAGTTCTTTAGAACTCACAGGGAGGATCTCATCCCCAGAAGGAGCCAGTGTTAGCTCTGCCTTATAACAGTGATTTGCCGAAGTTGGAAGCATAGTTTGTCCATGGTCACATTTAAAGGAGAGGCTATGGTGGTTGTGCTCACATTCTCTTCTACCCCCCGCTAACACTCTCATAACCCCATATCTCTGTTTCTCCTCCAGAACTCAGCGTAAGCCCCCATTTTCCCAAGCCTCAAAGTGCTAATTTTAAAGCTCCATAGACCCGCCACCACATGACCATGCGCCTTCGCAAACTCTTTCCCTGTCACATCCGACATAAACTCGCACGATCAAACCCGCGCTGTCCGATCATCTCCATTGCGATCGGACGATAGTCGCTCCTCCCACACCTTCGAACCACCCATGCGATAGCTCATGATCAAAGTGGTTTTTCACCAATCCACGCCACCACGTGTCATGCATTAACTCGTATCACTTTCCCTTGTACGATTACCACCTTGTGCCCCGAGGCTGTGCGATAAATACAACTCACTGCCAAAACCGTCCTATCCGCTCGTTAAACTCCACACATCTCCTCCACCTGATGACCATTGGATCTGTCCACCGGAGATCCAACGGCTTAGGATTGTTTTTCTCACGCTGCTTCTCGATGCCTCCCACCGAGAGATCTCCGTCGTTCATGCATTTGATCCAACGACTGATATCCATTCCCCGTCCCACTCATACATCTTCCATGCAATCTGCTCATCCTAATCATGTCATGCACCCAAAGGATGAAGGTGATCATCTACTAGTACCCAACGCATACCATCTTCAACAACTGCATTTGAGAAATAGTATGGCCAAGGAGAGAAGGACAGAACCCAAGCAGGTGAACACGTTTAACAGTTATGGAATTTTATCCTTTATAACACTCCACCTGCCCATGGAGGACAACAGGGCACCCAAGAAGATCAAATCATTAAATGTAGCAAGCAATTGTACTCAGAAACTCTGCCAGGCATTTAAAGTGGTTGGTGGTCCATTATGACCCCTCCACGCCTAAAATAACAGAACATTTTTGTAATCAAACTCTATATAGACCCAAAAAATAGATGTAATCAAGGTTGATGGTTGTTGTTTTGATGTAAGGTTCAACTTCTGGAGACTCTAACTGCTTTGATACTTGCAGTGTCTCCTCTTCATTTTTAGCTAATACAAGCTTCTTTTGTTGTTAATTTCTTACTTTCCATCTCTTTTATGTTCTAGGCTGTGCTTGATATGCATTTTTTCCTGAACTCTTGATGTGTAGCATTAGAGGAGCTGTCATCCTACCTCTGTGTTACAATCTTGCATGTATCAGTGAATCTATTAATCAGGTTTCTTTTCACTTAGTGACAGAGAGTTGTCATCCTGTCTATGCACTAGGGAATTATATTTGCAGACCTTTCTACTGGTTGCAGCTAGCCATCACAGGTTCCTGTGCATTTGCTGGTGTGGTTAGTATTCTCCATATTCACCCAACCCTTAAACTGTGAGTAATTGGTGGTCTAAAGCCTTGTAGTCTAGGGGTGTTCACGCATGTCTAGAGTCAAGCAAAGTAGGAGTGGTTATCTAGCCTGAACATGCATCATTCCTTCCATTCATCCATTTCCAACATTAAGTTGAGTTTGTAATGTTCCCGGGCATCTCTGAGCTACAACCTAGGAGAGTTTCTTGGCGTGATAACAACTACTACTAAGCCTGATATTATGCATGCAGTAGTTCTGTTTTCCAAATTCATGCAAAGTCCGGGTAAGATTCATTTTGGAGCAGCAAAAGTAATTTTGAGAAAGCACGTGCTTCAGGTTATGTATTCAGCCTTGGATAGTATTATGGTGTTCAAATAAGCAACCAACTACTTAATTGTCTTCTATAAAGGCAGGGTATATTGCAGCAGCAATAGCAACATGTGAAGCAATTTGGTTGAAGAAACTATTGTTAGATCTAAAACAACAACCAAAATATGCCACAACTATTTACTGTGATAACTTTTCTACCATTGCCATAACTAAAAATAGAGTGTTTCATAATCACACAAAACACATTGATATCAAATATCATTTCATAAGACACTATGTGGCAAAATAAGAAACTGAAGTAAAGTTTTGTACAACAAATGAACAACTTGCAGATATATTTACCAAAGCACTACCTAAAGGGAAGTTCGAATACATGAGGTATATGCTTGGAATCACCTCATTAAGCATTAACAGAGAGTGTTGAGGATAATGCTTATGATAAGCTATATAATTTCTTAAAACGTAGTGAGAAAATTTTGTGTTATGAGTTATTAGAATTATGGTGGGAAATTAATACATGTAGTGAGTTATCATTCAAAAAACTATTAGGGACATAATGGATAATGAAATTAGAAATATGTAGGCTATATAATAATGTATTCATTGTTGCTATGCAGATATGAGATTACAATGAGAGTTCAGCTCATGGATTGAGAATCAAACTTCTCTTATTTGTTGATTAGTTTTGTTTATGTTTTCATATGTATGGTCTTGATAGATTTAACTTTCTCATGAGGGTGATCAGGTTCTAAGATATTGCTGGAATTTGCAATCAACATAAATTCAACTACAAATCATTACATAAATTCAAGACAAACTTTAACTATCACCTTTTAATTCCTACAATGTGTTTTAAATCCTTGAGAAGCATTAGAAGTTATAATATAATCATTTCAAGAAGCATTAGAAGTTATAGTATAATCATTTCAAAATTTAATCAAAATCTAGGAAGCTATTGTTCTTCACAAATTTAGGTACATGGGTGAAAAAAAATTATGAGACACTGTAAGCTATCAAGAATTTAATGATGTGTTTCTGAACAATTTCTGTGAACAATTTATATTTTACAATTAATCTATAACCAAATACTCTTAGATTATAATTATTTTTATTTGGAGAAATAATCTCACCAACATCTCTACAACAAAATTAATATTGCTTATCGAAAACAATAATTATGCAACTAGTCAATCAAGCAAGAGATCTAATAAAAATATCCATGCATATTTCTTAACTATTACTTAGAAAATATTCCATATGATTTGATAATTGCCTCCGACACCAAAATTAGAGACACTACCATAGTAAACATGTTAAAATTGGCAACTAGGGTGACACTCCATCTGGGTCATCTTATTTATGGAAGCTGATATTTTCCTTGGATCCCTTTCATCGAGAGGTGTAGGATTGATCTAAAGATCATCTAATTCCGATAAGTATTCATGGAGTTATGAATTTATTTTTGTTATAAGACAATTTGTCAAGGTTGACCAACAACTAAATAACACCCACATGTGCTCAAAATTTTAGTATAAACTGACGTGGCCTTCAAGTCACTTGTACACACTCTTCTTGTGATCTCTTCCTCTCCACTTGTCTTTGGGATTTGGTGGGAGGATAGATCCTAAGAGATATGGTGCCCTAAGAAGAACTGCCCTAGATGCTGCCATGGGGAAGAAGGATCTACGTAGCTCCTAGAAGATGATGCCCTTGCTCTATGTGCCCTAGATCTAGGACATTGTCATGGTGAAGCTCCCAAAGAAAAAGTCATGTTGAAGTTGCCCAAGTGACAAGCAGATTTCGAGGGTTGTTCAAGGATTGTTGAGAGGAGTTTAGCACTAACCAAGTGCCCAAACTAGAATAGTTAGGAACAACAAAGTGATAAGTAGATTTGGAGGGTTGTTCAAGGACCAATGAGAGGAGTTTATCTCTTCCCAAGTTCCCTACTAGAACAGTTAGTAACAACAAAGTGACAAGCAGTTTTGGAGGGCTCTTCAAGGTCTCCTAAGGGGAGTTTAGGGTTGCCCAAGTGCCCTAACTAGAACAGTTAGCAACAACAAAGTGACAAGAAAATTTGGAGGGTTGTTCAAGGACTCTTGAGAGGAGTTTAGGGTTGTGCAAGTGCCCTAACCAAAGAAATTTGGAAAGAAAAAGTGACAAGTAGATTTGGAGGGCTGTTGGAGGACTATTGAGAGGAGTTTAGGGCTGCCCAAGTGCCCTAACGAGAATACTTAGGAATAACAAAGTGAAAAACAGATTTGAAGCAGTGTTAGAGGTGCATTGGGTCAAGGATATTGACCAAATTTGGATCAGATTGATATTAACCTCATGTGTTGGGTTAACATGGAGTGTTGGATACCCCAAAGGAGTGCAACGCGATGTGATGGATGCAGTAGTATGGTATATTACAGCAACATGATGCAATGAGGTGCATGGAACAACACATTTAGATGCAACAAATGGATAGCTACAAGTACATTAGGACATCAATATAGTACTTGTTACAACAAGGACACAAAGCAATAATGGTGCAGCAAGCACATGGGTGACAACATGATGCAGTCGTGGCACTAGGTACAACAGTGCTAAACACTAGGACAACAAAAACATGAGGTCCAACATTGTGATGATGGGTGGATCATGGTGCAACATGGCGAGGTGCAACATGATGACGAGATGTAGCACAATGATAGGTGAATGAGTCACCTTAGAGAATCAATTGAAGCATTATGTCTTCAACTGATCTCACGTATCATATTCCTAGAGATGATCTATGCTCTTATCTAGATAAGTCAAAGTGTTGACTTTTGTTGTAAATGATCTCTCTCTCTCTCTCTCTCTCTCTCTCTCTCTCTCGCTGCTGAACTATTGAAGAACATATAAGAATAATTGATCAAGGGTTTCCCCACATTGGGGTTTGTCCCTGGCTAGTGCCACATCTTGTTTCCTCTTGTCTTGGCTTGTCTTCTATGATTTATATTTATGTTCTATCTGCAGTTTACTTTAATACTCATGTGATTTCTAATATAGAAAAGATATTGAGCTAACTATGAAAATTGAAATGAATTGCTCTAGCATAGAACATACCTAAAATTAACATGGTATCACAGTTGAGGTGAAGACAAAGCCCAAGCAAGAGTGAAAGAGACATCACCAAAGAAAGTTGTGAAAGGACAAAAGGATGAATAGATTCCTTGTCCCTCTTTAAATTCACCAAGGGTGAAGTCGAAGCATAGTATATTACTAGCATGGCACAGCGGAAGCTTCTGATGGCCTACCTAAAGATCACTTCATTGGGAAGTCCAGATCTAAGGGTGGAAGGAAAGGCAGATGACTTGGTTGTAATAAGTTTGGTCATTATGTGAAGGAGTGTGTGAATGGCAGGGACACATCACTTGATGATGATAACAATCATTCTAGGGACATCTTCAATGATTAGAGGAATGATAGGTAATGTAGGTTATCAAGAAAATGACCGGCTCTTCAAAGAAAGCAAGGAACCCCTGATATGAAGAATCAAATGATGTTTCTGATAAGATAAAGATGTTTTATCTTGTATTGGCTCTCTTCTTTAGATTCTTTGGGAACCTTGCTTATTGATTGTAGTGCTTCAAGGAACTCCATCAAATATAAGGGTGCTCTCCCTCTAATTTGGTAGAGATGGAAACATTCATGGAATTATACTTAGAGTCGAAAGAGTGTTACCCCTCAATTGAATGAAGGTAAATTGATTCATTCACAGAATCTCTTTTATGTACCTAATTGCAAGAAGCACCTGCTATCATTCGTCGATGGAGAGGTACATATTTGAAAACAGAATTTTCAAAAATGCTTTTACTCATGGGTTCCGGGTTGGAAATTTGTATCAAGTTGCAAGAAGTCCATTGGGGACCATGTCAATTGGCACATAGCACCAAAGGTCTATGAGTCAAATGATGACAGGGATGCCTAAATTCAAAAGTAGTATGAAGGTACATGTATAAGATGTACTGAAGGAAAATATTAAAAGGGGACCATTCCCCTCATGTTGCACATCCACAGGTTTGGAACAACCCGAGAAGGTTTGAGATTCATGATGGGGAATCTCATGTGTGGAGGTGGAAGAAATCCCTCTATGGCTTGCAAAAGATCATCGTGGGTTTGATATGAGAGGATTGATAGTTGTCAAATGAAGCTGAAGATTGAAGGCAATCCAAACTATTGTTTGAAGGTTGTGGATGATGGACCTCTGATACCAACACCTTCTAAGAATGACCTATTTATGACAGATGTAGACCCTCTCCCTTGTAGAAATAAGAGGGAGTTGGATTTCAGATGTGGAATGGTAAACTGCAAGCTCGTGACTATCTTGAGGATCTTAACTTTCAGAAGTTATATGGTGGTGATGCCAGACTAGATTTGGGAAACGCCTCTTAGTTTCATAAACTCATTTGCATTCATGTTCTTGGTGAACTTCTATTCGAATATATTTTTTGCAGTTAGCATGGTAAGCTCATATTTGGTTGAGCCTCACCGAATTGGTGCCAAAAATATTCTAAGATATCTTCGGGGCATAATCTCTCATGGATTGAGATACACTGCCAAAAAAACGAATTTTCATGATTATGCTGACTCAACAGGCATTGTGGAGTATAAATAAAGCACTTCTCAGTGCTAGTTCTTTTTGCATTCTGCTTCAATATGATGGATGAGAAGGAAGCAGAAGTCGGTTGGTATAATCACCTTCAAGATTGAATACATAGCCACGAGTATGATCTCGTATCACATATGATGAATACCACCATATCCTCTGTGACAATGAGGGGGGGATTCAATTGTTGAGGAATCCTTTATTCGATGATTGCTCAAGTAGATAGACATTAGATAATACCTTATATGGGATATGGTAAGTCGATGAGCGAGGAGGCTCCATCGCATTGAGACTGATGTACGAGTCGTAGACATTTCATCTAAGCCCTGGCGAAAGGTAAAATCTATGACTTTCTTGAATGACTTGGAGTCACTAAGCTACCTTCTTATAAGGGTCCTTCATCTTCCATGAATTGAGCTCTGGGAGCTCTCGGGGGCTTGGGGTACTTATTGGAGTGACATACGACCATAGGGCAACTCACCCTCCCCTGGTGGTGCACTATGTATAGGGTGAAAGGTTCAACCTTCCCCTGTGATACCCCATGACAACTTTGGGACAAGATGATTACTTCTCTTATGGGCCAGGATGATTAGTTCTCCTATGGAAACTGTTGGACACGATGATTAGTTCTCCTATGGAAACTGTTGGATAGGATGATTTGTTCCCTTATGGGATAGGATGATTCGTTCTCTTGTCGAGGCATCCTACCCATACAGTCTAGGAGTCATAAGAAGTACCTCTCATGTGATCAATGAGTAGGGAAATGGGGTTAGGGACGATAGTAGTACTATCGATGGACACATAGTTGTATCTACCATACTCCCTATGCTAATATGACCTCCAACTAATCTTTAGTATGAGTGTTTTGAGACACTCTCTTGTGATATTGATCGAGGATCAATAAAACTGACTTCGGTTCGGTAAGTGTGATATGATGCACTCTCTTCATATGAAACTCACTTTGGGTCAGTAAAGAATGTTATGAGACATTCTCGATCAATCCTTCTTCACTATTCAGAGCAAAGAAGAAGAGCTCAGCAAAGCATAGAGAAGAGCTCAGCAGAGTAGAACAGAGAAGTTTAGGGCACTAATGGCAGAGATAGTACAGTTGGACATATGATTAGTGAATGGAGTTCTCCCTAATTGACATGGACTGTTAAATTTTGAAACCAGGGCCAAACTCCATGTGGGTAATTTTATTTATGGGAGCTAGTATTTTTCTTGGATCCCTCTCA
This sequence comes from Pinus tabuliformis, assembly GCA_031772625.1. Classification (NCBI taxonomy): domain Eukaryota; kingdom Viridiplantae; phylum Streptophyta; class Pinopsida; order Pinales; family Pinaceae; genus Pinus; species Pinus tabuliformis. Next base: position 717,268,489 of record CM062818.1, read on the forward strand.
TCGAGAGGTGTAGGATTCATCTAAAGATCATCCAATTCCAATAAGTATTCATGGAGTTATGAATTTGTTTGTGTTATAAGACAATTCGTCAAGGTGAGCCAACAACTAAATAACACCCACATGTGCTCAATGTTTTAGTTTAAAAAGAAGTGGCTTGCTAGTCATTTTTACACACTCTTCTTGTGATCTCTTCCTCTCGACCCGCCTTTCGATTTTGGTGGGAGGAAAGATCTTAAGAGATAGGTTGACCTAATAAGAGTTTCCCTAGATGTTACCATGGGGAAGAAGGATCTATGTAGCTCCTAGAAGGTGATTCACTAGCTCTATGTGCCCTAGATCTAGGACATTGTCATGGTGAAGCTGCCCAAGACGAAGTCATGTTGAGGCTACCAAAGTGACAAGCAAATTTGGAGGGTTGTTCAAGGATTATTGAAAGGAGTTTAGGGCTGCCCAAGTGCCCTAAAGAGAACAGTTAGGAACAGCAAAGTGACAAGCACATTTGGAGTGTTGTTCAAGGACTGTTGAGAGACGTTTAGGGCTGCCAAAGTGCCCTAACTAGAACTGTTAGGAACAAAAAAGTGACAAGCAGATTTAGAGGGTTGTTCAAGGACTCTTGAGAGGAGTTTAGGGTTGCCAAAATGTGCTAACCAGAATAGTTAGTAATAGCATAGTGACAAGCAGATTTGCATGGCTGTTCAAGGACTATTGAGAGGAGTTTAGGGCTATGCAAGTGACGTAACCAAAATAGTTAAGAACAACAAAGTGACAAGCAGATTTGTAGGGTTGTTCGAGGACTGTTGAGAGAACTTTAGGGCTGCCCAAGTGCCCTAACTAGAATAGTTAGGAACAAAAATGTGACAAGAAGATTTGGGGAAGTGTTAGAGGTGCATTGTGCCAAGGATATTGACCAGATTTGGATCAGATTGAGATCAACCTCAAGTGTTGGGTTAACATGGAGAGATGAATACCCCAAAGGAGTGTAGCATGATGTCATGGATGCAATAGTATGTTGTATTATATCAACATGGTGTAGTAAGGTGCATGGAAAAACATATTTAGATGCGGCACATGGACAACTGCAAGTGAATTAGAACAACAGTATAGTACTTGGTGCAACAAGGACACAAAGTAGTAATGGTACAACAAGCACATGGGTGACACCATGGTGTATCCGTGGCACTAGGTATAGCAGTACTAAACAATCGGACAAAGCAACATGAGGTCCATCATTGTGATTATGGGTGCAACATGGTGCAACACAGTGAGGTGCAACATGATGATGAGATGTAGCACAATGATAGGTGAAGGAGTCACCTTAAAGAATCACTTGAAGGAGCATGTCTTCAACTCATCTCACTTATCATCTTCCTAGAGATGATATATGCTCTTATCTTAATAAGTCAAAGTGTTGACTCCTATTATAAATGTACTATCTCTATAAGAAGAATTGATCAAGGGTTTCCCCACATTAGGGGTTGTCCCAGGCTAGCCCACATCATCTTGTGTCCTCTTGTATTGGCTTGTATTCTTCCATTTATATTTATGTTCTATATGCAGTTTAGTTTAATGATGATGTATTGTTAATATGGAAAATGTGTTGAGCTAACTATGAAAATTGAAATAAAATTACACTAGCATAAAACATACCTAAAATTTAGAAGTTATAATATAATCATTTCAAAATTTAAACAAGATCTAGGAAGCTATTGTTCTTCACAAAGTTACGTACATGGGTGACAAACAATTATGAGACACTCTAAGATATCGAGAATTTAATGATGTGTCTCTGAAAGAAACATACACATTTATTTAAATTATTGCAAGTACTTGATCATCTTTGACTAATTAAAATTTTTATAATCAATATTCCCATTAGTTACAGTTCATGTATTTTACTTTTTTTACCTAGTCCTTAAGCCTAAATAAGCATAAAGGGTTGAAGCCATGTCTTTTGATCAAGTAGAAGAATCATATTCTAGTCACTGTTTAAGAAAATGATTCTTCTAACCTTATTATTTGAACAAATGATTATTCTAACATGCATTTTTTGTGAACAATTATAATTCTTCTGACATGCATTTTCTATGAAAAATCAGTATTTTACAATTAATCTGTAGCCAAACATTCTTAGATTATAATTATTTCTATTTGGGCAAATAATATCACCAACATCCATACAACAAAATTAACATTTCTTATGGAAAACAATAGTTATGCAAATAGTCAATCAAGCACCAGACCTAATATAAATATCCATGCATCTTTCTTAACTATTACCTAGAAAATATTCCATAGGATTTGATAATTGCCTCCTACACCAAAATTAGAGACACTACCATAGTAAACAACATTTTTTTTCCCAAGTGTATTTTGGTATTTTCCTTTTCCATCTGGACAAAGGTAATCAAGTTTGTTAATCCATATTGTTGTTCTATATTCTAGATGCTAGTTGGACTGATTATAGATTAGTTGTAACACAATAATTTCAATGTATTGTGGTCAAAATTCATAAATTTCACTATTTTGGATGCTATAAATTATTTTATTTATAACATGCAGCCAAATTCCAAGACAATAAAAAAACCAATATGGTGTACTAAAAATACTACACATATTACAAAAGTCAACTCAAAACAAAAACTCATTTTTCTAAATTCTATTTTGTACAAAGCATGGGCATTTTTATGTCAATTTTGAGAATATCTTACTTGTTTATGTCAATTATAAGAATATCTTAAATTTTTATGTCAATTATGAGAATATATTAGAATTTTAACAACCAAAAGAAGTTAAACAATTGATTTTTTGTTGTGTCAGCCAAGAAAAGTCAAACAATTAACCTTTTCTCTTCATAGCCAAGTTTTAAAATATTTCTAAAATTTTCAATCAACATAAATCCAAGAGCAAAACCTTACCCTATAAAAACTAGCTGCAAAGCCATTGAATTGATTAAGGGAATCGATCAATTAATTAGCAGCAGCTTTAGAACTAAGTAGATGTGTACCTGGTCATCCTCGTATTTTCTACAAAAAGCACTGCACGCAATAGATGACGTGCATTCTACTCTTCAGATTTAAGGTCACTTCAACAATTTTTTAATGTAATCTATTCGAAGGGTGGGTCAGTCTGGAGCGAGGGTTGTTGTTCCTTCCACCACAAAGACCAAGTTTCATTCAGTTGAGCTCACTTCCAAAGCCATCGATGGCTTTTTAAATGATATAACTTGCGACATCTAAAGCGATCTAATCGATGGCTTTTTAGTAGATCTAATCGATGGTTTTTTAGACGATATAACCCACGAACATCTAAAGCGATCTAATTGATGGCTCTTCAGTAGATCTAATGGATTCTCCTCAGCATTCACGCTAAAAGAGAAGAAGGAAGAGAGAGAGGAGGGGAGAGAGAGAAGGGGGGAGAGAGAGGGGGTGAGAGGAAGGAAGAGAGAGATAAGGGGGGAGAGAGAAGGAGAGATAGATATGGAGATATAGGGGGAGAGAATGGGAGGAAATGACAAAGACATAGAGAGATAAAGGTGGATATAGAGAGGAAGTGACAAGGGAGAGATGGGGAGATAGTGAGGGAGAGAGGAGAGGAGGTAGGAGAGAGAAGAGGCGAGTAGCGAGATACGGAGAGAAGGGGAAGAGGGAGAAGGAGACACATAGATGGAGGGTAAAGAGAGAAGGAGAGAGGGATGGAGTTAGTGATAGAGTTGTAGGGAAGATAGAAGGAGAGAGTGATGGGTGGAGGGGGGAGAGGTAGAGGGAGGTGGGAAAGAAAGGGAGAGAGAAAGGACTCTAGAGAGAGAAGGAGAGAGAGAGAGGGAAAGAGAGGGAGTTGGAGGGAGAGAGAGAGGGAGGAAAGAAGAAATATATAAAGGTGGAAAGGTGGTGAGAGAGAGGGAGTGACAAGGGATAGAGGAGAGTGGGAGAGAATAGAGAGAGAGAGAGAGAGATAAATAGATATGGAGAGAGAGTGTGTATGTTTGGGGGATGAAATAGAGAGAGAGAATAAGAAAGAGACACATAGATACAAATATAGATATGATATAGTACTATATAACCATCCTAGGTCTATCTTAACCCCATATTAATCAAGCTCTTAGAGGGATCAAATATATCGAGTTGAAAACCTTTTCTCAAGTTTTTCACTCAAAACATAGGTTTAGACATCGAGATATTCCATCCCTCTCCAAGGTTGATACATATAGCGTTAAGTTGGATCTACATTGGTTCATACTCTTGGATGTTTCTAGAAGAGAATTGTGTAATTTATTTAGTGAGTGCAATGTTATGGATAGATACTCCATCCATCATGATGAACCAAAGAACTTGAGATGATGGATGAAGTAACCATCCGAAACTTTTGATGGACTAAATATATTACACGGTTCTCTTCTAGAAATCTCCAACAATAGAGATAATTTATTAAAACAAATTACAAAATAAAATGACTAATATCTATGGGGTTACTCATTTTAGATGTTTTCATTATAAAAGAAAAAGCACAATGAAGAATATCATCGATATAAAGATTTCGTGTCTTAAAAAATCTATAATTTGATATTAAAATATATCATTTTAACTCATTGATTTCTCCTTGAACATTGGAACGTTCTCAAATATATTTCTCTAGTAAGTAGAGTATTTCTAAATTATTTTAAGTAATTATATATAAGGATAATGTATTCCATAATATTTAATGATCAACTCTTAATAAATTTTAATTTACATTAGCCTCAAGGAATAGTTTAGTTGGCGAGTCTCTAACGTTAAAGCACATTTTCTATTAAGAAGTTAAGAGTTCAATTCTCTTGCTTGAGGTCTGTGTGGTTGACCTAAATCTAATTGGTACGAATTTTCCAAGGACATAATAATCACCAATATCAAAACACCATAAACCATAGTAAATAAAAACACACAAAAACTCAACTAACATTTAAATTATAATTATAAGTATTACCTTTTTCAATTACGATTAATAACATATCAATATTTCAATTATTATATTTTAAAGTTATATTCCTAATATTTGAAAAGGAAAGACCCATTCTTTAATTTTTATTAATATATTTCTAAGTGTTTTTATTTCACTTTACCATATTTTGCTATTATGATTACAATTTTTAAATAATATTAATTTAATGATAATTTTGAAATATTTTTTCTTAAAAAGAAAAAGTGGTAATAAAACCCAATAATAATCTATTTGATATTACACATTAATAAACGAGGAAAGAAATTAAATGGGGTTAAGTAAGATAAAATTCATATAGAAAAATTATACAAAATTGAAGGGAAATAAATAATTATATTTTTATTTTTCACCAAATAAAGTTAGATTTGTTATGATGTTGTGTGATTTAACAGTTCAACAAATTAATATATAGAATAAATATTCACATTATGTCCAATGGATTAGGGCCCTCAATATATGTTAGAAAAAACAAAATTGGCTTTTACCATTTCAACATCATTGATAATTGTTTTACTTATCATGTGTGTGTTTCTCATATGTTAGAGACAAATATGGTACAACATATAAAAAAATCATGAAATGCAACTTGGTGTTTTAGTAATGACTTCTTGCAATGCATAAATTTTTTTTGATGCCATATGATGTGTAATCAATAGACTTTCATTAAAAGGACTATATAGTTAAGGAATTGATTGTTTAGAAGGAAATATGAAATGAGCCCCAACGAGTAACTATACATAAAACTATTTGGATATAAAGTAGTTGAGTCACTAAAACATATTTTCAAATACAACTACAATATCTAAAACTTAAAAATGCTTGAAAAGATAACTACTAATTTTGCAAGTTGATTGATTTAGTAGGAAATGAAAGATGCCAAACTAATTATTTAATTACCACTACATGGAATGATAACTACAATATAAGATTGACACATTGGAATACAAAATTACAATACAGCTTACTCAAATATTTGAGGAATTATTAATGTATCCTATCTAGTTTCTCTGGAAAACCCTAAATACTACTCAGCTTTGGTTCACTTTTTCGTCTTTTAATTCAATTTGGGAAAATTCTATAGTAGTTTTTAATTGACTTGATTAAACCACATCCCAACTTTACCCTCATCTCCTATGGAAAACCCCTTGCTATTCCTTATCTTTTTGTTGTGTGACTACGAATGGTATCAATGTTCCCATTCCCCTTAACTCTTGATAGGATTTTTTTCTTCGACATTCCATAATGATACATGCATAAATCCCAATCCTTACCAATATTCCACTCTCAATTCTTTATTGAATGATCAAGGCTTTAGAAACAAGCCTTAAATTGATGTGCTAACCTTTTATCCCTTTATTCTTAATCCTTATTGTTATAAGTAGGAAGGTGTTAAATTCTCAAAACCATGCTCTATCACCTATTGCCTCATTTGCATTATGCCCATGTGCTTTGAAACCCAAATTTATGATCCACGCAGATTCAAGTTTCACTTAAATTACTTCAGGTCCTAGACGTGTGTGATGAAGCTAGATGTATGGGGTCCATGTTGACCTTCATGGATCTGGATGATCCAGTGTCCAAAAGATTCTTTCTATGGTGACTTATTCTAGGGCCAAATCTCATATTGGTGTTTTTGTCTCAAGTGTGGGAGCAACACTAGAATTCCACTTCAATTTAATTTATCCTCCAACCTAGGGTTTTTGACAAACATTTCGTAACATTCTCCTAGTTGAACCATATATGCAGTTAGTTTATATGGCTTCACTTGAGAGAATTATTCACCAATCATATTTACATCTTTATCAACTGATGGGTTTGTTTATAGAATAAATCTTGGTACCATACTGCAAGCTAGGTATCTCTCCTTTGTTCCCACATATTGATCCAAATATACTCTTTATACTTATACTTTTTTCCTTGGACTTAAGTGACTTGAGAACTCCTAATTAAAGCAGGCTCTACACACCTTGACCCTTAGTGGAATTAAAACCAATGCCTTCAGTATTGAAATAAAAAATATAGGATAACCCCACTGTTTTATGCTCAACTCTATCGATGTTGGATGTGATTTTTTCATTGATTCGAACATGTGATTAACCTTGGAGATTGATGTATAGTCATTAATTTCAGGAGCAACATCAAGTTGTTTTTTTAGGTCATTGGTAGAGAAAATTCATAGTAATAGAATAATTACAGAATCTTTAAAAACACTATGACAAAACCTAGTGGATGAATTATTTAATGTCCTATTGGTTGGTTGAAAGCACCTTGCTTACAAAGCATCAAGTAAAATTTCCATGTAAAATTCATATTTTGATGACCAACAGAAGGAACTTTCAAATGCTATATGATAGTCCAAAACAATTCTAAGTGTTGAAGTTGAGAGGTATGTTGGGTGTGGAGCCTCATTATCTTCTTTACTTAGAGGTATCCCCACATTAGACCCGAGTTCGTAATGTGACAGCAATGCCGCCCGTAAAATATATGTTGCATGGGGGGTCCAAGGGGCACAGCTGTAGGGGGGGTCCAAGGGGGGCTGCCGTGAAGCTAAAAATAGATGTAAAATTGCCTTGTAAAATGTTGTAATTTTGTAGTCAATATGGGTCCTTCATTAGGCAGAGATCTGACGGTAGAAGTTATGTTTAATTTGGGGTTTTTCCCTAGAAGGCAACCCCTCGCTATATATGAGGGAATTATATTGTGTCTATGTAGATTTTTATTCTGAGCAAGAATATATATTGAGCAAGAAAGGAGAGGGAATTACAACAGATCTACTGTAGGTTGTATCTCTTCAGTTTGCTAGATAATATAAAAGGAAGGATTGGCTATTTATTCGTGGATGTAGCCCAAATTGGGTGAACCACGTATATCTGTGTCCCTCCTGTTTTATGCATTTTTTGTGTTTATAATATTTGCAATACTTTATGTCTTCCATTGCTGTGTAATATATAATTTTATAACAACTGGTATCAAAGTCAAAGGTTTATTTAGTTGATAAACTCGCAAGAGGGAATGGTTCCCGGTTTGAGTGGGAGTAATGGTGGAAGATGGTAGGTTTAGGGTCGAAAAATTTAACGGCCAAGATTACTAGTTGTAGAAGATGCACATGGAAGATTATTTGTATCACAGAGATCTATACCAACCATTGAGCGGAATGGAAAAGAAGCTGATGAGTATGAAAGACACAAAATGGGATATTCTCAACAAAAAGACAATTGGAACAATACTGATGTTCCTAGCTGGATCGGTAGTGTTTAATATTTCAAAGGAAATGACAACAGAAGGTTTAATGTCGACATTTTCCAAGCTATATGAAAAACCCTCAGCCTCAAATAAGGTATTTCTTATGAACCATTTATTCAATATGAAAATGTGAGAAGGTGGACCTGTTGTTGATAATTTAAATGAATTTAATACAGTTACGAGTCAGTTAAGTTCTATAGGGGTAACTTTTGATGATCAAGTTACGGCTCTGTTATTTTTGTGCTCATTGCGAGAAAGTTTGAATGGTTTAGTTATGGCCATTAGTAACTCTATCTCTGGATCTAGTACTTTAAAGTTTGGTGATGTTGTCGGTGTAATCCTTAGTGAGGAAATGCGATGGAAAATCTTTGGTGAGACATTAGGTAATACTTTGACTATAGAGACTAGGGGAAGAAAAATGGAAAGAGGAAAGAGCCTAGGATATCACAGTAAGTGAAGGAAAGATAGATCCAAGTCTAGATCAGGGATAGTGTGCTGGAAATGCGGGAAGGAAGGACACCTGAAGAAAGACTGCAAGTTTCAGAAGGGAAAAGAAGGATACACACAGCAAGAAAATAATCATGAAGCGAATGTGATAGGTAATGTGTTGCACAATGATTTGATTCTTTCTTTAGAAATTATTATTGATGCTTGGGTGGTAGATTCTGGGGCTTCATTCCATGCCACACTTGATAGGAAACATTTTCATGATTATGTTCAAGTAGATTTTGGAAAACTTCGATTGGGTGATGATAAAACCTATAAAATCATTGGAATGGGTACATTTTTCATAAAACAGCAGAATGGAAATCAATGGCTATTCAAGGAGGTAAGGCATGTTCCAGATCTGAAGAAAAATATTATTTCAATAGGGCAGTTGGGAGGTGAAGGTTGTGTGACTAATTTTATAGATAAAACTTGGAAGGTCACTAAAGCATCACTGGTAATAGAAAAAGGAGAAAATGTTGGTACATTGTATTTATGCAATGGTATTTCTAATTATGTTAATGCTTTAACCTCTACAGGAGAAGATACCACATTGTGGAATCATAGGCTCAGGCACATGAGTGAGAAGGGGATGCAAGTTCTTCACCGAAGATTTTTTTTGTTAGGTTTGAAGCATGTTTATTTAAAATTTTATGAGAAATGTGTTTATGGAAAATAGAAGATATTTAGATTCCTTAGAGTTGGCAAAGAAAAGAAGAGTGAAAAATTAGAGCTTGTGCATACAGATGTATGGGGACCTGCTCAAGTATCATCTCTTGGTGGCTTTCATTATGATGTTACTTTTATTAATGATGCATCCATAAAAACCTAGATTTATTGTATACAAATTAAATCTCATGTATTTGATACTTTCAAGAAATGGAAACCTTTGCTTGAAAATGAGATAGGAAAAAGGTTGAAGTGTCTCAGATTAGACAATGGAGGTGAATATTGCAGCAAAGAGTTTGATAGGTACTATTCCAAGAATGGAATTTGTAGATAGAAGACAGTTCCAAGAACACCACAAGAAAATGGTGTGTCAAAAAGGATGAACATGATAATCATGGAGCATGCAAGGTGCATGAGATTACATGCAGGATTGCCTTTACAACTTCGGGTAGATGCTATAGATATTGTTGTTTATCTAATAAACAGAGTGCCTTCAAGTTCCTTGGATGGTGGTATTCTAGAGGAGATAGGTAAAAAGGTAAACTACTCATTTTTAAAAACTTATGGTTGTGAAGCCTTTGTCCACATTAATAAAGAAAATAGAACAAAGCTTGAGGCAAAATCAAAGAAATGTACTTTTATTGGATATGGTGTTAATGATTTTGGTTATCACTTTTATGATTATGAGAAACACAAAATAATTAGGAGAAGAGATGTCATATTCAATGAAAAGGTTTTGTATAAGGATCAGCTACAGGAAAAGAAACAAGAAAAAGAAAACAGAGAATACACGGTGCTTCATGAGATCACAGGAAAAGTGATGGTACTTGAAAATCATAATTATTAATGGCCAAAACAACAACCACAACAACAAAAAGAACCTCGAACACCTGAAAGTGGTGTTAGAAGATCTACTTGGATAAGTAGACCCTCTGAACGATACTCTCCTTCATTACATTATGTACTGATGACTCATTCTGGTGAACTAGAATGTTATGAAGAAGCAGTGTAGGTAGAAACCAGGAAGAAGTGGTAGAAATCCATTAAAGAAGAGATGGACTCCTGATCACATAACCATAATTGGGACTTAGTCATGTTTCCTGCACATAAAACAACATTGCAGAATAAATGCATTTAGAACTTGAAGGAAGAAGATGGAGGTAGAAATAGGTATAAAGCTAGAATTTTGGTGAAAGGGTTTGCACGGAAAAAGGGTATAGACTTTGATGAGATATTTTCTCCTTTTGTTAAAATGATTTCAATCAGAACTATTTTAACTCTAGTAGCAGCTGAAGATTTGCATCTTGAGCAGTTAGATGTAAAGACAACCTTTCTCCATGGGGATTTGAAGGAAGAGATATATATGCAGCATCGACAAGGATATGAGGTAAAAGGGAAGGAGAAACTAGTGTGTAGGTCGAAGAAGAGTTTGTATGGCTTAAAATAGGCTCCAAGGTAGTCTTATCTAAAAAATTTCAGGTTTATGTCTGAACAAGGTTATACTAGATGCCACTCTGATCACTGTGTTTCTCTCAAAAATCAAAATGATGGCAACTATATTATATTGTTATTGTATGTAGATGACATACTTGTTGCAGGTTCTAACATAGAGGAAATAAATGTTCTCAAAAGAAAATTGGTGAACTCATTTGCAATGAAGGATTTGGCTGTTGCATCTATTAAGGGCATCTCAATTGTTCGGGGTATTATAGTTGTTTCGAGAAATCAGGTTGTTCCGAATCTCAGGTGTTCAATATGTTCTACTCTAGTGAAACTATGAGGAAAGGTCTAAATCCAACCCTCCTCTTATCCATACAAGTTGATTATATGGCAGAAGTACATGGTACGTGAGGTGGAACTAACTAGGTATAACAATTTGTGCAAGTAATGGCATAACAATTTGTGCAAGTGGTATGTGGTAGTTAGTTTTGGAGTTTTTAGATGGACAAGTGAGTAAATTTTCATTAAACATGTGGCACCACTAGATGGTAACCATGTGGAAAGGATGACGCAATATTGTAAATATGATATGATGTGGAAAAATGTGAAGATTTTTGTTAAAATGCATTGTTTGGAAATAATTTTTAGTCTTATAGAATTTCCAAATTTCTATGGGAATCAAATGGTAAGCCTTGAATTAGATCATTTTCCTCGTACCTCAAAATTCATACCTCAAAGAAGAATAGTGGTGGAACCACATGAAGTGGATAGTGAAATTTGATTTGGATTAGAGACCAAGTGCGACTGGAAAAATAATTAGTTCGACAACTTGATAATTTGGGAGTTCAACTTTTGAGTGATTTTCTTGAGCACAACATAAAATAAGGCCCAAACTTGAATAGGAGCATAACTATATTTTGTGTTAAATATTTGGTCACAATCATGGTTTTATGGGAGAAGGATCTCAAACTTTCAATAGATTGTAGTGTTAAGAATTTGGCATTGAGATGAGTTATGAAAGAGAAGAGTTTATTTCATGCTTAGATAATGAAGGAAGGATAAAAATAGGAGATCTAATTAGCTGATGCAAAGTGATGGATAACCTCCACTAGAAATAGTAGCACAAGATATATATAAAATCTAATATATATATATCACATTTTAAGGTAGCTCATATTCTAAATTCCCAATTGTTATCATCCAAAAAAACTATCAGCTAGCCATTTTCTACTAGGTCAATCAAAATATACCATTGTAGGATGAGATTTTACATACTAGAACTCATTTTAACATTAGGAAATAGTTTAGTGAACCATTATCTTAAATGATTTCTCATTAAAATAAAATAAAAACCAATGCGAATAATTAAAGAAATCATTATTTATTTATTATTCTCTTGAAATAATAATTAAATCCATTTAATTATTGTTTCTAACCATTTTGACTTAACTAGTTATGAATAATTAATAAATTATTATTTATTTATTATTGCATAATTATCCCTTATTTCTCTCATGACATAATTATTAAGTCACTATTTAATAATTATTCTTAATTCATCTCTCTCTCTCTCTAAGATATAATAAAATATTCCTAACGACTAGATTTTTACTTAGTCTAACGTTTTTAATTATTAAGCGGGATCTAGAATAATAACAATAACATGTTATAGTGAATATTAGAGTGATTAGTTATTGAGGCGAGGGTGTTTTGGGCTCTGACGTGACCACAGGTGGGTAGGTGGCACCCGCGCATCGCCGCACTTTCAAAGAGATAGTCTAAAACAATTTTACCGCAGTAAACCACGGATTTTTGTTGTAGTTGTTGCAAACTCTCCCGACCTATCGACATCTGGCCCTTGCACTTGTGGTCAACTGTTTCACCATCAGTCTCGGTGGCAGTTTCCAACTATGGACAAAATGGATATCGAGGAGGAGGAGATAGATTATTTCCTGGACCCATACGAGGGATAAACTATCTTCGATAGCCATAGCCCCAACCCTAATCTACACTGCTCCGAACAATTTAGGCTCTCAAATTCGCTATCTGCGCCAATCGTCTCGCTGCCTGGATTATCCTCATCACTAATTCAATTTGGTTTGATCTCCTTGGAATCATCAGGAATTGATTACCTCCTCTATCCCCTGGAACTCTCCATTTTCTCACTGTTGTCTCGCTTCCATCACCCGCATTTGATCCACTCCCTTTGTTCAACCATTTGCCCCCTCCTTGTCCAAACCCCCAATCTCCACCTAATGCTAATTTCCTTCCCTCTCAATGTTTCGATTCTATGGTTATTAAGGTCAAACCATTGATCCCACGGGTAGTTGAGGGATCAAATCTACTGAAAGAACACCCATTAGTGCCACGAACTAGCAAAAGGAAAGTTAAGTGTGTGAAAGCCACAACAAAGGACCTCACTATTACTTTTGTTGAAGACATTCTGATCAAAGAGGTAGTAGACAAGGCCAATATGGTTCTAGTCGGGCATGTAAGAGGAAGGGCATACTCTGTGGCTAGGCTAACCAGTTGGGTAAAAGAAATTTGGGGAGGCACTCTACAAGAGTTACCAGAGGTCCAGAGTCTAGCAAGGGGATGGTTCACACTACACTTCTCTAAGGCAGGCTACACTAAATTAGTACTCGTGAAATATTGGCATATTGAGATGGCACCGATCCTCCTCAAGCATTGATATCCATTATTCGATCCAAAGTGGGAGAAAATAGGTGCAGGTTGCATATGGGTACATTTACTAGGACTACCTCTTCAATATTTGTCTAAAGTTGTGTTTATAAGGATCAGGAATGCACTCGGTACTTATCTGGATTATGAAAAGACCTGTGTACAGTCAAAAAATCGAGTGCTGGCAAGAATCCAAGAGCATTTGGACACAAGGGAGGGTATGGAAGAGAAGATTACTCTCAAATGGTGGCATTATACCAGAGTCCAGATTTTGGACTACGAGGGAGTTCCTTTTTGATGTAGGAGGTGCCACAAGTAGGGCATGTATTCAAGGAATGCCCTATGCTCATGAAATCAGCAGAACCCCATAGCTCACCATCACAACAAAAAGGAAAAGCTACTGTAAATCGGATCAGCACCCTAGTATTTGTCCTCAAAGATCATAATCATGGAAAATCCTCAAAGGCTATGGAGGAGCATTACAGAACGTGCTCACCCCCACTAACTCTGGCTAGAGTCGCTACTACTACGGAGATCGCAAGAAAAGTGGGTACAACTCTCTCTCTTCCACCTACCTCTCACTTTACTTCTATGTCATATGTTGTTTGTGCATCATTTGACTCTTCTTCAACAATGATTATGTCACCTGCCATTACATGTGAGATCTCCTTACCCCCGCCCATCATTGCCTCCACTGTCCCTACTCTGCCCTCCCCTCCATCTTCACCCATGGCCTCAGCCATCAACCACCCTATTTTTCCCCACTCATACAACTTATGTTCTTGCCTCATACCAGATCCTTGCATCCAGACTGGTCTTCATTTCACCTTCCTTAGACCGACCACCTAATCATCTCGGGGCTCCAAATCAAATCTATCCAAAGCTATCCAGAAGGCCAGAGCTGAAGTAATCTCTGGTAGAATTTCCAATATGGAAGAGGTTCTTAGAGCATTGAACACCCAGGGAGGGTTCCACCATGAAGTGCCTCTCCTTTAATTGCAGAGGTATGGCTAGTGCCTCCAAAAAAGTAGCCCTGAGGAGATTATTTGAAAATGAGCTAATTGATATTACTATGCTGCAGGAAACCCTGGGCACTACTGAATCCATTGATCAAACCCTATCTACCATCAACCTTGGATGGCATTTCCATTCTCTGGATGTTATGGGTAGATCAGGGGGATTAACCATAGGATATAATCCTCATTCCATTAATGTATCTACCACTTGGGGAGGAGTGGGATTTACTGGACTAGATATATTCTCAACCGAGCTTATCTTGTCCATCAAATTCATCAATGTATATGGCCTATGTCAACAGAGAGAGGATTTTTGGCAACACTTCTTTCATACTCATATCGCATCAGTGGATTAGGTGATCATTGGGGGCAACCTCAAATTTTCACTAGGTTATCGAGAATCCTAGGGATCACAAGCCCAAGTTGATCCCATGGCTGATTTCTTCAAGGATATCCTAGACTAGAACAATCTCACTGATGTCCCCATGATCAAGCCTTTGCCCACTTCGAGAAATAGAAGAGTTGGGGAGGTAGATCTAGCTAGAAGGCTTGATCGTTTCCTTATTAAAGTTCCTTTGCTTCAGCAATTTTCTAAATATATACAATGGGTGGGGTCTAAGTGAATATCAGACCACTCACCTATCTATGTGGAGATTCTTGGACCTGATGCCAAGCCAAAGGCCCATTTCAAATTTAACCACATTTGGCTCCAAGATGTGGGATATACTAAGTTAGTCAAGGACTATTGGACATCCCACCCCATCTCTGGTCACAAAACTGTAGCTGAAGGTTTCTGCCACAACCTATCTCAGCTAAAACATTTATCCATTGCATGGGAAAAGGAGAAAAGGAAAAGGATGATCATACCATAATAGCTATTGAAGCTGATCTAAACAATCTATTGGATGACAAAAACAAAGGATTTGCCACAACAGAAGAGAAAGCAAATCTAATTGAGCTCGAAAAACAGAGAGACAAGATACTAAAGGAAAGAGAAGAAACATGGATGCTAAAGAGTAGGGCAATATGGTTATAGTTAGGAGATGAAAACACAAAGTTCTATTAGAATTATTCAAAAGGAAGAGATATAGCTAATACAATTTGGAAAATTCCTCTTCCAGATGGAGAGATAGCTGACACCTTCAAAAAACTATCTATGTTAGGTACTACTCACCTTTAGAATCTGTTTAGATCCCCTCAAGAAGCCAATCTAGCTGATATCATTTAAGCGGCAGGCCAATTCCCTAGATATGTGGGGGAGGAGGAAGCAATTGAACTCAATTGTTCGGTCACTCTAGAGGAAATTGAAGGGACCTTAAAGTGGTTCAAAAAATATAAAAACTCGGATCCAGATGGGTGGACGATCGAGTTTTACCTGGCTTTCTATGATTTTCTGGCACAAGGCCTTCTCCAGGTTATGGAGGAATGTCGGTCTTCTGGAAAATTGTACAATGCTATCAATTCTACTTTTATCACCCTTATCCCAAAATCCGATTCCCCCACATCCTTCAATGATTTCCATCTTATCTCCCTCTACAACTGTCTCTACAAGATTATCTCAAAAATCATTGCAAATCATATTAGGCCTATCCTGTCTCAGCACATCCTCCCTGAACAGTTTGCCTTTCTGGAAGATCAACAGATCCACGAAGCCATCGGCACTACACAAGAAGCCATACACTCTATTCGATCCAGAAGACTCAAGGGGATCATCCTCAAGATCGATCTGGCTAAAGCTTTTGACCAGGTAAGCTGGCTTTACATAAAAATGCTTCTTATCCACCTGGGCTTCCTGCATCTTTTTACCACGTGGATCATGGCCTGCATATCAACGCCTACCTTCAGTCTCCTCATCAATGGCTCTGCCTCTCCTTTTTTCCATGATGAAAGAGGACTCAGGCAAGGATGCCCTCTTTCACCTCTCCTCTTCCTAATTGTCATGAAATGTCTTAGTAGGCTAATCTATCATGAAAAGAAACGTGGTAGATTATTTGGATTGAATATTAATGATCAGTGCTACCTCGCTCATCTCCTTTTCGTGGATGATGTCCTTATTTTCCTAGACAGAAGAATTCATCACTCGATTACCCTTGATAAAATCCTTGCCACCTTCTCCAGGACCACTGGTATCTTGGAAAATCATGCATAATCCACTATCATGATGACCCATACCTCTGCTCAGGAATCCACCTTTTCATCACAGCACTTTCCTAATAGCCCTCGCCCACTTGATCAGGGCTTCAAATACTTATGGTTCTAGATCAAGCCCATGAGTCAAGAGATAGTAGATTGGACTTGGCTAGTCATCAAATTAGAGAAAAGAATTTTTCACTAGTGCGGTCGTTTATTATCTAGGGCTAGCAGGCTGGTGATAATAAAAAAAAATTTGGAAGCCACTACGGTATTCTGGATGGCATTAGCATGGATTCCTAGATGTATCCTAGCCCAACTCAAACAGATTTGTTGTAGATATCTATGGAATAGAGGCCAGCACAAAAGAGTCTTTGCTTGGATAAGTTGGAGCAAGATTGCTCTGCCCAAAAAGTGGGGAGGATGGGACCTCAAAGATCTAACCTTATTTGCTCAAGCTCTAGCTGCAAAGATGGGCTCGACTCTCCTTAATAAGCATAACCTATGGACATCCATCTCATACCATAAATATATCAATCCTCTCCAAATTATGGACTAGATAAGGATGCCTCGATGGAATAGGACAGACATATCCTCGGTTTGGAAAGCTCTTCTTTTCTCACTCCCTCTCATTCGAAACCACCTGGCCTAGAGGATAAATGCAGGTACTAGTGCACACATTGGTCTGGATCCCTAGACTGGGGGAGGGGGTCGATGTCTCCTCCCAAGAGAGCTCACTCTACTTCTAAATCAACAAGACATCAAGGTAATTGCTCAAATTGCAGATTAGGAGAATACCTCTGTTTTTACTCAAGCATGGAAATCTGCCACTCAGCTAAACCTGCCTCCTCAATGGCACCTTATCTGGAACAACTATACAAATGCTTTGAATGAGTCACACATCCGTATCAAGGAGGGACCGGATGAGCTCATGTGGTGCATGGCAGAATCTGGAATCTACACTCCAAAGGAAGGCTACCTGTGTCTGCTACAAGACAAACAACCTGACAACATACAAAATTGGTGGCAGAACATATGGAAGTTAAAATCTCCTCCCCGAACCAGACTTTTCTTCTGGTGCATCCTTCGAAACAAAGTACCCACCAGGGACATCCTCACTCACAGATCCTTGTATGGTCCTCATTGGTGCATCCTATGCAAACAGAGCTCAGAATCGATAGAGCACTTGTTCCTCAACTGCAATATCACAAAATAGTTATGGAGATCTGTAGCTGCTGAGATCTGATTCACGGGAGAATGGAAAGGAGATAGTATAACAACAGCATGGGAAGCCTGGAACAGTGTGCACACAGGGACAAATCTGCCATGCCTTCCCCTGATTATTTGCTGGGCTATATGGTTGGCTAGAAATAAAATGACTTTTGAGGAAAGCATGATCAGATGGCAGAGCATAACTGCAAAAATCGTAGCATCCTACCTTGAGCTACCAGAATACTCTCCGCCTTGTCCACGTAGACCTACTGCTCCCGAACCAATATACCACTCCTCACTATGGAATTTTTTTTATGGAGAAGCCCAACAACAAGGATGCGGTGGGGGGGGGCTTCCTTCTCTACCTCACTGATCAACATTACTACAGAATCAAAATGGGATTGGGTGAAGGAACAAACAATTTTACAGAATTAATCACTTTTCGACGTCTATTACATTTTTCTCTAAATCATGAATGCAGAGATATTTAGATCTTTGGTGACACTGATATTATTATAAATTGGATCAACAATAACACTAGATGCCACACACACACACTCATAAATATTCTAGATGAAGTGAAGCATTTAAAATCTCTATTTAATTCCATACTTGTTCGTCATATTTACAAGGAACATAACGACTATGATGATGATCTTTCCAAGGAGGCCACGCACTTGCCAAGAGGACAGTGGATAATTCATGAAGAAAGGGTACTATGCAGTACGAGTACTATCATAGACCCTATATAGATTAGACATATCATCAAGTGGATGGCACCTAAATTTTTGTAGATTTTCGGCTATATATGATGATGTAGATATCTAGTTTATTTATGTGCATCACCCTGCGAGGTGCATATATGTTTTGAACTCTATATAGCATCATCCTGCGTGATTGTGTTTTGATTTTTGATATAGCCATTCACAGGAATGGGATTGTAGATACTCTGGACATATTCCAAAGCAACATGAACGCATATGTTGCCAAGCATATATTATTTGTAATATTTCAATGTATAATGAAAGATTACGATTTTTCCTTCAAAAAAAAAAAACAATAATACGTTAGATTGAATCAAAATCTAGTTCTTAGGAATATTTTATTTTATTTTAGAGAGGGAAAGATGATTTGAAATGATCAAATATATTTATTTAGAAGATGGTTAAAGTAATTAACAAATAAAAAAATATTTATTAATTACTTTATCAGGATAAAGGAAAAGATGAATTAGAAATAATTATTTGAAAAATGATTTAATAATTATCTCATGAGAGAAATAAGGCATAATTATGAAATAATAAATAAATAATGATTTATCAATTATTCATGAGTCACTAGGTCATAAATGATTAGAAATAATCACATCAAAAAACATTTGTCGATGTGTTTTGAACCAACGAGTGTGATTCATTGTTGGGCTTTCTTCGGTCATTCTTAAAACTCTTTTTGGTTTGTTCTTTTCTTTGTTGTTTTGTATTTTGTTAAGTTAATGTTTCATCTCATAGGAACAGTTATGGGAGGGGGAATCATTTTGGAGTAATTTTGAAGGACCTTTAGATTATAATGTTGAATCATTTTAGAAAACAAATGACCTTACTTAGAAGAATTCACCTTCTTTTGTAGCAATTTTTTCACCTTCTTGCACACAATTTCAACCTAACTCTATAGAAGCATAGTCCAAGAAGTTATGAACCATTTACAATTTCTATGAATGACCTTGAAGAGTTGGACCAATTTTTGAGTCTTATTGATTCCCTTAGATTTTTTCCAACTATCCTTTTGTTAGAAAAAAATCCTACAACTTGTTTGTTAATATTTCCATGGAGGGTAATGCTCTTGTGAGGTCAGCGAGTTTATTGTGCTTAATTATCAGGTGCAATAGATATCTTTTACTTGTAATGGTATATTTCCAATTATATGGTAGGTTCTTCAGCATTAATATAAGAAAAGATTGTTAACATAGCATAACCATCGTGAAGGACCTTAGATTTCTTCCAACTATCCTTTGGATAGTTAAAATACCCATAATATGTTTGTTTAATATTTCCATGGTGCTTAATACTCTTTCAAAGTAAGTGCATTATTTAATATTTCCATGGATCTTATAATAACATGTACGCATAGTAAGTTTTTGAAGCCTTTAATTTCATGACACCCAACCAATGACCACCTTTGAATCACCAAAGACTTGTAGAGAAGAAATACCCCTTTCTATTGCAATTCTAAGAGGTGCAACTAAGGCTCACATCTCAAACTAGTGATTTTTTCTCTTTTTGGACAACTTGCTAATTATTTCGACCACTTGATAATTTGGGAGTTCAAATTTTGAGTGATTTCCTTGAGCACAACATAAAATAAGGCCCAAACACAAATAGGAGCATAACGACATTTTGTGTTAAATCTTTGGTCACAATCATGGTCTTATGGAAGAAGGATCTCAAACTTTCAATAGATTGTAGTGTTAAGAATTTGGCATTGAGATGACTTATGAAAGAGAAGAGCTTATTTTATACTTAGATAATGAAGGAAGGATAAAAATAGGAGATCTAATTAGCTGATGTAAAGTGATGGATAACCTCCACTAGAAATAGTAGCACAAGAGATATATAAAATCTAATATATATATATATATATATATATATATATATATATATATATATATATATATATATATATATATATATAGATATATATCCCATTTTATGGTAGCTCATATTCTAAATTCCGAATTGTTATCATACAAAAAAGCTATCAGCTAGCCATTTTCTACTAGGTCAATCAAAATATACCATTGTAGGATGAGTTTTTACATATTAGAACTCATTTTAACATTAGGAAATAGTTTAGTGAACCATTATCTTAAATGATTTCTCATTAAAATAAAATAAAAACCAATGAGAACAATTAAAGAAATCATGATTAATTTATTATTCTCTTGAAATAATAATTAAATCAATTTAATAATTATTTCTGACCATTTTGACTTAACCACTTACGAATAATTAATAAATTATTGTTTATTTATTATTTCATAATTACCCCTTATTTCTCTCATGACATAATTATTACGTCATTATTTAATAGTTATTCCTAATTCATATTTCTCTCTCTAAGATATAATAAAATATTCCTAACGACTAGATTTTCATTTAGTCTAATGTTTTTAATTATGATGCCAGATCTAGAATAATAACAATAATATCTTAGATTAAATCAAAATTCAGTTGTTAGAAATGTTTTATTTTATTTTAGAGAGGGAAAGATGATTTGAAATGATCAAATATATTTATTTAGAAGATGGTTAAAGTAATTAAAAAAGAAAAAAATATTTATTAATTACTTTATGAGAATAAAGGAAACGATGAATTAGAAATAATTATTTGAAAAGTGATTTAATAATTATCTCATGAGAGAAATAAGGGATAATTATGAAATAATAAATAAATAATGATTTATCAATTATTCATGAGTCGCTAGGTCATAAATGATTAGAAATAATCACATCAAGAAACATTTGTTGATGCATTTTGAACCAACGAGCGTGATTCATTGTCAAAGGAGATGAAGAATTAGATTTGGCAACACGTTAAATAGGAAGACAAATCGATTCTTCATGTTTTCCTAATGATGACCCACACTAGTTTGTTCGAAATATGTCAATAAATGTTTCTTGATGTCATTATTGCCAAATTGTTTCTTAGAATCTAGATATGGATCACAAAAGCCTAAGCTTGATTATTAGAAATAATAATTAAATGATGATTTAATTATTATTTCGAGAGAATAATAAATAAATAATGATTTATTTACTTACTCTCATGGGTCTTTTTGGATTTAATGGGAACTAATTTTGGAAAATGGTTCGGTAAGCTATTTCCTAATGTGAAAGTATGTTTTAATGTGTAAAAACCCATCCTATAGGGTTTATTTTGATGAGCCTACTAGGAAATGGCTAGGTGATTATTTTTTGGGTGACAACACTACCATTTTATTTGTAAAACTTGTGAAAGGAGACCATTAATCCAAAGAAAGTAATTGGAGCAAGGTGCACAATAAAAATTAGCGATGAAATTAGGCAATATGCATTTAATTAATCAAAATGAAAGAAAAGGAAAGGAATACGTCATATGATAGTGCAAGGTTTGAATTGTGATGATAGATGGGAAAAAAATAGATTTTTTTTTTTCATGTGTGGGTGGATTAATTCTTATAGTTATGGAGCGAGGGCAGGAGAAGGATGAAGAGTAAGAATTATACGCGAGAAGAGTTTTGTGTGGTTGATTTTGTAAATCATTAATTATATTTAGCATGAAATCTTCATACACATTTGTGTATTCAATCTAGCATCATTACACTAACGAGCTAGTGTTTCACCATTAGAATACACTCATATTTCCCGTAATTGTTAGCCTTGATCTCTGTAAATGAAAAAACACTTTGGACTCACAGCAATGAGAAGCAATCAAAATATGTTAGGTATATCTTATTTTTGGCTTTTAATCTATGTTTTTTAGTACCTTTCCAATTACCTCAATTACTAAATATCATTCCC